>JASVEL010007382.1:0-509740 GCA_032618575.1 Nicotiana noctiflora
CACTCACATAAACCTGTGCAATTCAATATATATATGTGTACCACAAAATAACAAGAAATAATCAAGTAATAACACAATAAGAAATATCTTAAAGAATTTAACAACTAACCACAGTTAATAATTTCACAAAGAAAACAAAGTATAATGTAAACACGAACAATATCACTTCAAGAAATAACAAGCGATTGCACGGCATCACCCTTCGTGCTTTTACTCTCATCCTCACCAAATAAACAAATAAAGTACACGGCATCACCCTTCGTGCTTTTACTCTCATCCTCACCAAACAAACAAATAAAGTACACGGCATCACCCTTCGTGCTTTTACTCTCATCCTCACATCCATAGTACGGCATGATCCTTCGTACATGGTTCAATAATAGGGCACGGCATGATCCTTCGTGCATAATCAATAAATAAACATGGCACGGCATTAACGTTCGTGCATAAATAAATAAACATGGCACGGCATCACCCTTCGTGCATTATCACTCTTCCTCACCCAAATAACAATCACAGTTAAGGGCGGAGAAAGAAACAACAATTCATAAATCGTCCCATCAAGGGCAATCAATAATTATCTTCACAACAAGTCCCAACAAGGGAGAACAATAACAATTAATCTGTAATATATCTCAAAATAATCATTATTCAACGACTCACGGTCATACTAGACGCCGGTGTATGGATGCTCGTCACCACGGCCCATACACCGCACTCGATCACATAACACATAGCACATAATCATATTCCCTCAAGCTAGGATAGAACAAACACTTACCTCGAAAGTTTACGAACGATTCAATCCGTAGCAATGCCTTTTCCTTTTGAATTTGACTCCAATCCAATCGTATCTATACACAATTGATTTAATATCATCAATTCTACTTAACAAACTAGTTCATATTGCTAAATATGGTTTTTACAACATTATGCCCGGAATAGTAAAATCCGACCCCGGGCCCACATAATCGAAACTCAAGTTTCGAACCAAATTAATTTCACCCAATCTTCCATGAGTTCAAATATACAATTTGTTCTTAAGTTCGACTCCAAAACGAGGTCTAAATCGCAAATTCTTTGAAAGCCCTAACTATACCCATTTCTCCAATTTTCAACCAATTTATACATGTTTAAGCCTAAGGATTTGATTGATGTTGATGAAAAATGAAGAAAACGAGTTAACAATACTTACCCGATGAACTTTGATGAAGAAATGCCTCAAAATCGTCTAAAATGCTGTGGAGAAGGGGTTTGAACAGAAATGGGATTTTTATCCCGTTTCTGTTCTGTTCTCTGTATTAAATTCACTGGGCGAAATTTTTGTTCTACGCGATCGCGTGAATTGGGTCGCGATCGCGGAAGGCAATGGTTCAACACTACGCGATCGCGTGGACAATGCTGCGATCGCGTAGAAGAATTTCGCTGGGTGGCTCATTTGTACTACGCGATCGCGTGAAAAGGGCCGCGATCGCGTTGAAGAAAAATGGAAAGCTACGCGATCGCGTGAAGGAGGCTGCGATCGCGTTGAAGAAAGACGTAAAGCTTCGCGATCGCGTGAAGACAGCCGCGATCGCGTTGAGTATCGAGATAAGGCAGTGCGATCGCGTGAACAAGTCCGCGATCGCGTAGGGTAAAGTATCTGTGTAAAAATTGCAGAAAATCTGCTGGTTTTCTAAGTCCAAAAACACCCCGAACCACCTCCGAAACACTCCCCCGAGCCCTCGGGGCTCCAAACCAAATATGTACACTAACTCAAAAACATCATACGAACTTGCTCGCGCGATCAAATCGCTAAAATAACATCAAAATCAATGAATTGAGCCTTAAAGCTCAAGAATTCTTTAAGAGTTCATAATTTCCAAACTTTCCAATTTAAGGCCGAAATACGTCAAACGACGTCCGTTTTCAACCAAACTTTACGGGAAGCGCTTAACCAATATATATGACCTGTACCGGGCGTCGGAACCAAAATACGAGCCCGATACCGGTACTTTTTAATCAAAATTCAGTTTCATTTTCCTTAAACATTTTCAGAAAACAATTTAACAGAAAAATTCTTTTACTGGGGTTCTAGACCTCGGATTTCAATTCCGGACATATGCCCAAGTTCCATATTTTTCTACGGATTTTCTGAAATAGTCAAATCACGGATCCGGGTCCGTTTACCAAAAATGTTGACCAAAGTCAACCATATCAATATTAATATCAAAATTCCTCTACTTTTTCACATATTTCACATATTTCAACATAAATCTTTTCCAGCTTTGTGCCCGGACTGTGCACGCAAATCGAGGCAACTATAAATGAGGTTTTCAAGACCTCAAAAGCTCGGAATGATTAAATAAACAAGTGATGACCTTTTGGGTCGTCACATCCTCCACCTCTAGAACAACCATTCGTCCTCGAACGGACGAGAGAAGGAAGTACCTGAGTTGGGGAACAAATGAGGGTAGCGGCTCCGCATATCGGACTCGGACTCCCGGGTCGATGCCTCAGGAGGCTGACCTCTCCACTGAACACGCACAAAAGTATAACTCTTCGACCTTAACTGTCGAACCTGCCGGTTTAGAATGGCCACCGGCTCCTCCTCATAGGATAGATCATTGTCCAATTGGACAGTACTGAAGTCTAACACATGTGTGGGATCGCCGTGGTATCTCCGAAGCATAGATACATGAAAAACTGGATGCACGGCTGATAAGCTAGGCGGCAAAACTAATCTGTAAGCCACCCCTCCCACTCTGTCTAGAATCTCAAATGGGCCAATATACCTAGGGCTGAGCTTGCCCTTCTTCCCAAACCTCATCACGCCCTTCATAGGCGACACTCGGAGCAATACTCGTTCACCGACCATGAAATCTACATCTCGAACCTTACGATCCGCATAAGTCTTTTGCCTAGACTGAGCTGAACGCAATCTCTCCTGAATAGTCTTGACCTTATCTAAGGCCTCCTGAACTAAGTCTGTACCCAACAACCGAGCCTCTCCCGGTTCAAACCATCCAACTGGTGATCGACATCGCCTACCATATAACGCCTCGTACGGAGCCATCTGGATGCTAGATTGGTAACTGTTATTGTAGGCGAACTCTGCTAATGGCAGAAACTGGTCCCACGAGCCTCCGAAATCAATAACACAGGCTCGAAGCATGTCCTCGAGAATCTGAATAGTCCTCTCTGACTGGCCATCCGTCTGAGGATGAAATGTTGTACTCAACTGAACCTGGGTGCCTAACTCCTGCTGGACCGCTCTCCCGAACCGCGAGGTAAACTGCGTACCCCGATCAGAGATAATAGATACTGGCACCCCGTGGAGACGAACAATCTCCCTGATGTATATCTCTACTAACCTCTCCGATGAGTAAGAGACAGATACGGGAATGAAGTGTGATGACTTTGTCAGCCTATCAACAATGACCCAAATAGCATCAAATTTCCTCCGAGTCGAAGGAAGTCCAATAATGAAGTCCATAGTGATCCGCTCCCATTTCCACTCGGGAATCTCGATTCTCTGGAATACACCACCAGGCCTCTGGTGCTCATATTTCACCTGTTGACAATTTAGACACCGAGCGACATATGCAACGGTATCTTTCTTCATCCTGCGCCACCAATAGAGCTGTCGTAGATCCTGATACATCTTTGCGGCGCCCGGGTAAATAGAATACCGCGAACTGTGGGCCTCCGCTAAGATCAACTCTCGAATCCCCTCAACATTGAGCACAAACTCAACCCTGCAATCTCAATACTCCGTCATTATCTAGAGTTACCTTTGTGGCACCTCCCCGCTGTACAGTATATCTCAAGTCACGCAAATGAGGATCATCAAACTGCCTCTCACGGATCCGCTCTAATAGAGATGAACGAGCGACCGTGCAGGATAACACCCTCCTAGGCTCAGAAATGTCTAGTCTCACGAACTGATTGGCTAAGGCCTGGACATCTAGAGCAAATGGTCTCTGACTGATCGGAATAAATGCGAGACTACCCACCCATGCTGGCAGACTTTCTACTCAATGCATCGGCCACCACATTGGCCTTACCTGGGTGATATAGGTTGGTGACATCATAGTCCTTCAGCAACTCTAACCATCTCCGCTGTCGTAAATTCAACTCCTTTTGCTTGAACAAGTACTGTAGGCTTTTGTGATCAGTGTACACCTCACATGTCACACCATATAGATAATGCCTCCGGATCTTTAAGGCATGAACCACTGCTTGCTAATTCAAGATCATGAGCTGGATAATTCTTCTCGTGTATCTTTAACCTGCCTCGAAGCATAGCGATAACCTTACCGTCCTGCATCAATACGGCTCCAAGTCCTGTACGAGATGCGTCACGATAAGCTGTATAAGGCCACATGCACTGTAGGTAGTACCAACAACGGTGCGGTGGTCGAGGCGTCTTGAGCTACGAAAGCTCGCCTCGCGCTCCCTCGACCACTGAGCGGACACCGCTACGGGTCGACACTGGTCGTCGGGGCTGCAATGAAGAAAACCCTCTACAAAACGACGGTAGTAACTCTGCTAATCCCGAGAAACTCGGTATCTCGGTCCACGAAGGCTGGTCGAGGCCAGTGCGGGCCGCCTCGATCTTCTTTGGGTCTACCGAATACCTCGACGGATACGATGTGACCCGGAAATGCTACGAACTCGGCCCGAACTCACATTTTGAAAATTTGGCATATAGGTGATTATCCTTCAGAGTTTGAAGAACCACTCTGAGGTCTTGTTCGTTCTCTTCCTGGCTGCGGGAGTATACCGGGATGTCATCTATGAAGACTATCACGAACGGATCTAAGTAAGGCCTGAATACCCGATTCATCGACTCCATGAATGCTGCTGGGGCATTGGTCAACCCGAAGGACATGACCAAGAACTCATAATGCCCGTATCTAGTGCGAAAGGCTGTCTTAGGAATGTCAGCCGCCCTGATCTTCAGCTGATGGTAGCCCGACCTCAAGTCTATCTTAGAGAATACCCTCGCTCCCTGGAGCTGGTCAAACAAATCATCAATCCTCGGCGGTGGATATTTATTTTTGATAGTCACCTTGTTTAACTGCCGGTAATCAATACACATCCGCATCGAGCCATCCTTCTTCTTTACAAATAATACAGGTGCCCCCCAGGGGGAAACACTGGGCCTGATAAAACCCTTCTCAAGAAGGTCCTGCAACTGATCCTTCAACTCCTTTAACTCCGGCGGGGCCATACGATAGGGTGGAATAGAGATGGGCTGAGTGCCCGGTGCCAGATCAATACAGAAGTCAATATCCCTGTCGGGCGGCATGCCCGGCAGGTCTGAAGGAAAAACCTCAGGAAACTCCCGTGCAATAGGAACTGAATCAATGGAAAGAACTTCTGCGCTGGAATCACGAACATAAGCCAAATAAGCTAGACACCCCTTCTCGACCATACGTCGAGCCTTAACATAAGAAATAACAGTGCGAACGGAGTGGCTTGAGGTACCCTTCCACTCTAATCGGGGTGATTCTGGCAAGGCTAAGGTGACGGTCTTAGCATGACAATCAAGAATAGCATGGTATGGGGACAACCAGTCCATCCCCAATATGACATCAAAATCTACCATATCCAAAAGCAACAGATCAACACGGGTCTCAAGGCCCCCAAATATAACTACGCACGAACGATGCACCCGATCGACTACGATAGAGTCACCCACTGGCGTAGCCACATAAACTGGAATATCCAGAGCATAGGCGGGCACGACCAAATACGGTGCGAAGTAGGAAGACACGTAGGAATAGGTAGATCCGGGGTCGAAATAATGCGGAAGCACCTCGTCACGCACGAGAATAGTACACCGTAATCACGGCGTACGAGGCCTCTCGCCTGCGGCACCGGGCGGTAAAGCATAGAATCGGGGATGTGCACCTCCCTGCGAGGCTGCGTCTCTGGGACGACCATCAGCGGGCTGACCTCTACCTCTTGGCTGGACGGTCTCCGCCTCTGCGGTCTCGACCTCCGCCTCTATAATCCCTACCCCGCCTGCGGGCGGGCCGGGCGGTCGAGGGTCGGTGGGGCACGAATCGTAGGACGAGGACCTCGGCTGCCGAGAGTTGCCCGTTGCTATGGGGCAATTACGATAAAATGAACTAGGTCACCACAACTGTAACAACATTTAGGCTGATGGGGTTGCTGGCCCTGGCGACCTGAATGGCCCCCACGAACACTCTGAAGAGGCTGAGCACTAATGGGAGGCTGATCTGAATACTGCTAACGAAACCCACGATCACCTGGTCCACCCCGTGAAGCCTGGAGGGCTGACTGAAAAGGTCTGCAAGACTGGCCCCTATCAAAATATTCCCTACCTCCAGAAGAAGAACCACTAAATCTGCCGGAATGACGAGGCCTCTTGTCTGAAGGATAACCACCTCTCCGAGCAAGAGCCATCTCAACTCTACGAGCTGCATTAGCTGCTTCCTGGAAAGATATATCACTCCCGACTCCCACAGCCACCTGAAGTCTAATCGGCTGATTTAGCCCATCTATAAACCTGCGGACCCTCTCCCGATCTGTGGGGAGTATCACAACCGCATGACGTGCCAGATCAACAAACCTCGTCTCATACTGGGTGACAGTCATAGTACCCTGCTGGAGGTGCTCAAACTGCCTCCGAAGTGCCTCCCGCTGAGTAACAAGGAGAAACTTCTCCAGATATAACTCTGCAAACTGGTCCCATACTAAAGCCGGGGACCCTGCTGGTCGATTCAAACAGTAATCTCTCCACCAAGTCTTGGCGGATCCTGAAAGCCTGAATGTGTAGAAGTCAACTCCATTGGATTCCACTATTCCCACAGTCTTGAGAATCTCGTGGCAACTGAATAAGAAATCCTGAGGATCCTCTGATGTGGCACCACTGAATGTAGTGGTAAACAGCTTGGAGAACCGATCAAGTCTCCATAGAGAATTAGAAGGCATGGCTGCTCCATCTCCGACCTGAGCTGTGGTACCTGGCTGAGTGGCCACAACTGGCTGAACCACTAGTGCCTGAGGCTGGGGAGCTACTGGCTCTGGAGTACGTGCAACAGGAGTCTGGACCCCTCCTCTAGCCTGAGAAGCGGTTGGTACAGCTGGTAATAAGCCTGCTCTGGCAACGCTGTCCATAAAACCCACTATTTTGACCAGAGCCTCCCGAAGATCTGAGGTAAATAAGGCCTCCCCTAGGACCTGAGTTGGGCCTACTGGAGTTGTTGGGACTGGAACCTCCTCACCAACCTCAACATGGGGATCCACCTCTGGAATTACTGCCTGGGACTGAGCTCTACCCCTACCACGGCCTCCGATACGGCCTCGGCCCCTGCCCCTCACGGGAGCTGCCTGGGGCTCAGGCTGCTGATCAGCGGATGAAGAAGTATGTGTCCTCACCATCTGCGAAAGGACAGAGTAGAAATTCAATCATTATTTGAGGAACAAGTCGCACGACAAGAAGGAACAAATGAGAGACTCTTTCCTAACTCAATAAACTCTGGAGGACAAGTACGGACGTCTCCGTACCTACCCCTCAAACTCTACTAAGCTTGTTCGTGAGTGGTGAGACCTATGTAACCTAGAGCTGTGATACCAACTTGTCACGACCCGGATTTTCCCCCAATATCGGGATCGTGATGGCGCCTACTCGTGGTAGCTAGGCAAGCCACTGTATTCATACTATCCTGTTATTAACACAATTTTAATTAAATAAATGCGGAATACTTTATAGAAATAGTATTAAGCAGTTTTAAAGTAAAACCATACTGAAACCCTCTACCCAAGACTTGGAGTCACCAACTCACAAACTACTATGGAATACTACACATAAAAGTATGAAGGAAATATAACATAATTCTGTTTGTCTCGGAACAATGAGACTACAGCTATTAACATAAATAAAGAAAGAGACGCCGGGCCTGCGGACGTCTGCAAGCTACCTCGGTCTCAAATATGATTAGCTCCCACGCAATCTACTTACTGCTGCTGCTGCTCCTGATCGTAACCTGGACCTGTGCAAAAACGCACAGAAGTGTAGCATCAGCACAACCGACCCCATGTGCTGGTAAGTGCCTGGCCTATCCCGGCGAAGTAGTGACAAGCCTAGGACCAGACACTCCCATAAACCTGTGCAATTCAATATATATATGTGTACCAAAAAAAATAACAAGAAATAATCAAGTAATAACACAATAAGAAATATCTTAAAGAATTTAACAACTAACCACAGTTAATAATTTCACAAAGAAAACAAAGTATAATGTAAACACGAACAATATCACTTCAAGAAATAACAAGCAATTGCACGGCATCACCCTTCGTGCTTTTACTCTCATCCTCACCAAATAAACAAATAAAGTACACGGCATCACCCTCCGTGCTTTTACTCTCATCCTCACCAAACAAACAAATAAAGTACACGGCATCACCCTTCGTGCTTTTACTCTCATCCTCACATCCATAGTACGGCATGATCCTTCGTACATGGTTCAATAACACATCCATAGTACGGCATGATCCTTCGTACATGGATCAATAACAGGGCACGGCATGATCCTTCGTGCATAATCAATAAATAAACATGGCACGGCATTAACGTTCGTGCATAAATAAATAAACATGGCACGGCATCACCCTTCGTGCATTATCACTCTTCCTCACCCAAATAACAATCACAGTTAAGGGCAGAGAAAGAAACAACAATTCATAAATCGTCCCGTCAAGGGCAATCAATAATTATCTTCGCAACAAGTCCCAACAAGGGAGAACAATAACGATTCACATGTAATATATCTCAAAATATCATTTTTCCAACGACTCACGGTCATACTAGACGCCAGTATATGGATGCTCGTCACCACAACCCATACACCGCACTCGATCACATAACACATAACACATAATCCTATTCCCTCAAGCTAGGATAGAACAAACACTTACCTCGAATGCTTACGAACGATTCAATCCGTAGCAATGCCTTTTCCTTTTGAATTTGACTCCAATCCAATCGTATCTATACACAATTGATTTAATATCATCAATTCTACTTAACAAACTAGTTCATATTGCTAAATATGGTTTTTACAACATTCTGCCCGGAATAGTAAAATCCGACCCCGAGCCCACATAATCGAAACTCAAGTTTCGAACCAAATTAATTTCACCCAATCTTCCATGAGTTCAAATATACAATTTGTTCTTAAGTTCGACTCCAAAACGAGGTCTAAATCGCAATTTCTTTGAAAGCCCTAACTATACCCATTTCTCCAATTTTCAACCAATTTATACATGTTTAAGCCTAAGGATTTGATTGATGTTGATGAAAAATGAAGAAAACGAGTTAACAATACTTACCCAATGAACTTTGATGAAGAAATGCCTCAAAAATCGCCTAAAATGCTGTGGAGAAGGGGTTTGAACAGAAATGGGATTTTTATCCCGTTTCTGTTCTGTTCTCTGTATTAAATTCACTGGGCGAAATTTTTGTTCTACGCGATCGCGTGAATTGGGTCGCGATCGCGGAAGGCAATGGTTCAACACTACGCGATCGCGTGGACAATGCTGCGATCGCGTAGAAGAATTTCGCTGGGTGGCTCATTTGTACTACGCGATCGCGTGAAAAGGGCCGCGATCGCGTTGAAGAAAAATGGAAAGCTACGCGATCGCGTGAAGGAGGCTGCGATCGCGTTGAAGAAAGACGTAAAGCTTCGCGATCGCGTGAAGACAGCCGCGATCGCGTTGAGTATCGAGATAAGGCAGTGCGATCGCGTGAACAAGTCCGCGATCGCGTAGGGTAAAGTATCTGTGTAAAAATTGCAGAAAATCTGCTGGTTTTCTAAGTCCAAAAACACCCCGAACCACCTCCGAAACACTCCCGAGCCCTCGGGGCTCCAAACCAAATATGTACACTAACTCAAAAACATCATACGAACTTGCTCGCGCGATCAAATCGCTAAAATAACATCAAAATCAATGAATTGAGCCTTAAAGCTCAAGAATTCTTTAAGAGTTCATAATTTCCAAACTTTCCAATTTAAGGCCGAAATACGTCAAACGACGTCCGTTTTCAACCAAACTTTACGGGAAGCGCTTAACCAATATATATGACCTGTACCGGGCGTCGGAACCAAAATACGAGCCCGATACCAGTACTTTTTAATCAAAATTCAGTTTCATTTTCCTTAAACATTTTCGGAAAACAATTTAACAGAAAAATTCTTTTACCGGGGTTCTAGACCTCGGATTTCAATTCCGGGCATATGCCCAAGTTCCATATTTTTCTACGGATTTTCTGAAATAGTCAAATCACGGATCCGGGTCCGTTTACCAAAAATGTTGACCAAAGTCAACCATATCAATATTAATATCAAAATTCCTCTACTTTTTCACATATTTCACATATTTCAACATAAACCTTTTCCAGCTTTGTGCCCGGACTGTGCACGCAAATCGAGGCAACTATAAATGAGGTTTTCAAGACCTCAAAAGACGGTTTTAGATGGAGGGAACAGGCCGCTAGAGTGGATCCACCAATGAAAGAAGGGGAGATGGTGGATTGTTTTCTGCAAGCTTTGGAGCCAACATACTACGGCCATCTAGTGTCAACAATTGGAAAGAGTTTTAACGAAGTTGTGAAAATGGGGAGTTTTGTAGAAGAGGGTTTGAAGACAAACAAGATTATGAGTTTTTCGGCTATCAAAGCCACCAATCAAGCTATACAAAGTGGAAATGGAGGAGTGATGGGAAAGAAGAAGAAAGAAGAAGTAGCAACCGTTGAAAGCAGGCCCTGGAGTCGCAACCCACATTATAACCCACCCAGACCCTACCGCCAACACCCACCAAGCCCGTCAACTCCATATAATCAATCTACCACCATCTTACCCGCCAAATCCCTACAATGCACCAAGCCCATATAACCCACCACCACCACCATACCCACCGACTGTACCACATTGCCATCACCCTCAAACCCAAGCTTATTCACCACCACCACCCCACGTGTGGAGAGCTCAAGCTCCACACAATGTGTACCACACCCAGAACACATACCCAACCCCTAAACCTTACCGAAACCAGAATAGACCCAGGCCGGACGCCGATTGGAGAAACAAAGCAAAAAAGACATTCACTCCTCTCGGAGAATCATATACCAGTCTTTACCACAGGTTGAAAGAATTGGGGATGTTGAGACCAATCGCACCAAAAAATCCAAACCCACCCCCGAAAAATCTTGATTCTTCTGTCAGATGTGAATACTGTTCGGGAACATTGGGCCACGATACTGAGAAGTGTTGGCAATTAAAGAATGCCATTCAAGATCTTATCGATGAGAGGAAAATTGAAGTACAGGCTCCCGAAGCCCCAAACATTACCCAAAATCCATTGCCAAATCACCACGAAGCGCATATGATAGAATTGGTACAGGGTGATGGCAATCAAAAACCATCTCAGGCCGTCATGATGATAAAGTCGAGTGACAAGTTAGAGAAGGAAATTGTGAAGGAGGAAGCAATTGTTGAGAAATCAAAACCAGTAGTGGTGGGAGGTTTAAAGGTGGTAGTTCCAGGTGCAAAGACGACCGTGACTGTGAAAGGTGCAAGTGCAGAGCCAGTAATCATAAAACCCGTAGTGCAAATGCCAGCGGTGAGTACAAAAACTGTACCTTGGAACTATAACAAGGTAACAGTAGTTTACAAGGGAAAAGAGATTTCTGGTGAAATTAACGAAACGCATGGACTCACACGATCTGGAAGGTGTTTCGCTCCAGAGGAACTGAGAAAGATGAAGACGGTGAGAGAAAGTCAATTGAAGAAGCCAGTGTCGGAGGAGGAGGCAGAAGAATTTCTTAAGAAAATGAAGTCACAAGAATACTCAGTGGTTGAGCAGTTAAGAAAGACCCCGGCCCAAATTTCTTTGCTATCTTTGTTGATACATTCAGAAGAGCACCGGAAGGCTCTTATGAAGATTCTAAATGAGGCTCATGTTCCGGAGAAGATTTCAGTGTGTCACTTGGAGAAGATTACCAGCAAAATTTTCGAGTCTAACAGGATCACCTTCTCTGATAGGGAGCTGCCGGTGGAGGGAACTGAACACAATAAAGCATTGTACCTTACAGTAAAGAGTGAAGAGTCAGTCGTGACCAGGGTATTGATTGACAATGGATCGAGCGCGAATATTTGTCCGCTGTCAACCTTAGGGAAGCTGAACATTAGCCCGAATAGAATCCGGAGAAACAGTATCAATGTGAGAGGGTTTGACGGCGGAGGTAAAAACACGCTGGGAGATATCATTTTGGAAGTGACCATCGGTCCCGTTGATTTTACAATGGAGTTCCAGGTACTCGACATTGCCGTATCGTATAACTTGCTGTTAGGTCGACCCTGGATTCATGCAGCTAAGGCGGTACCATCTTCTCTACACCAGATGGTCAAGTTTGAATGGGAACAGCAAGAGATTGTTGTGCACGGGGAGGAAAATGCTTGTAATGTGGTAGCACCTTTTGATGATACTAATGGTGATAGAGGTCCTTGGGTCTACCAAGTGACGGATGCTGTTGTAGTGAACAAAATTGCTGAAGGAGAAAAGTTACCAACTCCTATGATGGCACCAACTGCTGTGATGGTGGCCAGAGAAATGCTGAGAAACGGATTTGCACCGGGAAGGGGATTAGGTAAAACACTGCAGGGAGTCACTCAACCAGTTCAGCTTCCGGAGAATAAAGGTACATTCGGCTTAGGGTTCAAACCCACCTTTGCCGATGTCCAAAGAGCCTCTAAAGCCAAGAGAAACTGGACCTTGCCCAAACCCATACCCAAATTATCCGACATCTTTATCAGGCCTGGTACAAAATATCAACCATCTGCTGCAGCAAAGTGCATTGAGACCCGACTTGATGAAGAAATGCTTGGTTTTAAGAAATTGTTCTGGGAGGTGAATACGATTGAAGCAGGGGAAGGCACGAGCAACATGGACGTGCAATTTGTGGGACCGGGAATCACATTGAACAATTGGGAAGCTACTCCATTCCCTATCAGGAAGGAGTCTTGGTAGTTAGCTCAAAATTTTCATCATTGCTTCCCCGAAAGTTGTTATTTTATAGTTTCCCCATTCCCCTCATGAAAAAAAAATCACCATGTATCCCGAACATTGTTCGTTTCTTTTATTAATGAAATGCAGTTTTTTCCTTTTTCTTCACTTTCGCCTTATTTTTCTGTATTTTTCCTTTTGTACAGTTTTGCATGTGTTGATTCCAATGCCATGTCATGCGTGAAGGATTCTAGACCCAGTTTCGACAATCACGTTACTATACAGGAAATCGAGGAAGATAGTGAAATAGAATGTGAGGATGAGGAAGCCCTGGAGGAAATAAGTAAGGACATGAAACAATACGAGGAAAAACCCAAACCGAATCTGAGTGATACGGAATCTGTAAATTTGGGGAGCGAAGATGATGTCCGAGAAACAAAGATTAGTGTGCATTTGGAGGCACCCCTCGGGGATGAATTGATAAGGTTGTTACATGAATTTAAGGACATCTTTGCCTGGTCCTATGATGACATGCCCGGGCTTAGCACAGATCTAGTGGTACACAAGTTGCCTATCTACTCGGAATGCCGGCCGGTAAAACAAAAGCTGAGGAAATTCAAAACGGACATTAGCGTGAAGATAAAAGAAGAGGTGAATAAGCAGTTCGAGGCAAAGGTCATAAGAGTTACCAAGTACCCCACCTGGTTGGCAAATGTTGTGCCGGTCCCGAAGAAAGACGGCAAAACCAGAGTGTGTGTAGACTATAGAGACCTCAACAAAGCTAGTCCGAAGGATGACTTCCCATTACCAAACATTCACATATTGATCGATAATTGCGCCAAGCATGAAATCGATTCGTTTGTGGACTGTTATGCAGGTTATCACCAGATCCTGATGGACGAAGAAGATGCTGAGAAAACTGCCTTCATTACACCTTGGGGAACGTACTGTTATAGAGTAATGCCGTTTGGATTGAAGAATGCCGGGGCAACTTACATGAGGGCAATGACCACGATGTTTCATGATATGATGCATCGAGAAATTGAAGTATATGTGGACGATGTCATCATAAAGTCCGGAAAACAACCTGATCATGTGAAAGATTTGAGGAAGTTTTTCCAAAGACTCGGAGATACAATCTAAAGCTCAATCTGGCGAAATGTGCTTTTGGAGTACCTTCAGGAAAACTACTGGGGTTTATTGTGAGTCGGCGAGGTATTGAACTGGATCCATCAAAGATCAAGGCTATCCAAAGTCTACCTCCGCCGAAGAACAAGAAAGAGGTCATGAGCTTATTAGGAAGGTTGAATTACATTAGTCGGTTCATTGCTCAATTGACATCAACATGCGAGCCGATCTTCAAGTTGCTGAAGAAAGATGCAGCAGTTAAATGGACCGACGAGTGTCAGGAAGCCTTTGACGAGATCAAGGAATATTTGGCCAATCCTCCGGTGTTAGTACCTCCGGAACCAGGGCGACCTCTGATTTTGTATTTGACGGTGCTAGATAACTCTTTCGGTTGTGTGCTGGGTCAACATGATGAGACAGGCAAGAAAGAACAAGCCATCTACTACCTCAGCAAAAAGTTTACATCCTACGAGGTGAAGTATACCCAACTGGAAAGAACTTGTTGTGCATTGATTTGGGTGGCTCAGAAGCTAAAGCATTATTTGTCAGCATACACTACGTACTTGATATCACGATTGGATCCTCTCAAGTATATCTTTCAGAAGCCTATGCCTACGGGAAGACTGGCCAAATGGCAGATTCTGCTCACAGAATTCGACATTGTCTACGTAACTCGTACGGCAATGAAGGCACAAGCTATTGCGGACCACTTAGCCGAAAATCCGGTGGATGATGAATATGAACCACTGAAAACATACTTTCCGGATGAAGAGGCAATGCTTGTCGAGGAGATGGAGCAAGAGGAGAGGCCAGGATGGAAAATGTACTTTGATGGAGCCGTCAACAGCAGGGGCGTTGGTATCGGAGCGGTACTCATTTCAAGTACGGGTCAACACTATCCCGTTACAGCTCAGCTCCGATTTTTCTGTACCAACAATATGGCCGAATATGAGGCATGCATCTTGGGATTGAGGATGGCGATTGACATGGGTATTCAAGAGATTTTGGTCATGGGTGACTCGGATCTCTTGGTACACCAAATTCAAGGGGAATGGGAGACACGAGATTTGAAATTGATACCATATCGGTATTGTTTGCACGAGTTGTCTCAAAGATTCCGGTCTATAGAGTTCAAGCACATCCCAAGAATGCACAATGAGATTGCAGATGCTTTGGCCACACTGTCCTCTATGTTGCATCATCCGGACAAGACATATATAGATCCACTCCAGATCCAAGTCCGAGATCGGAATGCTTATTGCTTCGTTGTGGAAGAAGAGTCGGATGGAGAGCCGTGGTATCATGATATTAGAGAATACTTGAAAGTTGGCAAATACCCGGAGCAAGCCACTGGAGACCAGAAGAGAGCCATCAGGCGTCTAGCCAATGGATTTTTCTTTAGTGGAGGAGTGGTATACAAAAGAACACCAGATTTGGGTTTATTGCGGTGTGTAGATGCACAACAAGCTGATGAAATCATGATTGAAGTACATGCCGGAATATGCGGACCCCATATGAGCGGATATGTTTTAGCAAAGAAGATCTTGAGAGCTGGGTACTACTGGCTCACGATGGAGCGTGATTGTATCAGGTATGTAAAGAAATGCCATCAATGCCAGGTACATAGGGATCTGATCCATTCTCCGCCATACGAGTTGCACACGATGTCGGCACCTTGGCCCTTTGTTGCTTGGGGCATGGATGTCATCGGCCCAATAGATCCAGCCGCTTCTAATGGGCACAGGTTCATTCTGGTTGCAATAGATTATTTCACCAAGTGGGTCGAAGCTAAGACATTCAAGGCAGTGACGAAGAAAGCGGTGGTGGATTTTGTGCACGAGAATATTATATGCCGATTTGGAATCCCCAAGGTGATTATCATAGACAATGGAGCCAATTTAAACAGTCATCTCATGGCGGAAGTTTGCGAAAGGTTTAAGATCACGCACCGCAAATCCACACCTTACAGGCCAAAGGCAAATGGTGCAGTAGAGGCGGCAAATAAGAACATCAAGAAGATTCTCCGAAAAATGGTGGAGGGATCCAGGCAGTGGCATGAAAAATTACCCTTTGCTCTCATGGGTTACCGCACGACGGTACGTACTTCTATCGGAACCACACCTTATACCCTGGTGTATGGAACAGAGGCTGTTATACCCGCAGAAATAGAAATACCGTCATTGCGAATTATAGCTGAATCTGAGATAGATGACGATGAATGGGTAAAGTCCCGGTTAGAACAGTTGAATTTGATTGATGAGAAGAGATTAGCCACAGTCTGCCATGGGCAGTTGTATCAACGGAGAATGGCCAGTGTCACACCTCTTTTTTACGCACCCGCAAGGATGCAAAGAGTTTTTCCAATTAAAGGACAATCGAGATGGGATTTATTTAATTATTTCAGAGTCGCCACTTGGGAGATTTATGGTGTCCCAAGTCACCGGTTAAATCCCGAATCGAGGAAAAGAATGACTCTATTTAACGGTCCGCGAACCAGAAATCCGGATAAGGAATTCTATTAACCCGGGAGAAGGTATTAGGCATTCCCGAATTCCGTGGTTCTAGCACGGTCGCTCAACTGTCGTGTTTGGCTTATCTATCTGCTTTTTACAATCATGTACTTAGTGCAAGTTAATATCCCTTTACCGCTTTTATTATTGGTTATGAGTTACGAAAGAGAAAGTTGCTTAAAAATATGCTTTCGAATCACGTCACATGAAATGCACCCGGATTCTCGACATATTCTTATCCAACATTTCGGGGTTTGGATTTGGGTCGCATGAAATGCACACCCGTGTTTAAGAAGGTAGGACTAAAATATGCGCCCGGAGCGATTACTTATTTACACTGTCGAGGAGGACGTGATATTTACTAAGAAACGACACATCTCGAAATCTAAGCATTTTATATGTACATTTATAAAGGCCTTGCGATTAGTGTAACTACTGGGCGAGGTACACCTTTAATTCAAATCTCAAGCGAACTACATCCCACCGTATTTTTACTTAGGAGTTGATTCCAAATTATTTAAAACTCGCTACGAACCACATCGCATGAAATGCGCCTGTGGTTCATGACATGCTTTATTTACTCTTGCCCGAAATTGGGGTCGGGTCACATGAAATGCACCCCCGACTCTTTTAATCTAATTACGTCATTCAGTTGAGTAATAACTCCCTAGCTAATCTTGCTTTTAACATAAGATCTAACATTTAACAGATTTGGAGATTACCCACATGAGTAGAGAAGATGGAACAGAGGTACAACAGACTAATTCGGGTTTACGCGCATATCTAATGATAGTGTATCTTTGGTCTAGCTACATTTTCCATAACAAAACTAGCAATACCAACTTAATCAAAGAATAACAGAACGTAACCAAATATAAGAACTTGGGACGACTACATGATTCAATAGACTTTAAGCATAAGCTTCAAACTTCATTCTTTTCGAACCAAGGAATTACAATAACAGAGATGTGTACCTGGAACGCGGAAGAACAAAGGAGAGTGAGCAATGGCAATGCAGCAACAGTAACAGGAGCAACAACAATAGGCCAGTAGCAACCAAAATAAACCAACAGCAACACAATAACCCAAGCAGCAACAACAATAACCAACCAATGGCAACAATAATAACCACACCAGTGGCAAGCTCAACACAATAACCAACCAACAACAATGGTCAACACAGCAGCAGCATACAACAGCTGGGATGTGTACCAGCAGCAACAAAGACACAACAACAGCAACAATCACCCAGGCAGCAACACTATAGACCAAAGCCAGCAACACAAACGACCAAACACTCAAAACAGTGCTGCCAGTGACAAAATAACAGCACTGCCAGTGGCTCGACACTTCCAAACTCAGCAAATAACACACAATCGATCTCAGCACACCAACACAAGAACAACAACAACAATGGACTAAACAGCAGCAACAGTCAACCAACACAGCAGCAGCATACACTCAACACAGCTAAACAGTGGCCCAGCACTACCAACAACACAAGAACAACAACAACCAACGACCAAACACTCAGCCACTGAATCAAAACACACGAAACAGTCCAGAAGCCAATGCAACAGTAACTTCTTTATCTGTATCTTTGTATGTGTGTATCGAAATGTATCCTTGCCATCTATTTTTCTCTGGTTTTTTCCTTAACTCTCAGCTTTCTATATGTATCTTTGTATATCTGTATCAAAATGTATTCTTGCTGCCTATATTTCTCTCCAGGTACTCTCCAGTTATGACCCTCCCTCTTTCTCCAGTGTGATGCTACATTTATAGCTAAAAACTCCAACCCCTCCTAAATGCCTGCTATCAATTAACTATTGCTCTGCCCACTCCTATCTCTGCCAGACCATGCTCTGCCTATATTCCCACTATCTATTGTCCAGGCATGGGTTTATCAATTAAAAATTGGTGGCAAGGGGACAACTGGTGGGTTTGCTCTGTTGTGACAGTGAATCCCACTGCTTAGCCTCATGCGCAGGACACCAAAGACTCTAAATGTTAAACCTTGATTTCCTAGTTAGCTAATTTGAATCATAACTTTATCTTCAAATCAATCCAACAGTCCTATTCAATCCAGGGATGCTGATTTCTGTATGGTAATTCAAATAACTCAACCCATGTAATTAGGAAAAAAAAAAAACGACCTCTAATCAACCACAACACATAGCAATGATAACAGATTAGTTGACTAAACAACAGCAACAAAATCTCGGCAAATGCCGGACATATGCGAAGATAACTATTTGACGACGCTAATCGACGCGAGTTCGTATCCTATAACTAACACATTCAAATGAACAGAACAATGATTGACCAAATAAAGGTCTTTGGGGATAGAAGAACAGACCAACTGATGCGAAAAAATTAAAAGCATAACAAATAAGAACTAAAACACAGATAAAGCAACCACACATGCTCACATAATCGAATTAAATCGACCAGGGAAGAAACGAATACCTCATAAGAAATTCATGAGGCGGGCCGCTGGACTCATCCGTTTTGGGGTTCAATGGACCTTAATCGGGGTGTTCTCAGTTGAGAACACCTAGACTAAGGTCTATTAGACCCCAATTTCCATTGAATTACACAGACAACCTAGATTTGGATTTCTAGGGTTCTTGGTGCCGCTTTTGGGGCTCGAGGCTTTTGGGTTGGGTTCGAACGAAATCAAGGTTGGTAGGGGTGTGAGGGAGGTGTGAGGACTGGTTGGTGTGAATTTGAGGTGGTTTGGGATAGAGGACCAAGTTCCGGCGAGTTTCAAATGGATATTCGAACCGTTTGAGTAATATTCGAGACTAACGGCCAACGGATCCATGTAGAGGAGGTGTGGGAGATTTTACGGTGTTAATTTGAGGGTGATTGGCCTACCGGAACCGCCGTGAGGCGATTTCCGGCGGGCGGAACACGGCGGGGGACGGCGAGCTAATTAGTCTCTAAGAGAGACGATAGGCGTGAGGGGGGGGGCCTGGCTTGGGGGGGGGCTGGGTATGGTATTATGCTTATATACTAGGTGAGAGATTCGATCCTGGCCGTTGGATCATGTGTGATTAAGGGCCAGGATCTTTTGAGGTCAACCAAGACGGCACCGTTTGGATTAAGAGGAGACTGGGTCGGTCCGGGCTAACTGGGTCGGGCGCCTGGGTTAGGATGGTGTGATCTCGACCGTTGGATTTGGAATGGGTCAACGGATGAGATCTACTAGTGCCAGAACGACGTAGCTTCGATGTCGTGCTACGTCGTTTCATGAGTCTTAGAGACTCATTGAACGGACCGGGTGGAGCAAAACATTTGGGCCTGGAGAGCTTGCAATTTTAGCCTTTTGCTTCATCAACACTCATTTTAAATAAAAGCCACTTCGGAAACAAAATTGAGTAGTAAAACAAATGCTTCATTAATTCAAATAGAAAATCAACCAATTGACAAAAACACCAATGCGCATATATATTTTTCTGTTTTTCTGATTAATATTTACTTAGACAAACAAGCTCGAGCCCTCAAAAATGCAAAATTTCACAAGAATACACAAAAATGCCCACAATAAAAACAAACCATCTTGTTTTGATTTCATTTGGGAGTAGCTCGCGTGGGGTAAAAATTACGTGCTCACAGCTGCCCCTCTTTGCGCGGAAACATGAAGAGTTTTCGTGCAAAGACAAGTGAGCGGATATAAGCGATTTTGCCTATTCGAGCACTCCGTATGAAGCATTTTGGAAAAGTTTTGACCGAACCTTGCTTCAAAGGTCTCCTACATATCCCCGGCTAAAAGGGAATCAGGTCAATGTAGTTCGGGAAGTTCTGGTAGCTGGGACTACCATGACTGTTGCGATCTCGCTGTTACTGCTGTTGCCGCTGTTACTGTTGTTACCACCGCTTAGCTGATTTCCTTGTTACACCGCACTAAGCAACAAAAAACAAGAAGCTAGACTAAGTTACAGTACTACAGGTTCTTATCTATCCTTTTTAACTTGATCTTGTCGCGCTCCTTGCCATCCTGTCTGACTTGGCGTTCCTTCTGATGCTTCTTCTCTTCTTACGAACTTGGATTCATGCCGGAGATTTCGGTTACATTCTACCGCTTTCCTCTACCAAATTAAAACAGATCGCCACTCCATTCTCCAGGCGGGCTCCCTGATTTCAACTAAATCTTCAAAATTAAATCGCCACTCCATTCTCCAGGCGGGCTCCCTGACTTCAACCACTACTTCAAAGTTAAATCGCCACTCCATTCTCCAGGCGGGCTCCCTGACTTCAACTACTACTCAAAATTAAATCGCCACTCCATTCTCCAGGCGGGCTCCCTGACTTCAACTACTACTTCAAAATAAAATCGCCACTCCATTCTCCAGGCGGGCTCCCTGACTTCAATTAAAAATAAAATCGCCACTCCATTCTCCAGGCGGGCTCCCTGACTTCAATTACAACTTCAAAATAAAATCGCCACTCCATTCTCCAGGGCGGGCTCCCTGACTTCAATTACAACTTCAAAATTAAATCGCCACTCCATTCTCCAGGCGGGCTCCCTGACTTCAACTACAACTTCAAAATTAAATCGCCACTCCATTCTCCAGGCGGGCTCCCTGACTTCAACTACAACTTCAAAATTAAATCGCCACTCCATTCTCCAGGCGGGCTCCCTGACTTCAACTACTTCGAAATTAAATCGCCACTCCATTCTCCAGGCGGGCTCCCTGACTTCAACTACTTCGAAATTAAATCGCCACCCCATTCTCCAGGCGGCTTCCTGACTTCAATTACTACTTCAAAATTAAATCGCCACTCCATTCTCCAGGCGGGCTCCCTGACTTCAACTACTACTTCAAAATTAAATCGCCACTCCATTCTCCAGGCGGGCTCCCTGACTTCAATTACAACTTCAAAATTAAATCGCCACTCCATTCTCCAGGCGGGCTCCCTGACTTCAACTACTGATTCAAAATTAAATCGCCACTCCATTCTTCAGGCGGGCTCCCTAACTTCAGCTACAACTTCAAAATTAAATCGCCACTCCATTCTCCAGGCGGGCTCCCTGACTTCAACTACAACTCATTAACTCCATCCCATCCTTTCTTCTGAATTACCTTGTTTCGAAATTGCTTTCCTCCTAGGTCGTGTTATTTTTCCCTTGACTGTTGGGGAGTATTTTGGAACTGTTTACTCGCCTGCTGGGGATGATGCTGCTGAGGAAGTATTCTTTGTTTCCTTCACCCCTCATGCTCTTCCTTCTTCTCATACCTCCTGTGGGACTCACGCTTTTGCCTCCTCGAGCAAATTATGGAATGTAATACTGCTGGAGGAATCTCGAAGCCATTGTTTTATTTTCCCACCACTGCTGGGGATGATACCGAGATCAAATATTACCCTATCGTGCCGTCTGGCCTTTCTCAAAACTATTCTGCTCGGAGCTGGCACTTCCCGAAATCTTGTGTTGCTTTCTACCCTTATCCTCTGAGTCTTGCTTTCCAGAAAATTTTCGCAACAGGAGAAAATTTTCTGCCCCAGTTTGATAAACTTCTGGGCGGTATGCTTTTCTGCCAACGAACCCTCTTTTCCTGCTTTTAAATCAAAGAAAAATTGTTAGTTTCAAAATGCGGTGAGTGGTCGTGCCACTCTTGTTGAGGCCATTTTCTTTTCTCTTTCAGTTGCTTGGCCTCTCTCGAATTTTGAGGGCGACGTTGACGCTTGCTGGGGACGATGCTCTTTCCACGAACGACCTCTCATCTTTCCTTTTATTCCAATCTTGGTTTGATCCGACTCTTTTAGCCGGTGACCTGTTGCGTGAAATCATCGTTCGGACATGCCACATGTGTCCATCATACTCCGTAATTCTTGCGAACCTTCCACTCAGCCTCTCATCCCAATCTTACTATCGTAACGACTTCTGTCTTATTGCCTCGTTCCATGCCTATTCACTTTCAATATACCGCTTTGGGAGACTTGGTAGTAAGCTTTGAAAAAATCAATTTTCGAAAATGAAAGAAAAGAAAAGAATACCGACCGCAAATGACAAAAGAAGAGAAAAACTTTTCTGAACTCAAAAATAGGAAAACTTATCTGAATGTGTGCCTGATCCAATGTTATGCCGCGCCTTTGAGATTAAACTACCCAGTCTATTCATATCAATCATTTTCTGATGCCGCGTCCTGCTAGAGGTAAACGGATGTCCAAACCTTGTCTCATGCAGACATGATGATTCCGAAAAAGGGTATATGAAAGAATGATTAAGGCTCAAAGGAGGAAACAAAGGTAAAGTGTTTGGGTAGTAGAACAATTGCCTCTGTCATTTCATTCTCCGAAAAATGCCAAATACACACAAACGAAACCAAACGTTGACAAATGCGTTAAAGAATTACACATAATATCTCTTAACTGCGTCAGAATTGATAGCCATATCGGTGCATCTTCCCTCGACATCAGTCAGACATAGAGCGCCGTTGGATAATACTCTAGTCACCACAAAAGGTCCCTGCCAATTTGGAGCGAACTTGCCTTTCGCTTCGGCCTGATGGGGTAGAACTCTCTTCAGCACATGCTGTCCCACTTCAAATCTCCCGGGACGTACCTTCTTGTTATATGCTCTCGCCATTCTCTTTTGATACAATTGGCCGTGACATACTGCTGTCAATCTCTTTTCATCGATCAAGCTCAATTGCTCTAATCGGGTTTTGACCCACTCGTCGTCATCAATCTCGGCTTCGGCGACAATTCGGAGGGATGGGATTTCAACTTCTGCTGGTATTACTGCTTCAGTCCCGTATACCAACAAGTAAGGAGTTGCACCTACCGAAGTCCGGACGGTAGTGCGATAACCCAACAGCGCAAATGGTAACTTTTCATGCCATTGCCTAGACCCTTCTATCATCTTCCTCAATATCTTCTTTATGTTCTTGTTTGCTGCCTCGACCGCACCATTTGCTTTTGGGCGATACGGTGTGGAATTTCGGTGTGTAATCTTGAACTGTTGACATACCTCTTTCATCAATCCACTGTTAAGATTTG
Source organism: Nicotiana noctiflora (assembly GCA_032618575.1). Lineage (NCBI taxonomy): Eukaryota > Viridiplantae > Streptophyta > Magnoliopsida > Solanales > Solanaceae > Nicotiana > Nicotiana noctiflora. The sequence continues at coordinate 23,667 of JASVEL010007382.1, forward strand.
CACCGTTATCCGTAATGATCATCTTTGGAATTCCAAACCTACAAATGATGTGGGAGTGTACGAAGTCCACTACCGCCTTCTTGGTCACCTGATTTGAATGTTTTGGCCTCCACCCACTTGGTAAAATAATCAATCGTTACCAGAATGAACCTATGACCGTTGGAAGCTGCAGGCTCGATAGGTCCAATAACATCCATACCCCATGCGACAAACGGCCATGGTGCGGACATTGTATGCAATTCAGTCGGCGGAGAATGAATCAAATCTCCGTGTATCTGACACCGATGGCATCTTCGCACGAAACTTATACAATCCCGCTCCATAGTGAGCCAATAATATCCTGCTCGAAGAATCTTCTTTGCCAATACGTATCCGCTCATGTGTGGTCCGCAAACTCCCGAGTGTATATCCGTCATCACTGTTGTGGCTTGACTTGCATCTATACATCTCAACAATCCCAAATCTGGGGTTCTTTTGTACAGCACCCCTCCACTAAGGAAAAATCCGTTCGCCAACCGCCGAATAGCTCGCTTTTGATCTCCGGTTGCTTGTTCTGGGTATACTCCTAACCTGAGGTATTCCTTGACATCATGAAACCACGGCTCACCGTCCACCTCTTCCTCTATCACGTTACAATAAGCATGTTGATTCCGGACATGGATGTGTAATGGATCGACACGAACCTTGTCCGGGTGATGTAGCATTGATGCTAAAGTAGCCAACGCGTCGGCGACCTCATTATGCATCCTTGGGATGTGCCTGAATTCTACCGATCGAAAGCGTTTGGTCAAATCATGCAAACACTGACGATATGGGATAAGCTTTAAATCTCTGGTTTCCCATTCTCCCTGAATCTGATGTACTAGAAGGTCCGAGTCCCCCAAGACCAAGACGTCCCGTACATCCATGTCCACCGCTAATCGCAACCCCAAGATACATGCCTCGTACTCGGCCATATTATTGGTGCAATGAAAACGCAGTTGAGCAGTAACAGGATAATGATGTCCTGTTTCAGATATGAGCACGGCCCCTACTCCGACTCCTTTTGCGTTCGCCGCTCCGTCGAAGAAGAGCTTCCACCCTGGATCCTTGGTTAGTTCTAACCCCTCAATTTGCAACACCTCTTCGTCTGGGAAATACGTCCTCAAGGGTTCGTATTCGTCATCAACGGGATTTTCAGCTAAGTGATCGGCCAGGGCTTGAGCTTTCATAGCCGTCCTTGTCACGTATATGATGTCGAACTCCGTGAGTAATATTTGCCATTTTGCTAACCTCCCTGTAGGCATAGGTTTCTGGAAAATATACTTCAACGGATCCAAACGCGAAATGAGGTAAGTGGTGTAAGAAGACAAATAGTGTTTCAGCTTTTGGGCTACCCAAGTCAGAGCGCAACATGTCTTTTCTAGATGAGTGTACTTGACCTCGTGGACTGTGAACTTCTTACTGAGGTAGTAAATGGCCCGTTCCTTCCTGCCGGTAAGATCATGCTGCCCCAGTACGCAGCCAAACAAATTCTCCAAGACCGTCAGATAAAGAATCAGGGGTCTACCTGGCTCAGGCGGAACTAGTACGGGTGGATTTGACAGATACCCTTTGATCCGGTCAAACGCTTCCTGACATTCTGCCGTCCATTCTATCGCCGCGTCTTTTTTCAATAGACGGAATATGGGTTCACAGGTTGCCGTAAGTTGGGCAATAAACCTACTGATGTAATTCAACCTTCCCAACAGACTCATTACCTCTGTTTTATTCTTCGGCGGGGCTAACTCCTGAATGGACTTGATTTTGGATGGGTCCAACTCAATGCCCCGTCGGCTGACGATGAATCCTAGCAACTTTCCCGATGGAACTCCGAATGCACATTTGGCCGGATTAAGCTTGATGTCGTACCTTCGAAGTCTTTGAAAGAACTTCCTGAGGTCAGCGACATGGTCCTCTTGACGTCTGGATTTCATGATCACATCATCCACGTACACTTCAATTTCCTTGTGTATCATGTCATGGAATACCGTAGTCATCGCCCTCATATATGTTGCCCCTGCATTCTTCAAACCAAACGGCATCACTCGGTAGCAATAAGTTCCCCACGGTGTGATAAAAGCCGTCTTTTCTGCGTCCTCTTCATCCATCAAAATCTGATGATATCCCGCATAACAGTCCACAAAGGATCCGATTTCGCGTCCGGCGCAATTATCAATCAGGATATGGATATTGGGAAGCGGGAAATTATCCTTAGGACTCGCCTTGTTGAGGTTGCGATAGTCCACGCATACTCTGATTTTTCCGTCTTTCTTTGGCACCGGTACTACGTTAGCCAACCATTCCGGGTATCGAGTTACACGAATGACTTTCGCCTGCAACTGCTTGGTTACCTCCTCCTTAATCTTCACACTCATCTCCATCTTGAATTTCCGCAGTTTTTGCTTGACGGGAGGATATGCCGGATCAGTGGGTAATCTATGAACCACTAGATCAGTGTTGAGTCCTGGCATGTCGTCGTATGACCATGCGAAAATATCTTTAAACTCCATGAGTGTTTTGATCAATTCTTCTCTCAGATTGGGTTCAATATGGACACTTATCCGGGTTTCTTTTGACGTCATCCGCATTCCCTAGATTAACTGCCTCAGTATCATTTAAATTCGGTTTGGGTTTTTCCTCGAAGTGACTTAATTCTTCACCGATTTCTTCCACGGCTTCATCATCGCCGTACTCCGACTCACTCTCGTCACTTCTTATTTCATGCGTTATTATTTCCAAACCCGATTGACTTTCTAGACTGGGTTGATTAATCTTTAAGCACGCCATATCATTAAGATCGGTTGAAAGAAGGCTGTTCAGAAAAGTAAAAAGAAGGAAAAATAAACAAAATTAGACACGAAGGGAATCAAATTTCATTAATGGGAACTGTACAAGGGAAAACAAACTGCAAACTTAAATCAGAAATGAACTAAAAACAACGGGATTTTACTCCGGGGACAAACCCCCAATACAAAATTTCGAAAGAAAAACAATCCAAGACAAACTACCAAGACTCCTTCCGGACAGGGAGAGGAGTAGCCTTCCAATTATTCAGTTTTGCCTTTGGTCCCACAAACCGTATCTCGGCATGGCTGGATCCTTCACCATCCTCGAGCATGCATACATCTGCAAATAGATCCTCGAACTTTCTTAAGAACTCTTCGTCTGGCCTGATCGTAGGACCGGGAGTCTTTGTCGTTGGATATCCTCTTGCTCCAGACCTGACAAAAGATTGGGAAAGGCGTGGAACAGGCTTTGGGAGCACCCATGTCTTCTGCTTGCTCCTCTTTACTCGCCGGATGTCCTCTGATGTTGGCTGGAACCCCAAGCCGAAGGTTCCCAAGTTTTCGACCACTGATACCGGTTGTATGATTCCTTGCAGAGATGCACCTAGGCCTTTACCGGGTATGAAACCATGTCTCAACATTTCATGCGCCACCATGACATCCGCAGTAATTGTTCTGTCGCCGGGAATGCATTCTCCTTCCGGGACTCGGTTGGCGGACACCACATCGCAGACCTGATATACCCACGGCCCAACATCTTCTTCTGTTTCAACAAAGGGAATGATGGTGCCTGATTGTGGATCGTTCTCTCCATGGACGACGATCTCCTGTTGGTCCCACTCAAACTTGACGAGTTGGTGTAAGCTGGATGGAACTGCTCTTGCGGCATGAATCCATGGTCGTCCTATTAGGAGGTTATATGACACCACCATGTCCAGTACCTGGAATTCCATGGTGAACTCCACTGGCCCAATCGTCAAGATCAACACTATGTCACCAACCGACGCTTTGCCTCCTCCGTCAAACCCTCGAACACGTACGCTGTTCTTGCGTACCCTGCCGATGTCTACTTTCAATTTGTCCAGTGTAGAGAGAGGACAAATGTTAGCACTGGACCCATTATCGACAAGGACTTTGGTGACCACCGCCTCCTCACACTTCACCGTAAGATATAAAGCCCTGTTATGCTCAGTGCCTTCCTCAGGCAACTCGTCATCGGTGAAGGTGATCCGATTTGCTTCGAAGATCCGATTGGTGATCTTCTCCAAATGGCTTACTGAGATTTTATCCGGTACATGTGCCTCATTCAGGACTTTCATCAATGCTTGCCGATGTTCTTCGGAATGTATCAGCAAGGATAGCAATGATATTTGCGCCGGAGTCTTCTTCAACTGCTCTAAGACAGAGTAGTCATGCAACTTCATCTTTTTCAAGAATTCTTCCGCTTCTTCATCAGTTACCGGCTTTTTCAATGCTGCCGGAGTGGTCTTCCTCAATTCCGCAGGGGCAAAACATCTCCCCGAGCGGGTCAACCCTTGAGCTTCACAAACTTCCTCTTTCACTTCCTTTCCTTTGTAGGTCGTTGTAATCCGAGCATAATTCCATGGAACAGCCCGGCTATCCGTTATTGGCAACTGTATTGCTGGCCGGATGATGAAAGGATCCATTCGAACGCCTGCTACTGTCAAGATGGGCTTGATTGCTGCCCCTGGTACAACTATCTTGGCTTCCCCCGGCCTCACCGGTACTTCGTTCACACTTCTTTTTCCCGCTTCTGACTCTCCTGGTACGTCCTTCTTGCAACTGGGCGACTCATCAAAGCTTGGCCCTTTTCTCGTTCCTGCCCCGCTAGACTTAATCATCATTACAGTCTGAGAGGCTTTCTCCTTTCCTTCCTCCGCCCGTACCAACTCGATCATATTGGTCTCGTGATGAGTTGGAAGCGGGTTTTGGTTGATGTTGGGCTCTGTTGGAGTCTGGACCTCAATCCTGCGAGTGTCAATAAGCTCCTGGATGGCCGTCTTTAGCCTCCAACACTTTTCTGTATCGTGCCCCGGACATCCCGAGTAGTAGGCACAATTTACTGAATGGTCCAGGTTCTTCGGGAGAGGGTTTGGTAGCTTAGCTTCAACCGGATTTAGCAACCCTACTTGCTTCAACCGGTGGAATAGACTGGTGTAAGACTCTCCTAAGGGAGTGAAAGTCTTTGGCCTCGGCGCCTTGTCGCCCCTGAATGCTTGGTTCGGACGGAAACTCGCGCCCGAGGGGTTTCTGTAAGCTCTTGGGGGTGGGTGATTGTTTTGCGGGTTTGGTGTACGCCACGGTGCATGGACGGGAGGTGCAGAATAGGACTGTGCGTGGTGGACAGTAAAATGGGGATGAGGTGCGGGATAGTAATGTTGCGGGTGGTTATATGGGTTGTGGGAGTAATTTTGGTGGTGAGGTTGGGGTGGGCTATATTGGGGTGCGGGGCCTCTATTTCCGAACCATGCCCCGGACTCGACGGCCGCAACTTCCTCTCTCCTCTTTTTCCCCAGTACTCCTCCAGTACCACTTTGGATAGCCTGAGTGGTGGCTTTCAGTGCTGAGTAACTCATGATCTTGTTGGCCTTCAAACCTTCCTCGATCATACCCCCCATTTTTATCACCTCGGTGAATGATTTGCCTACGGACGTTACCAGATGTCCGAAGTAGGTGGGCTCTAATGTCTGCAAGAAGTAGTCCACCATCTCGCTCTCTCTCATCGGCGGATCTACCCTGGCCGCCTGTTCCCTCCAACGGAAACCGAATTCCCTGAAGCTTTCGGCGGGCTTCTTCTCTAATTTTAACAATGATAGGCGGTCGGGGATTATCTCAAGATTGTACTGGAACTGGCCGATAAAAGCTTGAGCCAAATCATCCCACGTAAACCATCTACTGGGATCCTGTCTAGTGTACCACTCCAGCGCAGATCCTCCCAGACTCTGGCCGAAGTAGGCTATCAGAAGCTCGTCCCGTCCACCGGCCCCTCTCATTTTACTGCAAAACCCTCGCAGGTGGGCCACTGGGTCACCATGCCCCTCGTATAGGTCGAATTTGGGCATTTTAAACCCTGCTGGCAACTGGACGTCCGGAAATGGACACAGATCCTTATAGGCGACGCTGACCTGGTTGCCCAAACCGTGCATGTTCCTGAAGGACTGCTCCAGGCTTTTAACTTTTCTGACAACTTCCTCGTGTTCCGAACTTTGGAAGTGCTTTTCCGGTTCTGCCGGATTATCCCAATGAGGTGTATGTGATTGTGGTTCAGGAGCCCTGAAAGTAGGCTCTGGAGGATAGTAAGAGTTGTCATGGATCTGAACATATGGCTCGCTGGCCGGCCTTTGCAGAGGAGCAGGTGGAGGTGCCACAAAAACAGGGGTGGCTGGAGGAGGATTTGGTTTGGCTGGTGGAATGTGGGTGGCATATGGGTTTTCCCCCTGAAAGTATGGATAGCTTGGGGCGCTTGTTGAAGGATCGATGGGCGGATGTTCCGGAGCTGAGGCGAGAGTAGGGCGGTTTGGTGAAGACTGTTCCCTGGCCCAGGCCAGGTGCATCTCTGTTATCTGTTGTTTTAACCGGTCTACCTCTTCTTTCATGATTTGTAGCTCGGATTTTTCTTCCTCGAGACTCTTGCCGGAACTCGACATGCTTACTGTAACTGGTCCTTTGGATCTAGTACGGTAGGGATGGCTGGCCAGGATATTCTGTCAAACCAACTGCTAAACTTTCTGGAATATGCAGCAAACTTGTTAGTTCACCGAGTTTGACAGATATGTTATAGCACGTTGGATGCAATGCACCTAACCAAATAACCCATGCGTCATTCCGGCCCTTTTCTTTTCTTTCTTTTTCTTCTTTTTCGATTATCTTTGCAAGCCTTATTGTTATTTAACCTATGGATTCCTTTCTTTTTAGTGGTGGTCGAATCTTATGTGGATTGCCTACGTATCACGACCCCGCGTGAATCAGACCGAGCGTAGTTCTGGTGACAAGAGTGTGGCAAAATTCAGTAACTTTTATATCAAATAAAACCGTGTAGTTACAAAACACGTCTTACAACAATCGGCAAAACAAAAGAAAATGCTTGACTTGGGAAAGTAAAGAAAATGCCAACTAGCTTGACTCAACATTAAAAATACATTTTCAGTCAAAAATCTAATGCCCTAAATTTCCTGGGGGCCCGCGAGGCATCATTCGGCCTTGCCGCGGGCCTTGGTGTGAGGTCCTTGTGCAGTTCCCTCAACTCTTCCATGATCCGATGAACATAACCCATAATTGAAGCGAAAAGGTCGGCGCGGGGCATTCGTTCGCAAGCTAGGCACTTCATGGTGACATAGTGCCCGATTTCTCCAATTCTGTCCTTGATCATGTCCCTTTCTCCGAGTAGCCGCTCTATCTGCTGGCTTTTCGCCCCCAATCTTCGAGCATTGTTGGTGACTTGGTCTAGGAGCCTATCCACTTGTCCTTGCAGTCGGGCCATCAAATTGTGGCAACGGTCGAGGTCCGTTCTGGCATCTTGGGCTTGCTTGAAAACCCGCTCCCTGAGGACAACATTTGCTTCCCTCAGACTAGTGATGATCTCGGTGTAATCTTCTTCCACCCGTTTTAGGTGAAGTGCATGTTGATGTGCCTCCTTTCTCCAACTAGCCCGGATCCTCGTTGTCTGGGCTTTTGACTCGTCCAATTCTCTTTGGATATCGGTGACTTGGCTTCTCAAACCCTTTATCAATTTTTCGTCGGCCCGACTCCTCAACTGTCTGTCAGCATCTCTTTTCATTTGCTGGATTTGAGCTCTCAAGAAGTCATTTTCTTGTGCCAACTTCTTTTTGTCTCCTTCGTCGGTGGCGGCTTGCATGTTCTTCTCGAATTGGAGGTCCCGGACCTGCTGTTCTATCCTGCCAATCTTCGTCCTGTACCCCTCCTCCTTTGCTAACCAATCCCATTGTTCCCGTGAATCTTCCGTGAATTGTTGGACATGGGCTCTTTTAGAACATTTCCGACGAATCTGAAATCTTTTTCCGAACCACACGTTGTACTTTGGGTCCACCTCTCCCTTAGATAGTTCCCGGACCATGGTTTTAGGCTCGAGGAACCGACATTCGTGCCACAGCCTTCTAATCTTCTCTTCGGGGAATACAACTCCCGGGCTCAACTCAATGGCGTACTTCCTCAGGTCTTGATCGGTAGGAATAACCTGAAACCTTCCTAGTTGACGTAATACACGGTGAGGGACATATGGTTGGACACTGCGGATCCCCATCAGAAGGATATAACACTCCTCGGCTGCCATATATATCACTTCAGTATCGGGTAACCACCCGAACGCCCATTCAATCTGATCGGCTTCTATTGAGCTCGGTCGTGCAAGCCATGCCTCGACGCCTTCAGGGAATACAGCACCCATCATCCGTTCTTCGAAACCCCTGATACAGTTTTTTCCGGTCAACCCGTGATTCATGTATTGTGTTCGGTGATGGAGGTGTTCTTGCATCCATAACTGGAGTAACGGATTGCAACCTTGGAAGAAATTGCCCCCTTCTCGGCATACAGTCAAGGCTCGATAGATTTCGGACAAAACCAAAGGGACCACCGTGCTGGTAGCCTTTTTGATTGCAACATCGGCTATTCCTACCAGACTTATCTCTATTTTCTTATCTTCACGCGGACAAATCACAATCCCCAAGAATGTCGTTATGAATGCTAGAATTCGTCTGGCCTCCCACTTGGTTCTATTCCCTGCGTGAGTCAGTCCGAGGTTTGACTCTTCAAAACCCCGAGGAGCGCCGTACCGTTGATATAAGAATTGGAGATCGCAACACCCTTTTAGCAGATCATCATTTTTCACCTTCCGACTAATGCTCAGCAAATCCAGAAACCCATGTGGAGATACCGGTCTTGGTGAGAGCAAGTATTGTCCTCTTAATTTCCCATTTAGTCCTGCATAGCCCGCAATTTCCTCTAATGTGGGCGTCAGTTCAAAGTCAACAAAACGGAACACATTGCGGGTCGGATCCCAGAAAGATACCAGTGCCTTGATGATGTCCTCCCTTGGCTCGATATTCAACAGATCAACCAAACCTCCCAAAATTCTCCCTACAACCTTTTTGCTACTGTCTTCCAAATCGTTCCACCATATACGGAGCTGCTGAGGGACCTCACTAAAGATTGAAAATGATTTATTCCGATTCGTGCTCATCCTGCACATTTATTAAGGTGATTTAAATAAGAAAACAACTTTGTTTTGCTTAAAAATAAAAAAAAAATCAGTTTTCAATCACGGCCTTTCAACGTCTCGGGGACGAAGGCTTTTAAGGCTGTGGGGTAAATTGATCGAAATCAAAATTGACCCAAAGGTGGCCGTTTATACGAAATTAGCCTTCCGGCATCCCTTTCGGGAACATTCGGCTATTTTTAAAAACAGCGTCACCGACTTATTTAGTACAAAAGTTAGTTTTGATTTTTCGGCCATTTTTCAAAAGGTGAAGTTGGACCTGATGGAGGTTGCCTACGTATCTCACATCCAATGAGAATCAAACCCACGTAGTTCGGTTTTAACGAAACAAACGACATTATTTATTTATTCATTTTACTAAAGGAAGACAAGTAAGCTATTTCTATCTTAAGAACAAAACATATTTTCCTTTCCTTTTTTTCTTTTTTCTTTTTTTATTTTTTTTTTTATTTTTTTTTTTTTAAATCTCTGAAGCCGGTCAGCATGCAAGTCTATAACAGATAAATGCGCAGGACAAACAGGATGCAGCAGGATAGTCTGTTCATTTCAGGTCACCTGTCCTAGACGGACCCAACCCCTGTGTTGAGTCCCCTAAGCCAAATGCGACATGATGCAAATAAACGCTTCCTACTAGGGATCCGGCATGAAGCTTTGTTATTCTAGGTTTAAAAAACCTGGGTTTATCTGTTCTAGACTTGGCTTACCCGAGCGGACAGCTCGAGCCGAGGAGGAGGCAGCAACCCGGGAATACAGAAGCTTCGCCGGTTTTGCAACTTATCCAAACCTCGTTCTAAAATGGGAATCAGACACTATACAGAAAAGAAGTCACACGAAGTGCACCCTTCTTCATGATTTAGAAGACTCGGAGAGGAGATTGGTTCCGGCACAATTTATATGTACAGTTCACAAAATATCAAAGCAGTAAAAACAACATTTGCACATTGATGCCAACATGTAAAAGAATCGGATAATAAAATATGCCAAATACAACAGTTATTCCGAGCTCGAATTCTAAAGATCTCCCCAGCAGAGTCGCCAGAGCTGTCACACCTCTTTTTTACGCACCCGCAAGGATGCAAAGAGTTTTTCCAATTAAAGGACAATCGAGATGGGATTTATTTAATTATTTCAGATTCGCCACTTGGGAGATTTATGGTGTCCCAAGTCACCGGTTAAATCCCGAATCGAGGAAAAGAATGACTCTATTTAACGGTCCGCGAACCAGAAATCCGGATAAGGAATTCTATTAACCCGGGAGAAGGTATTAGGCATTCCCGAATTCCGTGGTTCTAGCACGGTCGCTCAGCTGTCGTGTTTGGCTTATCTATCTGCTTTTTACAATCATGTACTTAGTGCAAGTTAATATCCCTTTACCGCTTTTATTATTGGTTATGATTTACGAAAGAGAAAGTTGCTTAAAAATATGCTTACGAATCACGTCACATGAAATGCACCCGGATTCTCGACATATTCTTATCCAACATTTCGGGGTTTGGATTTGGGTCGCATGAAATGCACACCCGTGTTTAAGAAGTAGGACTAAAATATGCGCCCGGAGCGATTACTTATTTACACTGTCGAGGAGGACGTGATATTTGCTAAGAAACGACACATCTCGAAATCTAAGCATTTTATATGTACATTTATAAAGGCCTTGCGATTAGTGTAACTACTGGGCGAGGTACACCTTTAATTCAAATCTCAAGCGAACTACATCCCACCGTATTTTTACTTAGGAGTTGATTCCAAATTATTTAAAACTCGCTACGAACCACATCGCATGAAATGCGCCTGTGGTTCATGACATGCTTTATTTACTCTTGCCCGAAATTGGGGTCGGGTCACATGAAATGCACCCCCGACTCTTTTAATCTAATTACGTCATTCAGTTGAGTAATAACTCCCTAGCTAATCTTGCTTTTAACATAAGATCTAACATTTAACAGATTTGGAGATTACCCACATGAGTAGAGAAGATGGAACAGAGGTACAACAGACTAATTCGGGTTTACGCGCATATCTAATGATAGTGTATCTTTGGTCTAGCTACATTTTCCATAACAAAACTAGCAATACCAACTTAATCAAAGAATAACAGAACGTAACCAAATATAAGAACTTGGGACGACTACATGATTCAATAGACTTTAAGCATAAGCTTCAAACTTCATTCTTTTCGAACCAAGGAATTACAATAACAGAGATGTGTACCTGGAACGCGGAAGAACAAAGGAGAGTGAGCAATGGCAATGCAGCAACGGTAACAGGAGCAACAACAATAGGCCAGTAGCAACCAAAATAAACCAACAGCAACACAATAACCCAAGCAGCAACAACAATAACCAACCAATGGCAACAATAATAACCACACCGGTGGCAAGCTCAACACAATAACCAACCAACAACAATGGTCAACACAGCAGCAGCATACAACAGCTGGGATGTGTACCAGCAGCAACAAAGACACAACAACAGCAACAATCACCCAGGCAGCAACACTATAGACCAAAGCCAGCAATACAAACGACCAAACACTCAAAACAGTGCTGCCAGTGACAAAATAACAGCACTGCCAGTGGCTCGACACTTCCAAACTCAGCAAATAACACACAATCGATCTCAGCACACCAACACAAGAACAACAACAACAATGGACTAAACAGCAGCAACAGTCAACCAACACAGCAGCAGCATACACTCAACACAGCTAAACAGTGGCCCAGCACTACCAACAACACAAGAACAACAACAACCAACGACCAAACACTCAGCCACTGAATCAAAACACACGAAACAGTCCAGAAGCCAATGCAACAGTAACTTCTTTATCTGTATCTTTGTATGTGTGTATCGAAATGTATCCTTGCCGTCTATTTTTCTCTGGTTTTTTCCTTAACTCTCAGCTTTCTATATGTATCTTTGTATATCTGTATCAAAATGTATTCTTGCTGCCTATATTTCTCTCCAGGTACTCTCCAGTTATGACCCTCCCTCTTTCTCCAGTGTGATGCTACATTTATAGCTAAAAACTCCAACCCCTCCTAAATGCCTGCTATCAATTAACTATTGCTCTGCCCACTCCTATCTCTGCCAGACCATGCTCTGCCTATATTCCCACTATCTATTATCCAGGCATGGGTTTATCAATTAAAAATTGGTGGCAAGGGGACAACTGGTGGGTTTGCTCTGTTGTGACAGTGAATCCCACTGCTTAGCCTCATGCGCAGGACACCAAAGACTCTAAATGTTAAACCTTGATTTCCTAGTTAGCTAATTTGAATCATAACTTTATCTTCAAATCAATCCAACAGTCCTATTCAATCCAGGGATGCTGATTACTGTATGGTAATTCAAATAACTCAACCCATGAAAAAAAAAAACGACCTCTAATCAACCACAACACATAGCAATGATAACAGATTAGTTGACTAAACAACAGCAACAAAATCTCGGCAAATGCCGGACATATGCGAAGATAACTATTTGACGACGCTAATCGACGCGAGTTCGTATCCTATAACTAACACATTCAAATGAACAGAACAATGATTGACCAAATAAAGGTCTTTGGGGATAGAAGAACAGACCAACTGATGCGAAAAAATTAAAAGCATAACAAATAAGAACTAAAACACAGATAAAGCAACCACACATGCTCACATAATCGAATTAAATCGACCAGGGAAAAAACGAATACCTCATAAGAAATTCATGAGGCGGGCCGCTGGACTCATCCGTTTTGGGGTTCAATGGACCTTAATCGGGGTGTTCTCAGTTGAGAACACCTAGACTAAGGTCTATTAGACCCCAATTTCCATTGAATTACACAGACAACCTAGATTTGGATTTCTAGGGTTCTTGGTGCCGCTTTTGGGGCTCGAGGCTTTTGGGTTGGATTCGAACGAAATCAAGGTTGGTAGGGGTGTGAGGGAGGTGTGAGGACTGGTTGGTGTGAATTTGAGGTGGTTTGGGATAGAGGTCCAAGTTCCGGCGAGTTTCAAATGGATATTCGAACCGTTTGAGTAATATTCGAGACTAACGGCCAACGGATCCATGTAGAGGAGGTGTGGGAGATTTTACGGTGTTAATTTGAGGGTGATTGGCCTACCGGAACCGCCGTGAGGCGATTTCCGGCGGGCGGAACACGGCGGGGGACGGCGAGCTAATTAGTCTCTAAGAGAGACGATAGGCGTGAGGGGGGGGCCTGGCTGGGGGGGCTGGGTATGGTATTATGCTTATATACTAGGTGAGAGATTCGATCCTGGCCGTTGGATCATGTGTGATTAAGGGCCAGGATCTTTTGAGGTCAACCAAGACGGCACCGTTTGGATTAAGAGGAGACTGGGTCGGTCCGGGCTAACTGGGTCGGGCGCCTGGGTTAGGATGATGTGATCTCGACCGTTGGATTTGGAATGGGTCAACGGATGAGATCTACTAGTGCCAGAACGACGTAGCTTCGATGTCGTGCTACGTCGTTTCATGAGTCTTAGAGACTCATTGAACGGACCGGGTGGAGCAAAACATTTGGGCCTGGAGAGCTTGCAATTTTAGCCTTTTGCTTCATCAACACTCATTTTAAATAAAAGCCACTTCGGAAACAAAATTGAGTAGTAAAACAAATGCTTCATTAATTCAAATAGAAAATCAACCAATTGACAAAAACACCAATGCGCATATATATTTTTCTGTTTTTCTGATTAATTATTTACTTAGACAAACAAGCTCGAGCCCTCAAAAATGCAAAATTTCACAAGAATACACAAAAATGCCCACAATAAAAACAAACCATCTTGTTTTGATTTCATTTGGGAGTAGCTCGCGTGGGGTAAAAATTACGTGCTCACAGCCAGAGCTTATAATAAGAAGGTACGACCTCGAAAGTTTGAAGTCGGACAACTGGTATTGAGGCGTATCTTACCACATTGGGCCGAGGCAAAGGGCAAATTTGCGCCGAATTGGCAGGGACCGTTCGTGGTATCACGGGTGTTGTCCAATGGAGCATTATATTTAACAGATGTTGAAGGAAAGTGCGTAGAGACTGCTATCAATTCAGATGCGGTCAAAAGATACTATGTATGATTCCTTTTCAATTGTATGTTTGTATTTTGTTGTGATTTTGGAATTGAAATGATGAAGGCATTTTATTCTCTATCCAAACACTTTATCCATTGATAACCCCTTTGAGCCTTAATGAATGAATTCTTTCATATCCCTCTCTCGGAATCTCTCTAGTGCAACAAGATCGAAATTGCGAGAATGGAAAATGAAATGATGGAAAAATGAAAAAAATGATGAAAAAAATGAAATGAAAATGAAAAAAAATGAAATGAAAAAAAAATGAATGAAAAAAAAGAGAAAAAGACAAAAATCGGGAAAAAGTCAAAAGAAATCCATCTAACTTGTGAAGTTGGATGAACTACGTCTGACTTGATCCCGAAAGGGTACGTAGGCAGCCTCTCTGAGGTTCAGTCACAATAAAGAAAAAATCCAAAAATTCCCCACATATTGAAACTGGGGCAGAAGTTATGTTTAATAATTCCGAGAGTTGTAAATATTTTTAACCCTCGTTGAAATTTTGAGCCTTTATATCTTTCTTTCTTAACCCGTCCAAAAGCCACGTTACAGTCCAAAGAAAGACCTTCTGATCAATTTTGAAATGATAACAAATACAACGAAGGAGGAGCGAAGCATCGGATAATACCCGTGGTACAGAAAACAAAATACAAAAAGGAAAAATGGAAAAAATAAAAAAAAATGAGAGAGTCTCATCGGTGAAAACCTTAGCCGGCACTGTGAGGCGATTGTGAGGTTGAGAGAAATAAAATGAGAGAGTCTTATCAGTGAAAACCTTAATCGGCACTGTGAGATGATTGTGAGGTTGAGAGAATAAATGAGAAAGTCTTATTGGTGAAAACCTTTCGAGGCACCGTAAGGCGGTCATCAGAAAAGAGAAAAGGCAGCAAAAAAGAGTACCGGTTTGGGTCAAAGGCAATTCGGAGTCTGAATAACGATTGGAACGAATTGGGTCAAAGTTTAAATACATGGCATGGTCAGCGGAATCAGCCAGCAAATACCCAGATAAGTTCTGTCATCTCGCCAAAATACCCTTACCTTTCTTTCATTTTTCTGCATTTCATTGTTTACCCTTTTGAGAGCTAACTACCAGCTCCTGATAACGGAAGTTGAAACAACACTGGATCGGAAAGGATAGAAGATTGGGGAAAGGAATAAAGAAGCTTGGCAAACATGGCCAAAGAAAAAGAAAACAAAACAAAAATGGAGAAATGAGAAAAATACAAAAAGAGTATGCAAGGGACAAGAAGTTGAAAGTCATGCAACATGAGAAAGCAAAAACAAAGGAAGCAATAAGAAGTGGGGACGGCAGATGCCAGTTGCCAGCAGTTTATATCTAATAAATTTTGTTTCATGCAGGAACAAACTGTCACTAATCACTTTAAAGTGAATGTGACCAATGTGGAAAATTTAAAATACCAAAAAGAGAAAGTCCGCCGAATAAGTGGAGAAATTCACGGGCAAGAGATAAGTTGGTAAAAAGAAAATACCAAAAAGAGGAAGGTAACATCTTTTAAAATCCACTCCCCAGTCCTCAGGCTGCGGGAATATTTTCTGCATTCGCATTGCACGTTTACTTTCTGTTAGGCGCCCACCTTCTAATACGGGAATACATTTCGCATTGCACGTTTAAATTCTGTTAGGCGCCCACCTTCTAATACGGGAATATTTTTCTGCATTCGCATTGCACGTTTAAATTCTGTTAGGTGCCCAGCTTCAAATACGGGAATACTTTTCTGCATCGCATTGCACGTTTAATTTCTGTTAGGTGCCCACCTTCTAATACGGGAATATTTTTCGCATCGCATTGCATGTTTTAATTTCTGTTAGGTACTCACCTTCTAATACGGGAATATTTTTCGCATCGCATTGCACGTTTAATTTCTGTTAGGCGCCCACCTTCAAATACGGGAATATTTTATGCATTGCATTGCACGTTTAAATTCTGTTAGGCGCCCACCTTCAAATACGAGAATATTTTTTGCATTGCATTGCACGTTTAATTTCTGTTAGGCGCCCACCTTCAAATACGGGAATACTTTTTGCATTTCACATTGCACGTTTAAATTCTGTTAGGCGCCCACCTTCAAATACGGGAATATCTTCTGCATTCGCATTGCACGTTTAAATTCGGTTAGGCGCCCACCTTCAAATACGGGAATATTTTTGCACATCATGGTTTATACAGTTTAAAAGCCCACACTGGGGCAGAAAAAGAAAAAAAAAGGGTAGTTTGTTGTTTTGTCTTAAGCAGGTTCAGTTCGAGATCAGGAAAAACAAGAAAAAAATCAACAAAAAAAGAGAGTCAACAAGAAAAGAAAAATCAACAAAAAAGAGAGTCAGCATCAAGGAAAATCAACAAAAAAGGAAGGTTCTGCATCACCGAAAAGGGAAGAAGAGCAAAAGCTAGATTAGGAACAATTGTAATTGTAGGATCTTAGCTTAGAATAGCTTCTTCATTTTACATTTTCCCCCGCCGGTGTAATAAGGAGTAAGTCAGCAGGTCTCAACAGTGTCAATGCAACAGTGAGTCTGGTAGTTTTTAAAACTGCCAGACCTTCCCGAACTACACTGACCCGATTCCTGTTTAGCCCAGGATATGTAGGCAACCTCTAAAGCAGGGTGCGGTCAAAAGGTTTTCAAAAATGCTTTCACGGAATGTGCCAATGTGCAAAAATCTCTCATTACTGCTCACTTGTCTTTGCACTGAAACTCTTCGTGTTCCCGAGCAAAGAGGGGCAGCTGTGAGCACATGATTTTTGCACCGAGTAAATAATTCCAAAATTAAAATAAATACGCTTTTGAGTGCAATTACTTGCTTTGTTTGAAATTAGCTATACTTTTGAATTTGAATAAGTAGAAATTAGAAGAAAATCAAAAAATAGGTTGAGTAATTAATTTGTTAGTGTTAATTAGAAAATTAGCAAAATAGTTTAAATAGGAGAAAATAAAGAAAAATAGCAGAAAAATTGCAAAAAATATTAGAAAATTAGAGTAATTAGTAAATTAGGATTTATAATTTTTCATAAAAGAAAAAGAAAAAAAAAGTATAAAAGAAAATACATAAAAATCATTAATGTGAGAAAATACAATTATATATATATATATATGAAGGTATACAAGACTGGGCCAATTGAAGTCCAGTGGTTTGGCCCAGTATATTGGCCCAAAGGGACGGCCCGCCTGGTCTTTTAATCATCTTGATCTCGGCCGTCCATTTTGATATATCTAACGGCCGAGAATATTAGGTGAATTATTGGTTTAATTAATTGTAGAAGATTCGATCTGAGCCGTCTGTGTGATTTAATCTAACGGCCAAAGACCTTGGCCTCATAAACGACGATGCGGCGTCGTTTTAGTAACGCTCATCCAGAGCCGTCAATCTTCATCCAAACGAACGGCTATGATCACCTTATCTCCCCCGGCTATATAATGCTTATGTCCGAACGGCCGGCCTTTCTTTACATAATTCCTAAAACCTAGCCGCCCCAAGTCCCCTCACCTCTCCTTCTTCATCTTCTTCAAACAGCCTGAAACCCTAGGCGGCCATGGCGGCCACCACCCTCTACGGTGGTCGCCGGCTTTTCAATTCCCCATCCCTCTTTCTCTTCTTCTTCTCTTTCTTCTTTACCCCAGAGAGAACCCAGAAAAATACCCTGTTCTTCGAAGTCCCGGTCACCGGAATCTTCGCCGGTGACCGCCAAACAATGAACCACCGCCTGAAACCAACACCATTCGAACCCTTTTTCTTTGATCTACCCAACTATACTACTCTCCATCCTCGAATCTTCCTTGAATTCTTCGAATATCCAAAATAAGGTCACCGGAAACCTAACTCCGGTGACCCCAAAATCAAAACCACCCAAAGGTCTCGTCTTTTACCATCCCCTAACACCCCATACAACCCAGAATCCAAAAAGGCTTCGCCTTGAAGCCCTAAAACGAAAATCAGTAGATAAATCGAAAAAAAAGAAGTCTGGGAAAGAATAAAGAAAAAAAAGAGAAACAAGAAGAAGGCTTGAGAGTTTGAAGGAGAATAAAGAGAAGAAATAAAGGAAAAGAAGTCTGAAAAAAGAGAGTGGTAAAGGGAGGAAAATGGAAAGCTTGGGGGACAGACCCCGCTAAGCTAAGTGCTCCCCTCCCTTTCTATGTCTAGTTGGCTTTCATTTTGTCTGTTTGCTTCATGTTTTCCCTTTGTTAGGTTTAGTTTAGTCTGTCGCATGAATTAGGATTATTTGGTGTTTCATCTCTGTTTGCTTCTCTGTTTTGAGTATTTAATCTTGATATCCCTGTTTTTCTTCATCCGGTATCCCTATTAGGGTTACTCATGCTGTTGGCTTTTAATGTCTTTTCTTCTGTTTCTTTGCGTGTTTGTTCTGCATGCTAGTTCAGCTATTTGATTCTCATCTTTAGGAATTTTTCTTATGATTGGTTTATAGTACCTCTTCTGTTTTTCTTTCTTTTGTCTAGCATGTTAGCTTAGGGTTTGTTCGGTTTAATTCTATGTTTCTTTTCTTTCTGCTTGTCTTCTATTGCTACAATTGGTCTTGTATATCCTCGTATGTTAATCTGTCTTTCTTCTAAACCTCAACTAGTTCTTCTCAATATGTTAGTTATAGGATCTTTGTATCTGTTTCATCTCCTTTTCTGATTAAGGATTTGTCCATGATTTGGCTCTGGTTGATTATGTTCCCATGATTCTATAGTTCATTTCATATCTTTGGGCGAATCTCTGATATTTAGTCATAAGGTTTCTTAATCTGTTCTTTCGAGCATGTTAGTGATAAGATTCTGTTTGATGTTTTAATCTCATGTTTCTTTGTTTCAAGTCATGATATGTTTCTGATTGAGCCAAAAGGGTTACCCTGATTCCATTACAGTCCTTGATCTGTTTAGCTTTCATAGTCTAGTTGACCTTTCTTCTACTGTCATGCATGTTTAACTCGTGTTTTCTTTTCATCTTTTAAGTTGATGTCCTAACTGTTCTTCCTTGTGTGTTCCTCACTCTTGGTTATAGCTAGAGTTCTCTTGTTTATCTTGCAACATTTCATCTTTGAAATTAGATACCTTTTGTGACTCCCTTCATGCTTTAGCTTAGTTGTTTAAACTCTTAAGTGAAGCTTGTTCTATTCAGCTTGTCATGTTTTCTATTGTTCTCTCTTCTTAGTTAGATTCTTGAGTAAACAGTTTGATTCTCATGTCTACTTAAGGGCTTTTACCCTAATAACATCCTCAATGGTCATTCACATGCATTTTTATTATCTTCTCTATGCCCTTCTGTTCTACATCCTTCATCTTGTCTGTCATGACTTGCATTGAAAATGGGTAGGTAAAGTGGTTCTAAGTGATACCATAGGTCCTCTGATTCTTGTGAGCCATGCTTAATCTTTCATGTTGACTGTTTTGTGAGAATTTAGTATCTATGTACCTATAACCATGATTGCTAAGTAGGTTTTTGGCTTTCCAGTGAATCACTCAATATGAAATTGATTGTAACTCATGCCTGCTTAATGTTTAATTAACACTGTACCACTTGAAATTGAGTTTGTAAGTCTGATTAATTAAAATTCAACATTATTCAACTCCTTTTCTGAATTCTGATTAATTGATAAACATTTTTGGTTTCATGTGCTTATGTGTGCAATTGCATGTTAAAATGGCTAGGTTTGCAATAGTTTGATGTTAAGTATGAACACTGGTGATGTCTATTATGCTTAGGAGGATTGGTTATAGCTGTTAGTACTAAGTTCCATGAAAGTGGTTAATTTTTAAATAAGATAAAATACTGAAAATGCATAATTAGGATATAAATTAAATAATTGGTCTAAGAATGGTCAACCTTGCAAAGGGTTGACCTATTCTATAAGACCCTAACACACAGCTCACTGTTAACAGTGGCTGGTTGTGCAAAAGGGCTATGTTTGCAAATGCAGACTGGCCCAGGCTCTATATTGAGCCCTGAACAGCAAAGTGGCCAAACCTGTAAAGGTTTTGGGCCCAGCTGTTCAGTATATGGCTTTGATAGCCCAAGCCAAGTCTCAACTTGAGACTGGCTAAGTTTTAAATAGTTTAAACATAACAATAAAACAGGCTATGCCTGCAATTAGCTTTAATTAGGAATAAATTGGTCTTAATTGACTGGAATTAGTTTAAAAGTGGCTAAAATTGAAATAGTTCTTAAAAAT
The DNA here is from genome assembly GCA_032618575.1 of Nicotiana noctiflora. Classification (NCBI taxonomy): domain Eukaryota; kingdom Viridiplantae; phylum Streptophyta; class Magnoliopsida; order Solanales; family Solanaceae; genus Nicotiana; species Nicotiana noctiflora. The sequence goes on from JASVEL010007382.1 coordinate 43,985, forward strand.
AAAACTGGCCAGCCCTTAAATACTAATGCCAGGGTTGGCTATTAGTTAAATAGGTGCAAAACAAGCTGAAAATCTGCCCTAGGTAGGCTAGTAAATCAGCAGTGCCCTTAGGGGCATAATTGGGTATTTAAAAGGTAAAATAGTAAATAGTTAGAACTTAAAAGGATAATGGAGACATTTATGCTCTTGATTTCTGCAATTTTGCAGAGATTTAGGGGTATAATGGTCTCCTAAAAATAGGAAATCTGTAAAAATCTTTAACTATTAGGGATACATTGGTAAAAACCCATAAAAGAGAATCTTTAGAACCTTCCAGCACATGTTGGAAGGGTTTTGATAACTGAAAATGGGGACTTAAGTGTAGATTTGATAATTTTAGGAGGGGGAGAAGTGGGATAAAATCCCATAACTTTCTCCCCAAGTTTCAGCCTTAGGTTAGCTATAAATACACCTTCAAAAAGAGCTGAAAATCTGGGGTTCCAATCTGAGTAATATAAGAAATACATCTAGGTTCCAACATTAGCAATCTGAAATTCATTAGCTTGAGAGTGAAAATAGCATAAAAACAGTAGGATTTTCTGGGATTTCTCGAGTTAAAATTCGTCTATTGCTTCTGATTTTGGGTTGTTGGCTTGATCAATTATCTGGTTTTTCGGCTGGTTTGATTGCTGCTGGGTTTCTATTGCTGTTGCTGTGTTATTTGGCTCATTGCTATTCAAATCCTCTACTGTTGCATTGCTGTTTCAATCCTTGCTGTACTTATTTGCCTGAATCCCCTAGACTCATCGGATTTCCTTCTTAATTCAGGTACATTACCCTTTCATTCGAAGCTGTAATGCTGATTTAGAAATGAAGCTTCAGATTTGAATACATGCTGCTGTGGAGTTGTATTTCAATTTTACTAGTTTAAATTTGTAGTTAATTCATTGTAGTAGTATGCAGTAGATGTAGTAGCTGAAAACAGAAACACTAATAATGTAATAGTATAGTAGTAGTAGTATAATAGTAGTATAGTAATAGTAATAGCACATCACTTAGAATTAATTAGGTAAAAACATTAAAACATAAGTTAACTAATAATGGTTTCAGAACTGGTAATCACTCACCAACAATAGATTCGTAAATCATAATCATGTATTAGGAGATATTCAAATATAGATGAGCTTTAAAATTGGAAACATTAGATCAAATAGTGAACCATTCGCAATAATGTTAAGCACACTGTGGTGAACTGAAGTCTTGGTAAAATCAGTAGTATAACGCGTTAAGGCCTTTGAATCGTTTAATTGTAAGTGTTTGAGCTAATGCAACCGGATACTTAGAATGCTTAAAACTGCTCGATGTAGTTAATTTAACTTCAAATGGTTTAAGTCCAAATCTGATTGAGTTTTCTTTTAAAAGATAGATAATTAGATATGGAAGCAACTGGATTAGGATGAACTGGTGATGAAGGGAGATAATGAAATTGGTAGTATAATAAATATCGGGATTAACAATTTAGCTTCTCTTTATACTATAAATAAATCAGTTGAAACGCTTTATGTTAATTTAATCTCCTGGATAAGCGGCTGCGTTCCAGAATGCTTCATTAGTTAGTAATTATATGTTAGCATAAATCTTTAGATACGAGTATATAGTGACAATAATTGGCTGTGCCTTCACTGTTTATTGTTTTGTGTACAAATTTCCTTTTCAATAATAAAAGTGGCTTGATTCTTTGTTTCAAATGTTGAGTACCTGTTTCCGTTATAAATTTTATGTCATACTCTTGCTATCACATTCTGGTTTGGGCCCTATGTACAGCGTGGGCCCGAACTCTCATTTGAACTTGTCTAGTTCGCCAAATAATATCCATATGATCGTTTGGGCCACAAGACCTGGACGGGACCATCCTGGATTGTGTAAATGACCGAAGACGAAGATCAGGCCCAATAACAAAATGCGATGGGCCTGCAATGTTTAATGTTACAAAAACGAGTAAGGCAAAAACAATATAGCAAATGTAGTTGAAATAGGATTGGACTTAATAAATTAAATTGGGATGAGCCTCGCCCGAATAACACCGGGGCCCCCATTTAGTAATGGTATAACACAAATAGATCCGGGAAAGCTAATAGCAAATTCCATAGCTTTTCCTAAAATATTTAAAAGCCGATAGACATTATTTTAGGGCACGATTTTAATATACCTTCCATTGAATGAGTGTGCACTTGGTGCGACTCAAATCCAAATCTCGGCAAAGCTGAAATACACCGAAAGTCATAGGCGTACTGGTTGCGGTATGACTCGAGGCGTGTTTTCGCAATGCCGCAAATTCTTTAAAATAATATTTATGTAAAAAGCACATTATGTTGTTAAAACTCTATAATTAAGTCGAACGAAAGTCATGAACGACAGTGGAGCGACCGTGCTAAAACCACGGAATCCGGGAATGCCTAACACCTTCTCCCGGGTTAACGGAGTTCCTTATCCGGACCTCTGCTTCGCAGACATTTTAAGAGTCAAAATTCCTCGGATTCGGGATTAACCGGTGACTTGGGACACCAATGTCATTCCCAAGTGGCGACTCTGATTAATCTCTAATAAAATCCCGAACCGATTGTCCTTAAATTGGAAAAACTCCTTCCCTTACGTTATTTTATCCGTTTCGGGTAATTGAGCGTCGGGGTATACCCTACAAGTGTATTTATACGCCTTTAAGTATTTGGGGTAGTAAAAAGGGAGGTGTGACACCTGGACCAGGTTAGGTGCATCAAGGATAAGGGTGGTAGAGTCCTTACCGAGACCTTCTAAACGAGGAGGGGGATCAAAACATAGAACTAGGGGAGCTGGGGCATTCAGAGCGTCATAGAGACTTAGGGTACCGCAGGCGCATTAGGGTGGAAGAGGTCGTGGGGGCTTTGCGTAGGATGAGTAGAGGTCGAGCGACCGGGCCAGACAAAATCCCGGTGAAGTTCTGGAAATGCATGGGAAAGCCAGGAGTAGAGTGGCTCACCGGGTTGTTCAATGCGATCTTCAGGTCCAAAAGGATGCCGGAGGAGTGGAGGTGGAGTATAGTGGTGCCCTTGTATAAGAACAAAGGGGATATCCAGTGTTGCAACAACTATAGGGGCATCAAATTAATAAGCCACACCATGAAGGTCTGGGAGCGGGTGATCGAGGCCAGGGTGAGGGAGTCGACATCTATTTCCGTGAACCAGTTCGGTTTCATGCCGGGTCGGTCCACTACAGAAGCTATCCACATTGTCGGGAGATTGGTGGAACAGTTCAGGGATATGAAGAAGGACATGCACATGGTGTTTATCGACTTGGAGAAGGCGTACGACAAGGTCCCTAGGGAGGTACTATGGAGGTGCCCGGAGGCTAAGAGCGTGCCGGAAGCCTACATCAGAGCAATCAAGGACATGTACGATGGAGCTAAGTCCAGGGTCAGGACAGTGGGTGGCGACTCAGACCATTTCCCGGTGGTTATGGGGCTCCATCAAGGATCTGCGCTTAGCCCCTCTTGTTTGCCTTGGTAATTGATGCTTTGACGCGGCATATTCAAGGGGATGTACCTTGGTGTATGCTATTTGCTGATGACATAGTCCTGGTTGACGAGACGAGGGTCGGTGTTAACGAAAGGTTTGAGGTATGGAGACAGACTCTCGAGTCTAAGGGGTTCAAACTAAGCAGGTCGAAGACAGAATATCTAGAGTGCAAGTATAGCACTGAGCCAAGCGAAGTGGGAGGGAGCGTGATGATTGGATCTCAGGCCATAGCCAAGATGGATAGTTTTAGATACCTTGGACCGGTGATCCAGGGGGACGGGGAGATAGACGGGGATGTCACTCACCGTATAGCGGCGGGATGGTCGAAGTGGAGGCTTGCTTCAGGAGTCTTGTGTGATAAGAATGTGCCACAGAAACTCAAGGGGAAGTTTTATAGAGCTGTGGTTAGACCTGCCATGCTGTATGGGACGGAGTGTTGGCCGGTGAAGAAATCTCATGTTCAGAGGATGATGGTCGCGGAGATGAGGATGCTTAGGTAGATGTGCGGGCTCACCAGGTTAGATAAGATTAGGAATGAAGTTATTTGGGAGAAGGTGGGGGTGGCCCCAGTGGATGAGAAGATGCGAGAGGCGAGGCTTCGGTGGTTCGGGCATGTGCGGAGGAGAAGCCCCGATGCCCCGGTGGGGAGTTGTGAACGGCTAGTGGTGGTTGGTGTGAGGCGAGGCAGAGGGAGGCCTAAGAGATACTGGGGAGAGGTAATTAGACAGGACATGGCCAGGATGCGATTTCCGAGGACATGACCCTTGATAGGAAAGTCTGGAGGTCTAGTATCAGGGTTGTAGGATAGGGACTTCAAGATTTTTCGTACTCCTTTCCCGGGGAGGGTGAGGTGTGGTAGGGACGCCCATAGATGATTAGTTTGTGTTCTCTTGTGGTAGTCATTTCTAGTAGTTACTGTTTCAATATAATTGCTTGCATACCTGCTTATTTATGGTATTTATGCCTCTTATGTTTAGATAACTTTTTTTGCGATGTATGCTGGTATAACTAATGCGGTTTTTGTTTTTGTTTGCCTTTCTTTTCCCTGCGCCGATGGTCGATTAGAAACAGCCTCTCTGCCCTCTCGGGTAGAGGTAAGGTCTGTCTACATATTACCCTCCCAGACCCCACCTTGTGGGAATATACTGGGTTATTGTTGTTGTTGTTGAGTTTTCTATTTTTTTAGTTTTCTGCACCACCAACGCGCCCCAATCCCCCTACCCTCACCCCCAATTTATTTTTTACCTTACACATTTTATGGCAAAAGGTTTTTTTATGCAAGATGATCATGGTTCTAAAATATGGGTCAAGTTGGGCGGGTTGGGTTATGACCCATTGTTTAGCCTAAGTATACTTTGGGTTGGGTTGGAAAATAACCCATTTATTGACCTAACCCATTTTGGCCTGCCCAAATTCGGCCAAACCCGCCCATTTGCCACTCTTAAATATTCCTTATGTTGTACTTATAGGGTTTCTTGGGGATACCCTTTATAAATAGGAAGATATAGAGAACAAAAAGGGGGATCTTCACTTCTTGATAAGAGCACTTTGTAAAGAGTTGACTTTAGAGAATATTTTAATATTGACTTGTTCACTAACTCCATAGATTTTACTCACATTATTCATTCTTTGTTCTCAAGATCCAAAGATTCCTTATCCATCTACATTTATCTTAGCTCCACGTTTCTATTAGGAATGAGATTCACCCAAACCGTCTAATATTTGGGTGATAAGTTCCTCTTTATTACATTTATTGTCATTGCCTACATTTATTGCATGTTCTTATTATAATATTCATTAAAACGTTGAACACGTGCTTGTTCTAGTTATTCTTAAAAGTGGTCTGACTCCACGAGTCAGTCCAAGCTCTTTATCTAGATCTGATTATATTTAACTAGGATTCATCCTCTATCTGATCATTAATTAGTTTACCAAAGAGTTTAATACTTTTTGGTCAAAATAATTTGACGCCGTTTGTGGGGAGTTTCTAGTTAAAATTTTAGTTCTTTCTAGAAAAAAATAACAACAGCATCATCCATCTTTTCCTAGTTCACACGAATTAACAATGACATGAAAAGGATATGAAAGACTGAAAGCAGTAGTAGACGTCACTTCCACTTCTTGAACAACATCATGATAGAGAAGGTCAAGAGAACACGACGCTGAGTGCTACACCCAGGCGGAGCGAATCACCTCCCCCTCATGGAAGTGTAACTGCTTCACGTGAAAGGGGAGCCTCCGCATCCACAGCTGAGGAAGAAACACCAACAATCAAAAAACTACTAGAGATGTATCGAACGAGCACTCTAAGCGACATACTCGACAAACCTGCTCAACGGGCAAATAGAAACGTCATACAGACAGATATCATAGCAATCGCAGACGAGCACCTGCTCCCCCAATAGGTAACACTCACAATGTTGCTGACGTAGGTAATGATGCACTTGAAGCCATTTTAAAGAAAATGGAAGAAATGAAAAATGAGAACAAAGAACTCCGCGACCAGATGTGGGAGCACTAAGAAAGGGCCGATAAGATACCGGGCACCCCAAACCTGCTACCAAAATGGGACTTCGGCTGATTCGTTCAACAACCCTACAATGAGGAGGCAACCCACATGCCATACCCAAAACCTTCAAGATGCCACCATATTTAGAGATATCATGGCATGACAGATCCCGAAGATCACATCATTCACTACGTTACAATAGTAAAGGGCAACGGCCTCTCAAAGTTCAGCGAGACCTTAACCGGGTGATCCCTAACCAGGTACTCATAGTTACTAGCACAATCTATAATAACGTTCAAGGAAATGGCTGACAAGTTCGTCACCGTCCATGCCGGGGCCAAGAAGGCGGAAGCTAGGGTAAATGATATATTCTCCGTTAGGAAATCTTTATGGCGAGGGACGCAGGGACTTTTTAGCTCGGTTTAACAGAGTAAGAATGAGGTTACCAAATCTATCCGAAGGAATGGCGGTAGCAGATTTCCAAAATGGGTTGAACAGGAATGGGTCAAAAGCGATACGAAAACTTTTAAATAGATTCATAAAATACCCTCCCACCACCTGGGAAGAAATTCATAATGCCTATTGCGCCGATGTGAGAGCATACGAGGATGGCCTTAACAGACCAATCCAATGATTAACATCGTTCCAAACAAAGCCAAGGAAAGACCCTCGTAATAACGGTCGAAGAGACCAGTCAGGTCCATAACTCAATCGAGATAGACACCAACCTTATGTCAGAATAGCCATTCCACCATCTCCTTACCATGTAGAAGGACCATCGAGGCCGCATACAGGAACTCAACAAACGAACGAGGCATGCCTCCACTCTTATCTGCTCACAATATTTGTGTTTCCCCTTGAGAAACAGTGTACATACTAGAGAAGCTTGGCCCAAAGGTGAAGTGGCCACAGAAGATGAAGTTAGACCCAAGTTCCAGAAAGCCGAACATCCTCTATGAGTCCTATTAGGAGCGGGGACACAAGACTGAGGACTGCATAGCCCTACGGCAAAAAGTAGATAACTTGCTTCAACAAGGGCACCTGAGGGAGCTGATGAGTGGCCGAGGACGATCCAACTTCATCCGTGGATAAGAACAATACCAAGGCCCTCCAAAGCCATCCTCCCCTACCCACACCATCCAAATGATCATCGATGGAGGCGACGAAGTTGCAATCAACTATGTAAAGTTTACCGCCGCACACAAACTGAAGTGATCAATCACCCATGAATGGTATGATAACCTTAGAGAAAGTATCATTTTCGGTAAGTCATATACCAACAGTCTGACTTTTCCTCACTTTGATGCTCTTATCATTACGTATTTCAGATACTGATATAAAAAATAATGGTAGACGACGGAAGCGGCGCGTGTATTATTCACCCTCGAGTTGTTGCATAGATGCGACTCGAGGAGAAGATAGTACCATGCTACATAACACTAACAGGTTTTAACAATGCAGTCAAGTAAACCTCATGAGAAATAATGCTGCCCTTTTGGCCAGGGGCGTCACCCTAGAAACAATGTTCCATGTTATGAACCAGGACAGAGCTTACAATGCCATCATAAGATGACCATAGATACACGCCATGATGGCCATCCCGTCTAGCTTGTATCAAGTAATCAAGTTCCCTACTCCATGGGGGATATTCAGCATCTAAGGTAAACAACACACAACCCAATAATGCTATTGCATCGCCCAAAATTGTATATGCACTCAACAATTAAAAGGAACAGACTCATAAGCATAGAAATTATTAAAGTTAGGGTTCAAACTCAACGAACAAAAAGACGTTATCAAGGACCCCATCGTCGTGGAAGCCACATGGTAAATGATAGAAAATCTTGATCCAGTCCAATTAGACAACAACGACAACATCAAAAAGGCTTAGATAGACCATAAACTCTCCGATCCAGGTAAATTTCATAAGTTTTTAATTAAATAATGCCGATCTATTTTCTTTTTTCCCACGTAGATATGCTAGGTATCTTGAAAGACGTTTCCACACACAAGTTGAACGTCGATCCCCACACCCTCTAGGACAAGTAAGAAGAAAAGTTAATGCTGTAATCAATAAAGCCGTTAGTGATGACGTGGATAAACTACTCGCTAATGGCTCCATCCAGGAATCAAAATACCCTAAATGGGTTGCCAATGTAGTCATAGTGAAAAAAATAAACTAGAAGTGGCGGATGTGCATGGATTTCACGGACCTAAACAAGGCCTGCCCGAAAGACTCCTTTCCACTGCCTTATATCGATCAGCTCATCGACGCAACAACAGGGCACAAGTTGTCGAGCTTCTTAGACTCCTACTCAGGTTACAACCAAATCCCCATGGAGGAAGAGGACAAGGAAAAGACTACTTTCATCACCCATCAAGGAACATACTGTTACCGAGTCATGCCATCGGGTTAAATAACATAGGGGCGACTTATCGAAGATTGGTAACCAAGATGTTCAAGGATCAACTTGGCAGAACAATGGAAGTTTACATAGAAAACATGCTAGTCAAATCAAAAAGGAAGAAAGACCACATCGACCACCTAAAAGAAGCCTTGGATATACTAAGGCAATACAACATGAAGCTAAACCCCAAAAAATGTTCCTTTGGCGTAACTTCGGGCAAGTTTCTCAGTTTTTTGGTATCACAAAGAGGCATCGAGGTCAAATCTGAACAAATCAAGGCCATTGAGGGAATACCTGAAGTATTAACAGCAAGAAATATGTGCAAAAGCTGACATGCCACCTAGCTGCCCTATTGAGGTTCATCTCACAATGCTCCAACAGATGCCACAAATTCTTCAACATGCTTAAAAAGGACAACATGCTCTATTGGAATATAGAATGCATAGAGGCCCTAACAGAACTAAAGGCATACTTGTCCTCGTCCACACTACTCACCAAAGCAGAACCTGAAGAATGCCTCCTCATATACTTGGCCATCTCAGAAGTCGCAGTAAGTGCAGTACTAGTCTGTGAAGATAAAGGTATGCAATCTCCAATCTATTATATTAGCAAAACTCTGGTCCATGCTGAAACGAGGTTCCCTCACCTCAAAAAATTGGCCTTGGCACTAGTTATAGCTTTACGAAAGCTTAGACCCTATTTTCTATGCCACCCCATATCGGTGGTAATGACCTTTCTCCTATGGAGCATCCTTCATAAACCTGAATTATCAGGGAGATTGGCCAAGTGGGCCATATAATTAAGCGATCACGATATAACATATCAGCCATGTACAATGATAAAATCGTAGGTACTCGCCGGCTCCAGTGCCATTATAATGCCCGAGGTTAAGCAATAAACTTCTCGTACCTCGCCCAGTCTACCCTACCTATGGGTTCTATACACCAATGACAACGTGTCATGAACTGGATTGGGACTCACTACTGAGGTCCCAACAAGTAAAGTCATGTGATAATCCATATGGTGCCTTGATATGACTAACAATGAGGCCGAGTATAATGCAGTAATTGCAGGATTAAAGCTAGACCTCAAATACAGAGCACGACGAGTCATCCTCAGATGCGACTTACAACTCGTTGTCAACCATGTTACAGGGACTTTTCAAATCAAAGAGAAGAGGCTACAAAGGTACCAGGAAGAAATTCATAAACTACTATAAAAATTTGACGAATGTCGACTCGATTAGATACCTCAAGCACAAAACATCAAGGCAGATAGCCTCGCCAAATTAGCAGCGACCACCAAAAATATTAGAAGATAAAACGTGGTCACCCTCCTCCACTCGCCAATAGACCATCTTGAGGTACACTTTTTAAATTTGACTTAGGAATGACGCAACCATATTATAACATATTTGCAGGAGGGAGTACTCCCATCAGACAAAAAATAAGCCAAAAAGCTTTGAATGCAGGGGGGCAGGTATAATATCATAAACCACGACCTATACAAAAGAACATTTGGAGGCACTTTAGCAAAATGACTAGGGCTGGACCAAACAAGACGCGTCCTCGATGAAGTACATGAAGGCCACTGCGGTGCCCATACCAGCAATCGGGCCCTCGTCAGATGCCTCATTCGAGCAGGTTATTATTATCCCACAATGAAGAAGGAAGTCTCCAATTATGTCAAGAAATGCAAACAATGCCAGAAATATGCTCCTATGATACACCAAGCGGGCAAGCACCTCCAACCTGTTACATCGCTATGGTCATTCATCAAATGGGGAATGGACATCGTCGGACCCCTCCAAGTAGGATGAGGAAAGGTACAATTTCTTTTGGTTAGAACTAACTATTTTTCAAACTGGGTAGAAGCATGTGCATTCGCCCAAATACGCGAATAGGAAGTTATCATATTCATATGGAGAAACATCATATGCCGCTTCGTCATCCCCGAAGAAATAAGTTTTGACAACGGACCCTAATTCACAGTAAAGAAGACCGCTGAATCCTTCGAAAAATGGCACATCAAGTGAATACTCTCTACGCTATATCACCCCACCGGTAACGATCAGGCCGAATCCTCCAACAAAACAATATTAAATATCTTGAAGAAAATGCTTGAGGTGCCAATGGACTATGTCCAAAATTCCTGACAGAAGTACTGTAGGCATACTGCGCCACGCCAAAAATAAGCATAGGAGAAATTCCATATTCACTAGTCTCTGGGACTGACGCCATGACACCAATCGAGGTCGAGGAACCTAGTTTGAGATACTCCAATGATAGAGGACCAAGCAATGATGAGAACAGGAAAAAAGACCTCAATGAGCAGAACGGTACTACAACAAAAAAGCCAAAGTACGACTGCTCAAAGTCGGAGACTAAGTACTCAAGGACAAAACACATGCGAGTAAAGATTTAAGAGAAGCAAACTAGGAACCAATTGGGACAAGTTGTACAAAATCACAACAACAAACAAAGTGTCATTCCAACTAGAAACAATAGAGGGAAAACTACTACAAAATAATTGGCACGTCGCCCACCTCAAATACTTCAACTTCTGAAATTGGACGCCCTCCAAGTCGTACTTTTTTTCCCTCAGTCGGGTTTTGTCCCAATTGGGTTTTCTCGGGGAGGTTTTTAATGAGATGACGAATGGGACGTCTCGAAGTTTAAGTATAATTCATCGCCCCGCCTGTTGACTACTTCTCTAGGCTCAACAATGAAGGGACTAGGTACACGAGAACTTCTCCAATTATGTATGAAACAAACAGAAACATGTAATACTCTCCAATGAATGGAATAAAGCAGCACCTTTACAGTCCATCATCTTTTTACACTTCACATTCGACCTTGCTCAAATTACTTTACGTTCGATCTCGCTCGAATCACTTTACTTTTGACCTCCCTCGAATTGCTCTACATTCGACCTTGGTTGGATCACTTTACATTCGACCTCGCTCAAATCACTCTATATTCCACCTCACTCGGATCACTATACACTTGACCTCGCCAGAATCACTCTATATTTAACCTCGCTCGAATTACTTTACATTTGACCTTACTCGAATTACTTTACATTTGACCTCGCTCGAATAACTCAACATTCGACCTCACTTGAATCACTCTACATTCGAACTCACTCTAATCACTCTACATTTGACCTCGCTCGAATCACTCTACATTTGACCTAGCTTGAATTATTCGATGTTCAATCGCGTCAAATCTCGATCGCATAACAAAATTAGGGACTTCCCCACATAGCAAAAAGAAAAGAGAATGGAAATCAAGAAATACATAGCAAAAGGGGAATTGTTCCATTTCAAGCGTCGAATTACAATACTTTTTATAAAGGGCTCAAAGACGCCCTTACAAAAATTGCAAAGCAAATAAAAACTAAGTACAATAGCTTCATGCCACATAATCCCCATAGGCGTACTCATCATTATACCAAGGATCAGAGGCAAGCCTATCCACGGCGTTGTTGTCCTCATCCCCACCAAGCGTACTAGGGTCGTAACCACAAGCTTCGTGTGCCTTGACACGGACACCCTCAAGCTCTATTTTGGAAACTTTCTCGATGGCCTTTAAAGATTTATACACGTCAAGCTGAGCCTCGATGTGAACCTACATCTCATACAATTGTCGCGGCACACCAAGATCAACAGAAGTATGAGATGTGAGCGGTTGTGGCTACCGTCGCACTTCCTCGGCCCTAAAGATAATGACCTGCTCATTTAACCCAAATAACTCTGCCTCTAAACCCTGGATCCGTTCTTCTAACCTTGCCACCTTAAGCGTCATTGTCTCTGCCTCATTAGCACGCTCAGGCCTAAAAATGCGGAGGGCTTCTTTTAAGGCTGCTACTTCAGCCATAGCAGAAATTCTACCTTTCTTGGAATGACTCAATTCTTCGACCTTGGCACTCATTTCACCCCTTAGATCGACAACCCTTGCCTCCCTCTACTCGAGTTTAGACGTTAAGGATGCCACATGCATTTGAAGATCAATATTCTCAGCTATTACCCCCTTACTTACCTCGAGCTAATCCTCTTTGGTCTTTAGAGCTGCCTCAAGCTCGCTGCACCTATTGATGGCCCTTATTAGCTTATCGCCCCTCTCCCTTAGCTCTTCATCTTTCTTTGTTAGCTCATCATCTTTCTGTTTAAGCCCATCACAAAGTGACTGAAACTCACCGTCCTGGTTAAGGAAGTTGGCAATCGTTCGGTGCTTGGTCTGGTACTCCTTGCACTTGGAGGTCATCTTCATAAAAATGGTCGTCCTTTGCTCCTCCCGGCAGTCACACTTTCTCCCTATTATAAGAGTATGACATGCAAAAAGAGAAGAGTTAGTGTGAAGAAAATTACACATGCGAAATAAATCCTAACATAAAAAAACACTTACTTGTAGAGCCATCCCGGATATACCCAACAACAGATCCGCATCGTTCATTGCCCGTAGCATCGTGTTCTCAAAAACAGCACACAGAGGAGCGAAGGCCGACATTGCCCATTTTGAGTTGGCCAAGAGGTCGTAGTCCACGGGAATGACTATATGCCAGTTAGGACCCTCCGTCCTTATCTACACACGAGTATTCCTCACCAAAAAGGTATGTACCTCCTCAGGGTCGACGTCCGAGCTAGAGTCATTATCCCCTGGGGGGACCACCCTATTTCCCCTAGCCGCCGATGATACACCACCTTCTGTGGCCCGTGTAAGATCTTCGTTACCATCAACCGCCTCAACCCTAGAGGGCCTCCTTTCCATAATGGAACTTGCTGTGAAAACGATCCCTTCATTTGGTGCAAGCGTAGATTTCACTTCCAAAGCAATGAATTTTTCCTGATCGACGTAAATAACGATGGTCTTCCCAGTCTCCACCCTTCGTCTTTTCCTCAATGGTGATTCCTCACCATCAAATGGCTCATCTACAAGATGATAATGGGTTGGGAAGAGATGTCATCCCGCACAACAACAGTTTGAGGGGCGAAATCTCTCATTGGCGGAGCTTGAGTATGACCTCCTCGAGCAGACTCAGCTAAAGCAAATTGCATCCAAACCAACATGATGGCTTGGAGAAATGCAGGCACTAGAGCTTTCTTCTTGGAAACTCATCAACCGGGCACCAAAAGGAGGTCACATCAAAGAGCTATATTGAACAATAATAAGCTGAGATAGAAATGACACTTACTGGACGAGACCTTAAGTCCAAAGCACCTGTGAAAGGATGCCCAATCGTGAATCTGCACGGTATTGCACGTGATCCACCCAGTCTTCAATGTAAAAAATAGGAGAAGGTGCACGCCTTTCAGCTAAAGGCAGTGAATGAGTTGATAATAAAAGAAAGAAAATAGAGAGTGTACGGAAAGATAGTTCCGATTATAATTCCATTTTTCAGGGAACCCGATCGAATTTACCACCTGGTGCTCGGTCTTGATGAAGAAATACTTATGCCAAAACTGCCGGTTCGCTTTATCATCCATCCTGGCCACTAACCCTTTTATCCCACGATGACTCAAGTTTATCAATGTACTTCTATATAAATTGGTTTAAAATAGATGCAGCAGGTGACGAGCGTTGATCTCGTAGCCGTCCAATTATACGTACTTCGCCAGCATTAGAAATACTTGATACAAATAAGGGGAAAGTAGTGCCGCGCATACGTTATAAAATTGGGAAAACTTTCATTAATGGGGGGAGAGGAAAAGAATAACCAATTAGGAATAGGTAAACGTAAAAAGCACAGTAGCTGGGTTGGTGAACCACTACGATGTCTCCCCCGGCCGTAATAATTTCGGCATGAGGAGAAATGCAATGTTTAGATCGAAGGTCATTTATCTGAGGCGGCTCCGTCTCATAAAGTCTCTGAGCAGGAACATGAGTAGGTTCCTTTGGGAAGCCATGCCTGACCAAAGAATTCTTGGGGACTATCTCCTCTACTTGCCATCGTCTTTAATCATGAATTCCTCGCACTTAGAGGAAGAGCCACCAACAAAGGAGTGGCGTCAGAGACCTCTTTATTAATATGAGGGGATTCTGACATATTTTCGTGGAAAACGTACGCGATAAAAACTAGAGAAGATATTGATTGGGTGAGAAGTGAGGGATTAGAATTGAGGAAGCTACAAGGAATTGAAAGCAGAAATCGGAGAAGAAGATCAAAAAATAACAATGTACGAGAAAAATGAGAAATGATGAAAATTTTCAAAAATAAAGCCCCCCATATATTTATAGGGTTGAGTAGCACCAGAATCGAAGCAACATACTTTCAATGGCACCACAATCTAAATGACAGAAGCATAGACACTGCATCAGGAAAACGCGTAATGATAATGCACGTGGCCATGACATCACCCCTGTTAGCCACACCAGCTACAACCCCGTTGGACACACCGCCTTTTCGACCTTGGTCGATTCGATTTAATCAACAAACCAAATTTCTTCTAAACGGACGCATATCGGGTCTGGTTATCGAGGACGTGCAAGATCACGATCTCAACAAGCGGAGGAAATAACTGTATTGGTCTAAATTTGGACGGGTTGATAACTTCAAATAAACAAGGTCGAGGACGAGGTCGACTACGACATAACAACAAGGAGTCGTCTTCAGAAGGACTGTCGCTAAGGGCGAGCAAATGGAATAAGGAAGTAATGGTAGGGTAGATTTAGAAATAGCTACAAGGAATATTCCTTATGTTTTACTTTTACGGTTTCTTGGGGATACCCCTTATAAATAGGAAGAGATAGAGAACAAAAATGAGGATATTTACTTCTTGATAAGAGCATTTTGTAAAGAGTTGACTTGAGAGAATGTACAAGTAATGTCTTATTCATTGACTCCATAGCTTTTACTCACATTATTCATTCCTTGTTCTCAAGATCCAGAGATTTCATATCCATCTACATTTATCTTAGTTCTACGTTGTTGTCGGTAAGAAGATTCACCCAAACCGTCTAACATTTGGGTGATAAATTCCTCTTTATTATATTTATTTCCATTGTCTACATTTATTACATGTTCTTATTGCAATATTCATTGATAAACGTTGAACACGTGCCTGTTCAAGTTATTCTTAAAAGTGGTCTGACTCCATGGGTCAGTCCAACCTCTTTATCTAGATCTGCTTATATTTAACTAGGATTCATCCTCTATCGCATCATTAAATAATTTAGTAAAGAGTATAATACTTTTTAGTCAAACAATTAAGAAAATATCTATTCTTCATCGGGTATCACTGACAGGGAGAAATATGTTTATTAATATTTTCTTTCAGTTTAGATATCAAGAATGTTATCACAGCCTCAACTGAAGGGGAATCTTTTTATTTGATTTTACTTCTTACCTTAAATGTTGAATGCATAATATGAATTTCATGCTCAAGTTATATTGCATTTAGCAGAAAAGATATTCATGCTTTATCTCTATATCTTCCATGCGGTTCACAAATAAGTATCACATTCAGTAATATGTTTTATCTTAGGACTACAAAGTACGAATTAAAGATAAGGAGCTGTCATATTTCTCATGTATAACTTACTGATTCTTTTCGCGAAAAAGAGTTAAAACTATCCCTATATCGTTTGCTATATAGTTTATAAATACCTTCCGTCCATCTATCTGTTTAAAAAAATACACGAAGTTATTCTATTAACAAAAATACCCTCGCGACTAACGGCAGAACTAATGGAGTGTGTAATTTTGAATGGATAGATAGACAGAGGGTATTTATAAACCATTTAGCAACGATATGGACGAGTTTTTCATTTAGTGACGTGAAAATATTTAATTTTTTTACCTTTTATAGATTCAATCTTTATCGTAGAATGTGATAATTTCAAGCTTTTTAGCACCTTGATTTCAATTTTCTTGTTTGCTTGTATTAGTTATATGTAGTTATTTTTTCTTTCCTATTTCGTGACTCTTTTGTCTTCTTATGAACAATCCAAAGATTTTCATTACTTGTCCCTTTCGAAGTTTCAATATTTCTCATAGATTTGATTGATATATTTGGACAATTTTAACATTTGGGCTCAACTTCTTTTTTTTTCTTTCACATTTTTGTTTTGTTTTATTCCTTGTCTTCTTACTTAACAACCCAAATGTATTTGTTAATTTTCTATTTTGGAGTTTCAATACTTATGTTGAGTTTGATTGGAGAAATTTCAGAATCCGGTTTGAATTTTGAGTTATTTGATTTTAGGTTTTATCTATTCTTTAATTAATTTGTCATCGTGTAATGCAATGTCCCAATTGGAGAAGAAGAAAGGGAGAAATTAGAAGAGTGGGAATGAGTGTGATAGATACTAACCATTTTTGTAAATGGGTCGGTAAGGTAAATGAGTTGAAATAATATCCATTTTTTGTTCCAGCAAAAAAATTGCCACATGGTCCAATTAAAAAGTGTTGCGTCATTAAATGGAAGATCCATCCTTATCGATTGCTAAATGGTTTATAAATACCTTCCATCAGTTGTGCCGTTAGTTGCGGGGTTATTTTTGTAAATAGAATTAACTTCGTATATTTTTTTTTGAACTAACACATGGATAGAGTGTATTTTTTGAACGGATAGGTGAACGGAATGTTTTTATAAATCATTTAACAAACGATAGGGATAGTTTTGACACTTTTTCCGTTTTTTTTTTGGTACTAAAGCTTTTCCTTTATGTTATTTTTTCGTGTATGGTTAACCTACATCTACTTCATCGCCAACTTCCCTCTCCAATATCGAGGTCGAAAATGAAGGGTGCTTTCTACTTGAGCTACCCCATCTTGTCAATTCTTCCTTAAGTTACAGCACTACTGATAGGAGAAGGCATCACATGTCCCATAAGCGTCGTCAGGCACGTAAAAGAGACCATGCTATCGGTCCTTAATTTCATTGAAGGTAGAGTTCAAATGTGATTGCGTCTTGAAAAGCAGACTGCAATAGTGAAGGCAATATACGCTTCCTTGAAAAAATCAAATTTGAACTGCTTCTAATGTTCAATCATGGGGCTTTTTGGAGATGTATAATGAGTCACTATGCTGCTTCTGCCGTCTATTTTTATAAACAAGAAAAATCTTTCATTCCATTATATGAAAAATTTATTCTCTTACAAGTTTCCCTTTGTTACAAAATTTTTTGTTATATAAGGTTATTAAAATCATTTAGGTGGAAGATGGCACGTGTTGTACTTGATATCACAGTCTCCTATGTAGGCCAAAATTCCGTTGTAACGACGTCTTCAAGTTATATTGTTAACTACTCCCTCCGGTCCCAAAGAAGTGATATTTTGGATGTTTTCACACATATTAAGAAAGTCACCTTTTAGCATTTATTAGTAATAGAATTGACCATTTTAACCTTACTATCTTACATAAACACTCCTAACACATATTCCAACACTATTTACTCCAAGGACAATATAGGAAAAACATCATTAAGTCATTCTTGAAATCCAAAAACATCACTTATTTTGGACTACAAAAAAAAAACCAAAACATCACTTATTTTGGACCGGAGGGAGTACTTTATTTCTAGGCCATAAAGTCTATAATTCTTTGTCTTAAATGAGCATCCTAAAAATCTATTCCATTACTATGTATAGCACTTAAAAAAGTTTGACTCTGCTACCTTTCTACTGTTCCTTTTTTCTGGTTCATAATAAATGTTCAATTAGTTTTCTTATTTTAGTTAAAAATAAGTGTCCAGTTATATAATCAAGAGAGAATTTAATTTATTTTTACAAAGTAATCCTTATGTACATATTCCTGAAAAGTTTTCTTACTCCTTACATTAAATGTTTAATTAGGGTTAGTTTAGTCATAATAGCTATTTGTGTATAGAATTTAGTATTTTCTTAATGGGCGTGCTAAAAGTAAATTGGACATTTATTGTGAACTGGTGGGAGTACCTCCTACCAACTTATAGCTTATTCTAGTTCTAATTCTTAGGCAAGTGAGACTTGATCAGTTAGTGAAAGCACCTTCATCCACGATCATTAGATTCCGGGTTCGGGTCACGGTAAAAGAAAAGTGTAAAAACACTATAGATACTTCTAATTTGAAAAGTGTTTTAACAAAAATGCTTAGGCATAAAAGTAATGGAATAATCTTTTGTCTCTTTTGAAAAATGCTTGTATGCTTTTCTTTTCTTTGTTTATACGATGTAGTAACTTTTTTGAGTCGTTAAGAGGATGGATTATCAAGAATAGTTCATGTTGGATTAAACGAACATCAGCCTTTCGATTTAAGAAAACTTTGGCCTATAGAAATCTAACCAAAACCTTGTACCCATTACCAACTCCAACAACAATAACAATATACCATTATTCCATATTGTTGGATTTAGGGAAGGTGCACTCAAATCCTATTTCTACCTTTATGGAGGAACAGAGGTTATTTTTGATACATCCTCTGTCTAACTAAAATTAGACTAATCTTGTTTATACACAAAGACAAGTTAAAGATAGGTTCTCCCAAACAGTCTTCTCAAAAATTGTTTTAAACACAACGTATTGTCGATATTTAAACACAACGTATTGTCGATATTGTTTTCCGAAAACAAAATAAATTCAAATGCTAGCAACTATTATCACACCAGAAGCTAACAAAGTGAAGTATATCCATTAAAGAAGAGTGGAAAGCCTATGTTCAACATAAAGACAAAAGAAATATACAGACAAGAAACCAGAAAGGTGTAGAAGAAAAATCCAAAGAAAAGAAAATTAAAACAAAGAAAAAGACAGCCGAAATATAATAATTTATAGGCCAAAAAAAGTAGAAAACTTGCACGCACCTACTTATCTTTTATGATGAGCTGTGTTTTTCTAGTCCTACCACTGAACTCATAATAATATTTAATCAGTAGACCAATCAATATCATAATTTTACCAGTTTTTCACTCAAACGAAACTGGGCCCATCTTTGCCGAGGTCCATGGATACCTTAGCAGGTGGCGAAATTGAAGCTGAAGCGTATCTCGTGGAGAAATTCCGCAGCACATACTCTTCTTCCTCCTCTTTGTTATTCCCAGGCCCTTCATCGAAGTTGAGCGAGTAACTCAGAGGGTCATATTGGAATTTCGCACTTCTCCCGCTTTTGTTCCGATTGAACCGTCGGATGAAAGTCTTCCATCTTGGTCCGGCCACGATCTCCGACCATTCTCGAAGCTTCTTTAGAGCGTTGATTCCTTTGGCCCATACAGACCCTTCCTTGACTGCGCCGCTGCGTATCTTATGCCACCAGTCCAAGTTCACACGCCTTGTTAATTGATTTGTAGAACTGAAAGATGGGAAGCAGAAACAACGCCGCCGCTTGTTTAACGAATTCTCGTTGCTTGGCTCTGTATATGAATATGCGGACGAAGATTCAGAAGAGGCCATAACAATAATGCATTTAGAGATCGAGTATATATGTATTTGAAAACACTTTACTACTATTAGAATTTTGGGTGATGGAGTTATTGGTGGGAAATGATGGCCATGACTCTGGAGTAGCTGGAGAGGATGATAATTAAATTAGCTAACTCCTATCTCATTTGGTGTCTATATAGAGTATTTTGTATTTTATGAAAATATTTAGCAGAACTAAAAAAATGGAAAAACTACATATGCTGACAAAACCAAAATAATTTTTTAAAAGAATTGAATTCAAAAAAAACCATCATAAAGAAAATTTGACAAATAGATAACTGTGGTGGCCCGCTAATTAGAAGGATTGTTATTATCTTCGGAATCATTCTAAGAGGGGATAACAGTACCAGCTCATGCGGCTGTATATGTTTTCCCTTTCCTTGTACTCTACAGCGTAACTGAAGATGGAGTTAACTATAGCACTTAATAATAGGCCAATCATGAATTTGTAGCTTCAAAGTCACGTCAAAAAACTAGTCCTGCGATAGTTTGAAAGCCTCCACTTCAATTCCTAACCAATTTTAGGCAGTCAGCTCTTGATGGAGCTGCAGAGACTCTGGAACCAACATGTGGTTCTTTTAGACCTAAAGAATCAAAATGTGTAAAAAAAAAAAAAATCTGGTGTCCATTTTATATATAACGCCTTTCTAAACGGTGCTATACCATAACATCGTTTGCCCAATTAAATATAGCACCATTTTAAAAGGCGTACTATATATATATATACATATATATATATAAAGCCCTTTCTTACCGCGCTATACATATTATGTGGTCCCAAAAATAATTTTTCTGTGCTTAACTAACATAATAGTAATTCAAATGGCTATATCGCCCTTATTTAAAGCACTATACCTCAAAAAATTCGATCCCCCGGATAGGTTTTTGCCTTATTTATATACGTTAAAGATTTTGTAAAAATGCACTCAGAAATATTCTCAAGTCTTGTGAAATATTTCTTTGTTAAGTTGTTTTGCATTTTGTCATAATGTCTGAAGAGCAAAGATTAGGGTTTATTATATTTGGAGGGGAGGGGGAGGGTGAGGTGGTGGTGGCGAATAACTCAGTAACCTATAGTTTATCTCCACAGTATCATGTAAGTTGCCACTTGCAATGGAGTACGATACATTTGTGTCGTTGTTAAAAGTTCGGTGAATATTAAAGAAACCACAAGATATCTATATTATGTGACTATGCAAGGAGTTGTTTGTTATGCTGAGTTTAACATCGAAGACTATGAAACTCTGAGAGATTTTTTTAGTACTCCAGATTAATACCGAAAATTTATTATGATAAAACAGTTAGAAATATACGTCAAAGCTGAAGACGTTCGCAATAATGAGGTTGAAGTAGGGATATCTCTCACTTATTGAGTGGTTATTTTGAAGTAGTTTTTGCCGAACAGGTTCCGGCTGAAAGAGTTTGGCCTGATCTACACTCATCTCCAGGGGCGAATGAGGAACGAGGAAATAATTTCTCCCCTAGTTTACATAATTCACAAGTTGAGTGATAAACTTTAATTTTTCTTTGCGTAACAATGTATATTTTTATATATTGAATTTGTAT
Source organism: Nicotiana noctiflora (assembly GCA_032618575.1). Lineage (NCBI taxonomy): Eukaryota > Viridiplantae > Streptophyta > Magnoliopsida > Solanales > Solanaceae > Nicotiana > Nicotiana noctiflora. The sequence goes on from JASVEL010007382.1 coordinate 65,394, forward strand.
TAACACTCATATATTCTGCGTGGATACCGACATATATGAAGTTTACAAGTTATGAACCAACGACAAGTTGGAATATGCCTAGTTTTGATGTGTTGGATCATGGTGGTCCATCCGGGAGTCATTTTCAATAGGATAATTGTGCATCATGGGATATCAATACATTATGATTTGTATATATATAAAGTTATATGTAAATTTTGAACCAATTTGAGTAACTCATTATTTTATTGGTTGTGCAGTGAAAACGAGCAACTTGATGATACTTTCCTTACTCAGTTGCCCGAAGGCGATATATTTAATCGGGATCTGGCAAATGCGTAGAGTCAGGAAGAGAATATAAATTATGACAACAATGCCGATAAGTCTGGATATGGCACACCCTTCCCTGATGAGGTGATAATGAGGAGGGAGAGAATGTTAAACCTTATTTGATGAGGGAACATGTTTCACCTCTCGTTAGATCAAGAGTGTATGAGTCACATGTGTCGTTTCATTCAAGGGAGATTCCATACCTTGATCATTCCCCAATTATGCCAGATGCAGATGCCATTACAAGGGATATTGACGAATTTGAGCAGCAATGTGGGATGACTCTAGAGCAACGGTGATGTCAAAGGGCAAGCTTTTTCCTGATAAAGTGCGCCTAAGCAGGTCGGTGCGAATGAACATCGTAAAAGAGTGTCGTGATATGATGGTAGCTGAGTCATCCCGGATGTATACAAGGTTATTTGCCATAGAAGGTTTACGGGTTGTAATTAGATGTTGCATGCGAGGAAGAAGAAAATAAATATGTGGGTTTTGGGTAAATACATTGCACCCACAATTGTGAAATAAACACATTCAATGGGAATCACTTTAACTTGGATGTTGACTTAATTTCTCTTATCTTGATTCCACACATTGAAGCATCCATGTGGTACAAGATCAAAGAGTGTATTACATCTGTCTACCAGGAATATGGGTGTACCATTACTAAAAGGAAGGCATTTCTCGGGCGCAAACGTGCATTTGAAATTATTTATGGTAACTGGGATAAGCCATTTGCATCTCTACCTAGGTACATAGATGTATTGCAACACTTTAACCTCGGGACTGTTGTTGAATGGAGCGGGGTTCATAAATATCATAATATATATTCAGATATGTGTTATGTGCATTTAAACTAGCAATTGGTGGTTTTGTGCATTGCCGGCTGGTAATATCCATAGACCGTACTCATATCTATGGAAAGTATAATATGAAGTTTTTGATCTCCGTTACGTGGATGCTATTTTTGAACCACTTGAAGGAGCACGTTGTCAGACAATGTTTAGGTATTTGTCTAATATCTGATCGGCAATGTGGTATTTTAACTTCTGTACAACATTTTCCTGTACGCAAAAATCGTATGCATACGACCGTTACTATGTGAGGCACCTGAAGGCCAATTTCCAGCAGGCACATCACAACAAGGACTTGCATGATTTAATGTGGATGACTATAATAGGTTACCAAGAGTATAAATTCAGAAGGCGCATGGAATCGATCAGGCAGGAAGACGAAGGAGCCTGTCATTGGTTGATGTGACATAATCTTAACAAGTAGAAATTGCATGTGTATGGTGGGAAATGATGGGTAATTCACTACAAATGTGTTAGATTCTTTCAACGGGTTATTGAAGTCTACACGTTTGACTGTCACTGCCATGGTGCGAATGTCATTCAAGCAGATGACAGAGAGGTTTGTTGAAAGGGCTAGAAGTGCATCATCACTGATGGAGAGGGGAGTTGAATTTATGCAATACCAATGAAAAGATTTGAGAAATACAGGAAGCGAGCACATTGGCATTCATATTTACAGTATTGTAATGAGCGAAATATTTTTGAAGTTCGCACCGCTATCCATAAAAATTGGGAGAATAATACATATACCGTAAATGAAGCCAAATGGTTATGCTCTTGTAGAAAATGGTCCATCTACCACATGCCATGCTCGTATGCCATGAAGTGCTTTCAACATACAGGTTTTATGCCAACCAGCTATGTTGATAAGGGATATAGTGTTGCACCATACTTAAACACCTATAGTTAATAGTTGCAGCCAGTGCCTGCTGAGCATTATTGGCTGCTGGAACCATTTAAAAGGGTGTGTAACAAGGAGTATTTATGTCAGTGAGAAGTGCAAAAAAAAATGCATATACGGAACTAAATGGATATTGGTGATACCGTTTATACACGTAAATATGGCATATGCTTGCATATAAGACACGCCCGGCATAAATGTCCTTCAACTAGTTTGGGTAGCGGTGATAATTCAACTCTCGGTAAAAGTTCATTCATTGTGCCCAAGTATCAAGGATACATATAGTGTTTTTTTTCAGTAATTTGTTGTAATAAGTGTATGTACATATTCTTCTTGGAGAATGCATGAAATAAAATTAGATTTCTATTAGTGTTAAGTCTTATTCATATTTAGCATTAATACTTCAGTACAACAATTTAACTTACACCCCAAGAAAAAAATAATTGTCATTCACCATTATCGTCGCTGTTAGGGACTATTTCATTGTCACTGTCTTCAACTTCTTCCTCAACATCATGTACGTACCCTTCGTGTGACGACCCGGACTGTCGTCATGGGAATTACCACCCCGTTACCTGTAGATGAGTGATTTTGCCCCTACCCGAGATTTTTTATATTTTTAGCATAAAATATTTAGATTAGGCCTAATACAGTTATCTTAGCTAATTTTGACTCTTTTGCTTTATTTTTACCTTAAAATGAAAAATAACAAAAATATAGTTTTATTAATATTTCGTAGTCATTTTAAACTTGAAAAATACAAAAATAGTACTTTATATTTTTATCTTTTTATAAAAACGAAAATAATAAAAAAATAGTTTCATTAATATTTTGTAGTTATTTTAAACTTGAAAAATATAAAAAATAGTTTTATTTTAATTATGAGTATTATAGTTATTTTGATTACCTAGGATTAATTAAATAACACCATTCTCGGTTCCGGGCAAAGAATAATATTCGGGTTCAAACTACCTGGTTTTATAATTTTCGAACCTAGCCCGTAATAATCTGAGTCCACCACACGGGGAACACGGACAAAATTACCCATACACACATGCACACACTATGGGAATAATTAGAAAATGACAAAAAGAAAGTAAAAACAAAAGAAAAAGACAAAAAATAACATGGGACTAAATTTAAAAAAAAAACAAAAAGCAAAAAAGGAGGGGGGACAAAAAGAAAAAGAAAGGAAAAGATACGGGGGAGAAGAGAGGTGAACGGACAAATGAGGAGAGAATTTTGAAAAGAAAACAAATGATTGAAAAAAAAAACAAAAAAGATAGAAAAGAAAGCTAACATTTCTGTATTGGAAGACAGACTGTTCGGTTTCTTTTCTTTAAAAAGGGAGGAGACTAGCATTTTACAAAAAGAGAAAAAAGACTGGGTAGTGATCTTCTGGGAGGAGATGGTCTTCTTCCTGCAGTGAAAAACAAAACAAAAACCTAGCATTTATCTCCCCAAGCCGCTGCCATCTCCGCCATATCCCAACGGCGAACACCCATCGACGAGTTGTTGTTGCTGCTTCTCGAGTCCCACCAACGACCAAACCAATCAGCCTCACGTCCCAAACGACCACCAGTTAAAAAAAAACAAGCAGCCTCTCTTACGTAACATGATGACATCTTGAGTCCAGCTTTCCGAGTCGAGGCTCCGTTTGAGCTACTGTCCAGTTCGAGTTCATTGAGTTGCGGTCGAGAGGTTCAGTCTAAGACTGTGGTTGAAACTCGCGGTTGAAGGTTCACGATCCGGGTCCTTGGTCACGATTTGTTCTCGTTTGTGTACAGGTTCATTTTCTCTAATCCTAGCAATTTGATATCATTTTATATGTTGCTAAGATGAGCTTTATTTTTTTTACATGTGTTAATGTGGTAATATAATGTTATGATGTGTTTGTGAATTAATTTCTAGTCGTTTTATTTTTCGAGTCAGATTTAACTTCCTTGGTCTAATTAGTTTTCTCATTTTCCATCACTGTTAGTATAACACAATGTAATTTTGGGCTTCGAATTTGGTAGCGAGTTCAAATTAAGAGGGTCCCCTTTTGTTTGAATTTGGACTTGAACTCGAGGCTCGAATTTATAAATATGTAATTAATTAGAACCTTTTTTTTATCTTTAGAGACAAGAAATAAATAGAAATCATAGTTGCTTTAGGATATACTTAAATAATAAATGGGACGAGTCTCGTCAAATAAATGACAATTGCGAAGCCCTCATAAATGTATATATAAAATACTTAGATTTCGAGATGTGCGGTTTCTTAGCGAATTTCACGGCCTTCTCAAAAATGTAAATAAGTAATCGCTCTAGGCGCATATTTTAATAATTTTACCTTCTTAATTACGGGTGTGCATTTCATGCGGCCCAAATCCAAATCCCAAAATATTGGATAAGAATGTGTCGAGGATCCGGGTGCATTTCATGTGACGTGATTCGAAACATATTTTTAGGCAATATTATCTTTCGTAAATAATAATAATAATAAAAGCGGTAAAGGAATATTAATTTGCATGGAGTACATAACTGTTAAAATCAGATAAATAAGCCGAATATGATAGTTAAGCGACCGTGCTAGAACCACAGAATTCCGGAATGCCTAACACCTTCTCCCGGGTTAACAGAATTCCTTATCCGGATTTCTGGTTCGCGGACTGTTAAACAGAGTCATTTTTTTCCTCGATTCGGGATTCAACCGGTGACTTGGGACACCATAAATCTCCCAAGTGGCGACTCTGAATTAATTAAATAAATCCCGTTTCGATTGTCCTTTAATTGGAAAAAACTCCATCGCACCCTCGCGGGTAGCGGAAAAAGGAGGTGTGACAGCTCTGGCGACTCTGGTGGAGAATTTCAAACCCAGAACCACTGGTTCAGGGTTTAAGAATTCGAGCTTGGAATAATTGTTGTATTTGGCTTATTATTATCTGATTTTATTATATGTTTGTATTTAATGTGCTAAATGTTGCTTTTACCGCTTTGATATTTTGTGAATTGTACATATAAATTGTGCCGAAACCAATCTCCTCTCCGAGTCTTCTAAATCATGAAGAAGGGTGCACTTCGTGTGACTTCTTTTCTGTATAGTGTCTAATTCCCACTTTAGAACGAGGTTTGGATAAGTTGTAAAACCGGTGAAGCTTCTGTATACCCGGGTTGCTGCCTCCTCCTCGGCTCGAGTTGTCCGCTCGGGTAAGCCGAGTCTAGAACAATAAACCCAGGTTTTTAAACCTAGAATAACAAAGCTTCATGCCGGATGCCTAGTAAGAATGTTTAATTGCATCATGTTGCATTTGACTTAGGGGACTCAACACAGGGGTTGGGTCCGTCTAGGACAGGTGACCTGAAATGAAAAGACCATCCTGCTGCATCCTGTTTGTTTTATGCATATATTTGCTTCAGACTTGCAGGCTAACCGTTTTTTTTTATATTGAGGAAAATGAAAAAAAATAGTCTCAAAATAGTTTGTTTTTTTTACTTACTTAAAAAGAAAAAAAACGTTTGTTGTAAAATAAAAAATGTGTGATCAAAATAAAAAAAAAATAGTCTCAAAATAGTTTGTTTTTTTTTTACTTACTTAAAAAGAAAAAAAAACATTTGTTGTAAAATAAAAAATGTGTGATCAAAATAAAAAAAAAAATAGTTTCAAAATAGTTTGTTTTTTTTTACTTAAAAAGAAAAAAAAACGTTTGTTGTAAAATAAAAAATATGTGATTTCAAAATAGTTTGTTTTTTTTACTTAAAAAAAAGATTTTTTTTTTAAACTTAAAAAAAATGTGTGAAAAAATAATAAACAGTTTGTTTCCTTTACAGATTTTTTTTTTAAACTTAAAAAAAATGTGTGAAAAAATAATAAATAGTTTGTTTCGAACTACGCAGATTTGATTCTCCCCATAAGGTGGGATACGTAGGCAACCCTCATCGGGTCCAACCACCCCTTCAAAAATTAAAAAAAAATGTCGAAGTTTTAGTTTTCAATAAAATCAACGTAACGCTGTTTTTGAAAATAGCCGAATGTTCCGAAAGGACACCGGAAGGCTGTTTTTGCAAAAATGGCCACTTTGAAGTCTTTTATTTTTCTTTTGAATAATAGCCTTGAAATATTCCATGTGGAAATGTTGAAAGGCCGTAGCCTCAAAATAAAGTTTGGACTACCACCCCTTTTTTTAAAAAAAAAATCAAAAAAAAGATGTGTGTGTTTAATTTTGTGAATAAAATCAAAGTGATGCCGTTTTTGAAAATAGCCGAATGTTCCGAAAGGACGCTGGAAGGCTGTTTTTGCAAAAATAGCCGCTTTGAGTCATTTTAGATAATTTACGAGCATAGCCTTGAATATTCCTTGTGAAAATGTTACAAGGCCATAGCCGCAAAATCAAGTTCGGGTTCACACCCCTTTTGCAAAAATAACCAAAAAAATGTGTCAAATTTCTGATTTTATTATAAATAAATCGGGTGATGCTATTCTTGTTTAAAATAAGCCGAATGTTTCCCAAAAGGACGCCAGAAGGCTATTTTTGCAAGAATAGCCACTTTGAGTCTTTGTAAATAATTTTTGGGCACAACATTGAAATATTACCTCGTGGAAATATTGAAAGACCGTATCCGCAATATTAAGTTTGAGTCATCACTCAACTTTGCAAAAAAAAAAAAAAAAAAAAAAAAAACATATGGTTTTGCTGAAATGGCCACATTTGGCATTTAAACTTTCTCAGTCTTGTGTTGGCCTGTGTCGGTGCTGAACGATGCCCCATGGGCCCTAAGATGAAAAATTTTGAATTTGTAGTCTCTTAAATAAATTTTTGCAAAAATAGCCGCTTTGTCAAGTAAGCCATTATGTAGCCAATTTTACAGAAATAGTCATAATTGACACCAAAAATATTCTTATTCTTGTAGAAATCTCCTACACAAGTTTGTAGTTGGAGTCGGCTTCTATAATTTTCCTTCAAAGAAAAAAGAAGAAAAAATCAAAAAAAAAAAAAATCAAATAAACATCTCTTTATTTCTTGCATTAATTTGCAAGAACTACGCTCGGTCCGATTCATGCGGGGTCATGATACGTAGGCAATCTCCATAAGATTCGACCACAACTGTATATGTATATATAAAAAAAATGATAAGGACTGGCTGAGTCCATTCTAACATGTTTTTTCTTGAATTGTAAAGTAAGTAGAAGGTGGTTGGTTTGTGACAAGCGGACAACGCAAGATCCCCGAAAGATGGTACAGGAGGAAATTTCCAAATACCTTATAACCCACTTCCAAACCAAGGGTATAGAAGGGAACCGATGTTGAAGGGTAATCCAATAGGAGTTTCCTATGCAAGCTTATTTGAGAAATTAAAGCAACATGACATGATTGCACCCATCCCTCCAAATCATGTGGACCCACGTGCAAGGAGCTTTGACCCATTTAAAAGGTATGAATACCATTCCAATGCCCAGGGGCACAACATGGAAAGTTGTCGGGATTTGAAAAGGGAAATTGAAAAAGATGATTCAAGAAAGATTGATTGTGATTCATAACAGTGACACCCAGAATATCGCGCTGAATCCGTTACCTGCACCTGATGATACACACTTTCTGGCGGTGATGCCTGGTGACACGGAATATGAGAATCCACTCGGGAATTTGCCGACTGAAATGAGACAAGGCCATAATGGTTCTGATAATCAAATTCGTGGCTAAATGTGAGGCTTATCAATTGGAGAGTCATTTGTGGTGACTTATTTTGTTGTCATTTCTATTTGTCCGGGTTATTTCAGAATGGTAATCCAGATGTTGTTTTGTGGCTCAAACTTTTTATCCTTGTATTTTTCTTTTGATCATAGTGTCTCATCTAAAGAGGTCTAGGTTCGTTCTAAGGGTTGTAACCCCAATTTTGTTTTTTTGGTTGTTCGAGTCTTTGTTTTATCGGTTAATGCAATGACCTATTTTATATTATTTCTAGACATTTTCTGTTATTTAGTCCTCTCCTTCCTATAGTTCTTTTGCTGCTAGCTCTAGTGACATGACGCGCGCGCATAGTTCTGGCCTGATCTTAAAAGTTAATCACAAAACCATTGGGAGTTGATCGAGATATTTAAATGAAATAAGAACGGTTTGAGATTATTCGAAACCCGAGTCATGAGAAACTGTGGCAAGTAAAAGAAAACCGTTAAAGGCAAGCTGCCAAAATTGACATGGGGTCGTTCATAATAATGAAAATGAGAGTGTGGCCCAACAGTGCTGTAAAGATATGACGAATATTAATTGTGTTGCTTACACTTGGCATGTTTTGAAGATTGGAATGACGAAGGCATTTTGTTCTGCTATCCAAATACTTTATCCATCGTCAACCCTTTGAACCTTATTTTAAATTCTTTCATACCCCTCCTTCGGAATTAGTTGCAAAGACTAGAAACACAAGTTTGAAAGGCAAGAGAAGAAAGGGATAAAGAAAAAAGTAAAGAAAAAGAAAACAACAAAAAGAGATAAAGAAAAGAAAAAGAAAAATATGTGAAAAAAAGAAACTTGAAAAAGAGGAATTGGGAACTACGTTTGACCTGATTCCTCAAAGAGGATACGTAGGCGTTTCACAGCTCGGTCATGGTGTAAATAAAAATCAAAAAATCCCCAAGCAAGAAACTGGGGCAACAAAAGTTGTGTTTATAAAGGAAGATGTAGACTCCGAAGGTTATAATTTTGAACCCATTTTTTTTTTGTTTTGAGCCTTTAATACCCTTTCTTTCTAAGCCCTATCAAAATCCACATTACGGTCCAAAGAAAGACCTTTTGACCAATCTTCAAAAGAGGCCAAGTCCGGCAAATGAGAGAAGACTTATCAGAACATAACACTCTGATTCCCTTCAGAAAAGACTCAGATCTGCAGCAGAAGAAGTATGAGAGAACTTAGCAGTAACACCACCAATCCCCAGCGAAAAAGTAACACAAATGAGAGAGTCTTAGCGGTGAAAACCTTCACAGGCACCATAAAGCGATGAAAGCTGAGAGAAAAACCGCAATGAGAGAGGCTTGGTAGTGAAAACCCCTTGGGCACTACAAGTCGAACGAAGATTGGAAACGAGATAGGAAAGTCCGAGGAGAAGATTACAAAAGGCGGTTTAACGATGGAGGATAGGCTATATGTGCACGTCATGTCCATTAGAGTTGGTATCCACGTTTGATAGGTTTATTTTATAATTTTTCTTTTTAGAGAGTCATTGTCTTTTATTCCGTTTCCTTTTATCTTTCTCCTTTCATCAAAATTCCCCAATAGAGTCTGTTTGCAAGAAATGACTGCAAAATTTTCCATCAGCTTTCCAATTACGCAAGACGGGATTTTGATTGGTACACCCAAGTGGTATAAGTCGGGAAGGATCAAGCGCAAGGCCAGCGTCCAGAGGTATATTCCCCAGCAATAGGAAAATGACAAAGGGAGGGATTGTTGTCAATAAGGATATCTCAATAAGGATATCTCAAGGAAGGTTAATGAGACTCAAAGGTCGGGAAATGCCCAATCCTTAGATATGCCGCAAAAGGAGAGATATCCCAAGCAGAAGAGGTATTTTCAGTGACAAGGGTGAACAAAGAAAATGGCTCACCAGTAAAACATGCAAGGTCTTCACGAAGGGTCACTATCATAGGAATTCGGGTGGTCAGTGGAAAACCACGTGGAAAGGTCCGCGAATAAAGAGTCGTCAAGAAAGGCGGGGAAGCAAGAAAGGAGAAAGCTATTCCCAGCATGAACATCATCAAATAATAACATCCCCAGCAAGTTCTGATAATGAAACGCAGAACAGGGAAAGAGGAGGAGAACCGGCCCCAGCAGGAGCACCACAACCAGCCACCACATTTTAAAACTAACCAATTTTTCTTTGATTTGAAACAGGAAAAAGAAGGGTTGTTGGCGGAAAAGCATGCCACGAAGAAGATTCTCAAACTGGGGCAGAAAATTTTCTCCCGTTGCGAAAATTTTCTCGAAACCAAATACCCGGTTGGGGAAAGAAGCCAGATAACGCAAGGAAATGATCTTTGAACCCAATTATCCCCAGCAGCTTTGAAAGAAAGAAAACTTGTTCTACAAGTTGTGATAGAGGAAATTATACCCCCAGCAAACAGGACAAAACGAGGAAGATTGCATTCAGAAAGGCAAGAAGCCGGTATCATCCCCAGCAGTTCTCGGAAAAATGAAACACTGATTTCGAGATTTCCCCGGCAGCATTATATCCTACAAGTTTTTCAAGGGAGCAAGGCGCAAGTCTCGAAGGAGGTTTGGAAAGAGGAAAAAGGAAAAGGGGTCCCCCGATAGGACAATCCTGAGCTAATGACATTTCAATCCCCAGGGATCCCGGGAGAGAATAAAAGGTTTTGAAGGAAGTAGAAAAGAAGGAAATAGAGAAGATTTTCCGAACAGCATCATTCCCAGCAGGTAAGTAAACAATTCCAAAGATATCCCCAGCAGTCAAGGGAAAAATAACATGACCTAGGAGGAAAGCAATTCTGAAACAAGGTAATTCAGAAGAAATGATGGCCCAAGAGATGATGCAGGAAGAAGAAAGTGGTACAGGAAGCAATAGAAGGCGACATAGATGGGATGAAGTTAGTGAGTTTATGTGGAAGTCAGGGAGCCCGCCTGAAGAATGGAGTGGCAATTTAGTTTGGAAGTCGTAGTTGAAGTCAGGATGCTCGCCTAAAGAATGGAGTGGCGATTTCGTTTTGAAGTTGTAGTTGAAGTCAGGGAGCCCGCCTGAAGAATGGAGTGGCGATTTAGTTTTGAAGTTGTAGTTGAAGTCAGGGAGCCCGCCTGAAGAATGGAGTGGCGATTTAGTTTTGAAGTTGTAGTTGAAGTCAGGGAGCCCGCCTGAAGAATGGAGTGGCGATTTAGTTTTGAAGTTGTAGTTGAAGTCAGGGAGCCCGCCTGAAGAATGGAGTGGCGATTTAGTTTTGAAGTTGTAGTTGAAGTCAGGGAGCCCGCCTGAAGAATGGAGTGGCGATTTAGTTTTGAAGTTGTAGTTGAAGTCAGGGAGCCCGCCTGAAGAATGGAGTGGCGATTTAGTTTTGAAGTTGTAGTTGAAGTCAGGGAGCCCGCCTGAAGAATGGAGTGGCGATTTAGTTTTGAGTTGTAGTTGAAGTCGGGGAGCCCGCCTGAAGAATGGAGTGGCGATTTAGTTTTGAGTTGTAGTTAACGTCAGGGAGCCCGCCTGAAGAATGGAGTGGCGATTTAGTTTTGAAGTTGTAGTTGAAGTCAGGGTGCCCGCCCGAAGAATGGAGTGGCGATATTTTGGAAGTTGTAGTTGAAGTGAGGGAGCCCGCCTGAAGAATGGAGTGGCAATTTAGTTTTGAAGTTGTAGTTGAAGTCAGGGAGCCCGCCTGAAGAATGGAGTGGCAATTTAGTTTGGGAGTCGTAGTTGAAGTCAGGGACCCCTCTTGTCGTAGTTGACAAGAGGGGTTGCTCTAATGGTAAGCAACCCCCACTTCCAACCGAGAGGTTGTGAGTTCGAGTCTCCCCAAGAGCAAGGTGGGAAGTTCTTGGAGGGAAGGATGTCGGGGTCTATTTGGAAACAACCTCTCTACCCCAGGGTAGGGGTAAGGTCTGCGTACACACTACCCTCCCCAGACCCCACTAAGTGGGATTATACTGGGTTGTTGTTGTTGTTGTTGTTGTTGTTGTAGTCGTAGTTGAAGTTAGGGTGCCCGCCTGAAGAATGGAGTGGCGATATTTTGGAAGTTGTAGTTGAAGTCAGGATGCCTGCCTGAATAATGGAGTGGTGATTTAGTTTCGAAGTTGTAGTTGAAGTCAGGGAGCCCGCCTGAAGAATGGAGTGGCGATTTAGTTTTGAAGTTGTAGTTGAAGTCAGGGAGCCCGCCTGAAGAATGGAGTGGCGATTTAGTGTTGAAGTTATAGTTGAAGTCCGGGAGCCCGCCTGAAGAATGGAGTGGCGAGTTATTATTTTGAAGTGTTGTTGAAATCAGGTGCCCGCCCGAAGAATGGAATGGCGATTTATGATTAGAGTTTGTCGATAAAGTCAGAAGCCCGCCGGAAAAGCAGAACGGCGTCTCAGTTTCCAAGATTTGATAAGGATAGTGAACAATCGGAAAGTGACGGAGTGTAACGGAAATCCCCAGCATGAATCAGAAGGAAGGAAACAAGGATCAGAAAAGATAGATTCAGACTCCGAAGGAGAATAGCTCGAAGATCACAAGTAAGGGAAATCACTTCGGAATGCAATGCAAGTTAGCAACAAAAGAAGCTTGCGACCAGAATGCGAGTCAACAGTCCGAGATGATCAACAGAAGTTAGTCACAAAGGCAAGGAGTTAATCCAAGTGCAGAAGTTGAGGAAAGATGTGGTGTGCTCAAGACATGGCCGAGGTCACAAGCACTGCATACCTGGTCTTGATCCGAAAAGCAGCACTGCAACTAGCAAGTATCAAGGTTCAAATTTAGAGTCCGCATGAAGCACCAACCAATACTCAAGATCAAGCTTCAGAAGACTTATAGATAGAAATCTTGTAACTAGTAGCTGATAGGCTTAGTTCGCCTTCCTCGTGTTTTGATTTTTGATGTAATAGCAGGGCCACGGACCGGAACTCCGATGGAACGGAACCTCGACGGAACGGCACCTCGAATGGCTCTCCACTTCGGTTACTCCATATTCTTACTCACTTCTGAACTACACGTGGCCTGATTCCTTTATAGCCAAGGATATGTAGGCAGCTCAGATACAAGGGCTCGGTCACATCCTCTTCTTTTAGTTTAGTCTCTCTAAATAAGGGTCGGGTCAAAACACTTGTCTAGTCGTTCTTTGTCTGAAAACTCTGTGTATTCAGTCAAAGAGGGGCAGCTGTAGATGCGTGATTTTGCCCCTACCCGAGATTTTTTATATTTTTAGCGTAAAATATTTAGTTTAGGCCTAATACAGCTATCTTAGCTAATTTTGACTCTTTTGCTTTATTTTTACCTTAAAATGAAAAATAACAAAAATATAGTTTTATTAATGTTTCGTAGTCATTTTAAACTTGAAAAATACAAAAATAGTACTTTATATTTTTATCTTTTTATAAAAACGAAAATAATAAAAAAATAGTTTCATTAATATTTTGTAGTTATTTTAAACTTGAAAAATATAAAAAATAGTTTTATTTTAATTATGAGTATTATAGTTATTTTGATTACCTAGGATTAATTAAATAACACCATTCTCGGTTCCGGGCAAAGAATAATATTCGGGTTCAAACTACCTGGTTTTATAATTTTTGGACCTAGCCCGTAATAATCTGAGTCCACCACACGGGGAACACGGACAAAACTATCCATACACACATGCACACACTATGAGAATAATTAGAAAATGACAAAAAGAAAGTAAAAACAAAAGAAAAAGACAAAACATGGGACTAAATTTAAAAAAAAACAAAAAGCAAAAAAGGAGGGGGGACAAAAAAGAAAAAGAAAGGAAAAGATACGGGGGAGAAGAGAGGTGAACGGACAAATGAGGAGAGAATTTTGAAAAGAAAACAAATGATTGAAAAATAAAACGAAAAAGATAGAAAAGAAAGCTAACATTTCTGTATTGGAAGACAGACTGTTCGGTTTCTTTTCTTTAAAAAGGGAGGAGACTAGCATTTTACAAAAAGAGAAAAATGACTGGGTAGTGATCTTCTCGGAGGAGATGGTCTTCTTCCTACAGTGAAAAACAAAACAAAAACCTAGCATTCATCTCCCCAATGCCATCTCCGCCATATCCCAACGGCGAACACCCATCGACGAGTTGTTGTTGCTGCTTCTCGAGTCCCACCAACGACCAAACCAATCAGCCTCACGTCCCAAACGACCACCAGTTAAAAAAAAACAAGCAGCCTCTCTTACGTAACATGATGGCATCTTGAGTCCAGCTTTCCGAGTCGAGGCTCTGTTTGAGCTACTGTCCAGTTCGAGTTCATTGAGTTGCGGTCGAGAGGTTCAGTCTAAGACTGTGGTTGAAACTCGCGGTTGAAGGTTCACGGTCCGGGTCCTTGGTCACGATTTGTTCTCGTTTGTGTACAGGTTCATTTTCTCTAATCCTAGCAATTTGATATCATTTTATATGTTGCTAAGATGAGCTTTATTTTTGTGGTAATATAATGTTATGATGTGTTTGTGAATTAATTTCTAGTCGTTTTATTTTTCGAGTCAGATTTAACTTCCTTGGTCTAATTAGTTTTCTCATTTTCCATCACTGTTGGTATAACACAATGTAATTTTGGGCTTCGAATTTGGTAGCGAGTTCAAATTAAGAGGGTCCCCTTTTGTTTGAATTTGGACTTGAACTCGAGGCTCGAATTTATAAATATGTAATTAATTAGAACCTTTTTTTTATCTTTAGAGACAAGAAATAAATAGAAATCATAGTTGCTTTAGGATATACTTAAATAATAAATGGGACGAGTCTCGTCAAATAAATGACAATTGCGAAGCCCTCATAAATGTATATATAAAATACTTAGATTTCGAGATTTGCCGTTTCTTAGCGAATTTCACGGCCTTCTCAAAAATGTAAATAAGTAATCGCTCTAGGCGCGTATTTTAATAATTTTACCTTCTTAATTACGGGTGTGCATTTCATGCGGCCCAAATCCAAATCCCAAAATGTTGGATAAGAATGTGTCGAGGATCCGGGTGCATTTCATGTGACGTGATTCGAAACATATTTTTAGGCAATATTCTATTTCGTAAATAATAATAATAATAAAAGCGGTAAAGGGATATTAATTTGCATGGAGTACATAACTGTTAAAATCAGATAAATAAGCCGAATATGATAGTTAAGCGACCGTGCTAGAATTACGGAATTCGGGAATGCCTAACACCTTCTCCCGGGTTAACAGAATTCCTTATCCGGATTTCTGGTTCGCGGACTGTTAAACAGAGTCATTTTTTTTCCTCGATTCGGGATTCAACCGGTGACTTGGGACACCATAAATCTCCCAAGTGGCGACTCTGAATTAATTAAATAAATCCCGTTTCGATTGTCTTTTAATTGGAAAAAACTCCATCGCACCCTCGCGGGTAGCGGAAAAAGGAGGTATAACATTACCTTGCATTTATGTGTTTTATACTTTTATATCAGTGTTAGAGTCTATCGGGTGAGTTAGGAGTGATTCTGGTTGAAAATGAGGCAAATAGCCTTTTAGAAGGAAGCTTGAATATGGAAAGTCAACCTAGAGTTGACTATTTAGTTAGAGAGCTCAGAATCGGATTATGATAATCAGTTAGTTCCAGGAGGTGATTTGTGACTTAGGGGAGCGATCGGAATTGAATTTGGAAGTCCGGTGTAGAAATCGGCTTGAATTGTCTAAGGTTAAATTTTGGCAAAAACCGAACGGTAGGTGAGATTTTTCTCCGGGGGTCGGAATGGAATTCCGACAATTTCTATAGCTTTGTCATGTGATTTTGGATATGTCCACAAATTTTCAGGTCATTCGGACATCGTTTGGTCGAGTTTTAGATCGAATGTGTAATTTGGAAAGTTTTAAGGAATTTAGGCTTGAATTCGATGTGAATTATAGGTTTTGATGTTGTTAGACGTGTTTTGAGGATTGGAACAAGTCCGAATCAGGTATTAGGATGTGTTAGTGTATTTGGATGAGGTCCCGGAGACCTCGGGGTGTTTTCGGATGGTCAAACGGAAGAAAATATGGAAAATTGCAGACTTTGTGTACTGGTTCTGTTGTTTTCGCTCCTGCGGAAATGGGAGCGCATGAACGAGTCTGCAGGAGCGGACAAGGGGGCGCAGAAGCGGAGGCGATCGCGGAAGTGGAGCCCGGTCCGCAGGGGCGGCGTCGCTGATGCGAGAGGGTGATCGCAGAAGCGGTCTTGAGGCGTGATGGGGAAGTCCGCAGAAGCGGATTATTGATCGCCTAGGAGAGTCCGCAGGAGCGGTCTCTTGTGCACGGAAGCGGGATATTCCGCAGGAGCGGTTATGTTATCGCAGAAGCGGACACGCGGAAGCGGTCCTATGTTCGCAGAAGCGGAATTGGCCGGCTAGTCCTGGAATCGCAGAAGCGACCATTTGGTCCCGCATACGGGCTCGCAGGAGCGGGATTTGTCTCCGCAGAAGCGGAAATCGTAGAAGGATTAATAATAACAGAAGTTAGAAATTTGAGAAACATTTCAACATTTTGGTCTCGGCTTAAGAGGCGATTTGGGCGATTTTGAAGAGAAATTCAAGGGAATTCATCAAGTAATCAACTATGAACTTAAATTATGATTAGTATTGATAATATTATACAATTATCTCATGAAAATAGAGGAATTTGGGGTATTTTATGGAGGTTTTACCCCTAGGCTTGAACTTTAGAAAAAAAGGATTTGAGTGGGCAAATGGAGTCCGAATTTGGTAAATTTTATATGTCTAGACTCGTATTGAGACGAGGGTTTCGAATATGTGACTTTCGTAATTTTTCGAGAAGCGTACCGAAAGTCGGGTTTTGGCAACTTTGTCAATTTTGGTGTAAATTGAGTTGTTTTGACTGGGTATCATTCCATTGGCCTAATTTGATGTGCTTCTACTATATTTGATCAGATTTTACGCGTGCGGAGCTTGATTTTCGTGGCAAAGGCATTGTGGACAAGTCGTCGAGTTGTATTGAGGTGAGTAATAGATGTGGGTGATGACCAGCGGGTTCGAAACCCTGGTATACCACTTTGTGACGCTGTATAGCGACGAGACACGTACTCTCTTGTGAGTGCGTGGTCGATTGTGATTGGGGAATATGGCTTAGTCCGACCTGTTGGCACTGTGTTATGATATTGGCTACTCTTGAGCCATTGAACCTCCTTCTCGGATGGTTGCATATTATATTGTGATATTGGCTACTCTTGAGCCGTTGAACCTCCTTCTCGGATGATTGAGTACATTTATGAGCTGTGAGCCATTTATTGGGATCCTGCAAGGATCGTTAGCATTGTGCTATGATATTGACATGCTAGTTTTACTACGAGTCCGTAGCTATTACTTTTATCATGATATTTCCAATCTATGGAACTTGACATTTACTGTTTTCAACTGAAAAATGATAAAAGAGTTTTCAAAACTACATTTGAGCCTGCGAGGCTGCATTTGCATATTAGCTGACTGGTAGTGGATCGGGCTGTACACAGCAGCGTATATTCATGATATTGTGCTTGGGCTGTAGGAGCCCCTCCGGAGTCTGAACCCCCACAGTGAGCACAGGTACCCAAATTGGATCGGGCTACGCGCCGTAGCAGTCATTTCATGCATTGTATTGCATTTAGCTACATCTGATAGCTGTTATACTATGTTTTTGATATCTGCTGGTTCTCTACTGTTGATATTGAACTGTTATAGGGTAATGGTTACAGCTTTACATAGTGCTTTATTGTGGATTTCTTATCTATGTTGTCTTACCCTTGTTTATTACCACTAAGTCTGGCAGTACTCATTTTACTCCCTGCACCTTGTGTGCAGATCCAGGTACCTCTCAGCAGACTTGATCCGGTAGCCGCTCAGAGGCATTGTGCGGGATAGTCGAGGTAGCTGCAGCGTCCGCAGGACCTGACTCCCCTTCTAGCTGTCTTTTCATTTCATGTTGTCATTTCTTTCCGCACTGAGTTTTGTTGTAAATTCTATTTCACTTATGTTCTTTTAGAGGCTCTTGACTCTTGACCCCTCGGTCTTTGGGGAGACGTACTGTTTTGGGACTTGGTTCCCTATTTTGATATTTTTATCATTGTTGAATTATTCTGTTATGGTTAAATTGAATAAAGTGAGCTTATAGCTCTGTGACTGTTGTTAATTGGTCAGGCTGGCCTAGCAGTGTGCTGGGCGCCATCACGACCGGGTTTGGGGTCGTGACAAGTTGGTATCGGAGCATAGGTTTACTAGGCCTTATGAGTCTTGAGCCGGTTAGTAGAGTCTTGTGGATCGGTACGGGGACGCCTGTACTTATCCTCGAGAGGCTGCGAACCTTTAGGAAACACTTCACATTTCTTGGAATTCTTATCGTGCGTACTTGATTCAGGTAAGATATAATTTTTGAAATTCCTTCCGCACGTCTGTGTAAGCATCGAGCGCTCAGTAATATAATTTCCTTATGGCTTGTGATTTCCCCGAACGAGGGGCGAGACATAATCTCTGTGAGTTCATGTTGGGCCAGTCAGAAAGACTTGAGGCTGGACCTTGTCTATGACTTGAGCATCGAGGTGCTGATTTTGTGAGTGGTGATAATAAATAATGTACTGAGGGTTTAAAACCCCGTATTTGCACTATACAATGCTATGCCGAGATAATACACACATCATGTGACGAGCGTGGTGGTATTGTGACTAGGGATTTGGACTTGATCCTTCCCGATTGATAGATTACTGTGTATAATGACTGAGACTGGGCTTATATCTATGTATTTGGGCTAGTAGCCATGTTTGGGGCCTTGTGCCGATTTGTAGAGTATTAGGGAGGCTTGATAATGGATGAGCTGTTAATTGTTCGACTTTTATCTAATTTGTTGTGTAGCCCCGAGCTATGGGCATGGTGAATATTTAGCATATTTCTTAATTAGAAGGTAAAGTGCCTTATGTGTAGTGGAACGAGTTCAAACTCAGGAAGACTAAAGTGATTATGCTATGTGTATCCTGGTGGAGGGTATTGTGCTGAAATGCTAAATTGAGAAAAAGTAGGTGGGTTGATCCTCATGTGTGATTGAAAAGTATTTGATATGTGTTATGATTCGAGCAGGTACAATGCATGTTCATGTAACAATTATGATAATATGATTTGTGTAGTATTGAGACTAATGTTGTCGATATGCATTGTGATGTCTTGTCGAGTTGTGAATGTATTGCTAGGATGGTTTTGGTGATTCTATGGCAGGTGGATACGCCAAATTACAAAGAAAACTCTGTCAAAATTTTTGGAAAATTTGGGACTTACGAAAGATTTTTGTGAGCTAAAGAATGGGCTTAACTATTGTGTGTGAATGAATACAAGAATTGCAAAAGAGTTAAGCTGTCTGATGATTCGAATCTTCGCCGAAGCTTGTAAATGACTTGAGTCTAATCTAACTAGAACTTTATGGCATCATTTGAGTAAGAATGCTATGAGTAGCTAAAAGTGCTTGATGTATGGCTCCGAGTTAAGTTGGGGAGTTTGTTATTGATTAACTGATTGCACTGTTGTGTGCTGTGTTGGCTCTGTCTCTAGGTATGTTGGGAAATTTTGATAGAGGTTATGGTGCTTCGTAGGTGTGAAGAAATACTAGGATGTTTTGAATTTATGTGGTAAAGAATGTTCGGTGTATAGAAAAGAAAGATAGCTAATTGTATCTGTATGTAATCATGTTTTGCGGTGTCAGAGTTCTAGCAAGACACGAGTGGTTCTGTTCAATAAGACAGTTGGATTACAGCTGAATAAGGGTGAATGACGCCCGAGAATTGTTGTACGGTGTTAAAGATTTTGCTTGTAACAGTCAGGTGTCTTAAGATTGTGCATGTGGCTAAAAATGGTGGTTTCGTTAGGAGAGGTCAAGACTTGTGTTATTTATGTGAATGATAGGATTCTATGTAATCCGTATTGGAAGGTAATGATAACGAATTCAAATCGCAAGAAGTTCTTCAAAATAATGTATTGTAGAATGTGGTACTTCTGGGAAACATTGAGAGAGTATTGGCCTATGGGTCTTAGACCGTGTGGTCTTATGTACGAGTCTCATGTAGTAACATGAGTTGATGTATTATGGTGCTACAGTAAGGGCTAATACTAAATTAAAGATTCATCAGAAAGGAAACTGGGTAAATGGAACAACTTGTTAATAAACCGAAGCGGTATGATAAGGAATACGATTAATTCCTGGTATGTGTTTGAAGTAATGAGTCTTACAGATATTGTGCAACAAAGCTCTTGAATGTTGGCAGTTGTGTAACTCGATATGGGTATAAGGACTCAGTCCTGGCAGTTTAACTTATGTAATATAATTGGGAGAAAAAGTTTATGATGTGTTTTACCGTGGTTTGAAAATGAGTGTATTTTTTCTGCTGGGATGCAAGGCTTGGAATGTGTAATGAGTTTTCTCTATATGGGATCATAAAAGCCCTTGACTAGTTGAGTGCACCGATGTTTGCGGCGTAGGAAAGGGATATGAATTTCCATGTTGTCTTAGTGTGGTATGGTATATGCGATGTGTTATGGAAAGTTGATAATGACATATTCAAGGTTTTGAGATCAGTCATAATATATGGGGAGTCATTATTTAGCAGCGCGGGCAGCTGCAGGTGATTTAAAGAATTGATCTTTCTGGTGATTAAGGAAAATGGTACGGCTATTCTAGTGAATTAGCAGGGAATATGGTCCAAAAGGACAAGGTAATGTAAACTGATAATATCTAGTGGTATGGTGGTATTCTCTTGTTGGATTGACTGTAATAACTGAGTCGTTGATGGCATAGTGAAATTTCTGAATGGCTTTCGTGGTATGAATGGACGTTTGGTGTGCTTTATGTATTCGTACGGTGAAGTACGGAATCAGGCATAGTGATTCATGTGTTATATATGTGTTGGAGACTTGAAGTTCTCGTTAGCCCGCATATGCAGTAGTTGTATATCATGTGTATCGACATCGTTTTGTGATTATTGGAAATCGGAAGCTCTAGTGGCTTTCTCTCAACTTGATATGACGAATTCGGATTATGATACTTGATTGCTGACTGGTTATCATGGGTCAGGTTGTCTAGACTAATGTGATATGGACTATGATGAAATAGCACAAATTGCGTAGCAGAGTGCATCAGAGTATGCTCCAGTGGGGTAGTTGTACCTCAGGACCAGCGGCCGGCTGGTGGGTATTGCTTTGTCAGTTGGGCCTTCGTGGCGGATATCAGTGCAGAGGTTTCTACCTTGGATTCAGTTTCGGTATTGGGGAACTTTGTCGGATGCGTTTCTTGTGGCCGAACTTGAGGCTATATATGTTTTACTATAATGAGCAACTTGACTCGACGTGCATTTCTTTGGCGAGGGTTTTATATGGATCGGGTGGTGCGCCGCCACGGGTATGGTTATTTGGATCGGGTGGCACGCCGCCACGAGTATAGTATCTGGATCGGGTGGCACGCCGCCACGGGTATGTCATTAGAGCGGGTTGCACGCCGCAACAGTGTAATGTGAAAATAGAGTTGGTTATATGTTACCTGGTATATAATACTTCCTGGCTTCTGAGGAAAAGTCCGTACTGGTTATCGCTTGGCGAATGGCACATCGGTTGTGTCCTTTCAGGATTTGATAGCATACATTAATTGTTTCATCGTGGGGAAGATTGATTGCTTGGGTTCAGACCTAAATATGTGCGTGGCTGACCGTTTTGAGCTTGGTAAATTGAGGTGCTTCATGAGTAATAGCGTTTGGATAGAATCATGAATTGTGGCAAGGCCACGTGATATTATGACCTTTCGAGAAGGAGTCATGTACTCAATTTCTATAATGCGAGATGCGATCTCAGTTCAATGTTATGATGGTACAGAAGAATTGTATTACGACTCTTTTGTTTGAGTCAGTTGTCATGATTTGAGTATGTTCAGACGTTTTATTGGAGCCTGTGTCATGCTCGTCGTGGCTTAGGCCGGTGTTGAGGTGTCATATCACCAGTGCGGTGTGTTATAATCGAAGTGATCGTTGGAGCCAATAATGAGTGTGAGTATATGTGATTTCAGCTGGTTAGAAAGGTAATATCGAGGTTCGGCTCCGAAATCTATTATGGTATCAGTTAAAAGGGAAATGGATCCATGAATGGGTGACCTGAGAGATAGATTCGATATATCGTGTGTTCGGTTGCTGTGGGTAGTATATGAAGGTGTTGGACTAAAACTTTAGCTAATGAGAAAGGTTCTTTCTGCTAGTAATTGGTTATTGTGGCCAGTTGTTGTGATTAGAGACTATCGTCTTGAGTGATTGAGTTGTTGATACATCATATGATCCCACCGGAGTAGTGAGTACGGGTTATTGTAGTGGATTCGAGTGTATCCTGAGTATAGGCATGGGATTAGCATTTAGCATATGATTTCAGAAAGTGCAATGTGGTTTATGGTTCAGATGGTTTGTGAAATTTCAGCTATATGGTATTTTCGGACTTATGTGAGATAGGGTGATGTGTGATCGCCCTGAATATATGCTTGGTAAGGTCATTCAGCTATTGGGTTGCTTCTAGTACCACTCTGGTACGCTCGAGGACGAGTGTTTGCTTAAGTTGGGGAGAATGTGACGACCAGGACCGTCGTCATGGGAATTACCACCCCGTTACCTTGCATTTATGTGTTTTATGCTTTTATATCAGTGTTAGAGTCTATCGGGTGAGTTAGGAGTAATTCTGGTTGAAAATGAGGCAAATAGCCTTTTAGAAGGAAGCTTGAATATGGAAAATCAATCTGGAGTTGACTATTTAATTAGAGGACTTGGAATCAGATTCTGATGATTCGGATAGTTCCGGGAGATGATTTGTTACTTAGGGGAGCAATCGGAATTGAATTTGGAAGTCTGGTGTAGTAATAGCCTTGAATTGGCTAAGGTTAAATTTTGGCGAAAACCGAACGGTAGGTGAGATTTTGATCTGGGGTCGGAATGGAATTCCAACAATTTATGTAGCTTCATCATGTGATTTTGAATATGTCTGCAAATTTTCAGGTCATTCGGACATCGTTTGGTCGGGTTTTAGATCGAATGTGTAATTCATAAAGTTTTAAGGAATTTAGGCTTGAATTAGATGTGGATTATGGGTTTTGATGTTGTTAGACGTGTTTTGAGGATTGGAACAAGTCTGAATCAGGTATTAGGATGTGTTGGTGTGTTTGGATGAGGTCCCGGGGACCTCGGGGTGTTTTCGGATGGTCAAACGGGAGAAAATATGGCAAATTGCAGACTTTGTGTACTGGTTCTGTTGGTTTCGCTCCTGCAGAAATAGGAGCGCAGGAGCGAGTCCGCAGGACCGGACAAGGGGGCGCAGAAGCGGAGGCGATCGCGGAAGTGGATCCTGGTCCACAGGGGCGGCGTCGCTGGTGCGAGAGGGTGATCTCAGAAGCGGTCTTGAGGCGTGATGGGGAAGTCCGCAGAAGCAGTTTATTGATCGCCTAGGCGAGTCCGCAGGAGTGGTCTCTTGTGCGCGGAAGTGGGAGATTCAGCAGGAGCGGTTATGTTTTCGTGGAAGCGGACACACGAAAGCGGTCCTATGTTTGCAGAAGAGGAATTGGCCGGCTAGACCTAGAATCGCAGAAGCGACCATTTGGTCGCGGATACGGGCTCGCAGGAGCGGGATTTCTCTCCGTAGAAGCGAAAATCGCAGAAGGATTAATAATAACAGAAGTTAGAAATTTCAGAAATATTTGAACATTTGGGTCTCGGCTTAAGAGGCGATTTGGGCGATTTTGAAGAGAAATTCAAGGGAATTCATCAGGTAATCAACTATGGACTTAAATTATGATTAGTATTGATAATATTATGCAATTATCTCATGAAAATGGAGGAATTTGGGGTATTTTATGGAGGTTTTAGCCTTAGTCTTGAACTTTAAAAAAACAAGGATTTGAGTGGGCAAATGGAGTCCGAATTTGGTAAATTTTATATGCCTAGACTCGTATTGAGACGAAGGTTTCAAATATGTGACTTTCGTAGTTTTTCGAGAAGCGTACCGGAAGTCGGATTTGGCAACTTTGTCAATTTTGGTGTAAATTGAGTTGTTTTGACTGGGAATCATTCCATTGGCCTAATTTAATATGTTTCTACTATATTTGATCGGATTCTATGCGTGCGGAGCTTGATTCTCGTGGCAAGGGCATCGTGGACTAGTCGTCGAGCCGTATTGAGGTGAGTAATAGATGTGGGTGATGACCAGCGGGTTCGAAACCCCGGTATACCACTTTGTGACGCTGTATAGCGGCGAGACACGTACTCTCTTGCGAGTGCGGGGTCGATTGTGATTGGGGACTATGGCTTAGTCCGACTTGTTGATACTGTATTATGATAATGGGCTATTCTTGAGCCGTTGAACCTCCTTCTCGGATGGTTGCATATTATATATTGTGATAATGGCCACTCTTGAGCCGAGGAACCTCCTTCTCGGATGGTTGAGTACATTTATGGGTTGTGAGCCAGTTATTGGGATCCTGCGAGGATCGTTATCATTGTCCTGTGATATTGACATGCTAGTTTTACTACCAGTCCGTAGCTATTACTGTTATCATAATATTTCCAATCTCTGGAACTTTGACATACTGTTTTCAACTGAAAAATGATAAAAGAGTTTTCAAAACTACTTTTGAGTCTGCGAGGCCGCATTTGCATATTAGCTGACTGGTAGTGGATCGGGCTGCGCGCCGCATCGTATATTCATGATATTGTGCTTGGGCTGTAGGAGCCCCTCCGGAGTCTGAACCCCCATAGTGAGCACGGGTACCCAAATTGGATCGGGCTACGCGTCGTAGCGGTCATTTCATGCATTGCATTGCATTTAGCTACATCTGCTAGCTGTTATACCATGTTGTTGATATTTGTTGGTTCTCCACTCTTGATATTGAACTGTTACAAGGTATTTGTTATAGCTTTACATTGTGCTTTACTGTGGACTTCTTATCTACGCTGTCTTACCCTTGTTTATTACCATTGATTCTGGCAGTACTCATTTTACTCCCTGCACCTTGTGTGCAATCCAGGTACCTCCCAGCAGACCTAATTCGGTAGCCGCTCGGAGGCATTGTACGGGATAGTCGAGGTAGCTGCAGCGTCCGTAGGACCTGACTCCCCTTCTAGCTGTCTTTTCATTTCATGTTGTCATTTCTTTCCGCAGTGAGTTTTGTTGTAAACTCTATTTCACTTATGTTCTTTTAGAGGCTCTTGACTCTTGACCCCTCGGTCTTTGGGGAGACGTACTGTTTTGGGACTTGGTTCCCTGTTTTGATATTTCTATCACTGTTGAATTATTCTGTTATGCTTAAATTGAATAAAGTGAGCTTATAGCTCCGTGATTATTGTTAATTGGTCAGGCTGGCCTAGCAGTGTGCTGGGCGCCATCACGACCGGGTTTGGGGTCGTGACACTTCGGGACCGAATGTATCGTAATCTAGGCCCCAGTTGACACACATTTCTCGAATTTTATCGCTATCATCAAGAAGACCACTTGCTTTATTTCTACAAAAATATGAGACACCTAAGTCCTACGTATGTGGTAGAAACTTAGGTAGTCCCTCCCACTCGACAACTGTTGGGGAAATAGGACAATCATTGTCTCTATGCAATTTATTATTTTCTAATAAATCCCAATACTGATCCTCTATTCCTCCCAAGAAATTAAGATCATCCATTGCATGATGAACAACTATTGCTTTTTCTATCTCTAGAATCTCCTTCATCAGATGCTTAATCACTTCCAGTTCATCTTTGCATGTACTTTTTTGGAAGGCTGCAGACAGTGCTTGTGGCACAACAAGCCCATGCCAATGACGTAGTACTTCATAACCATTTTGAGTAAAGGGGAACCCATTGTATTTTTTCACCCCAAATTCGCATTCTTTCAAGCTTTGTAGAATGTGTTTCGCCCTCAATAATGTGCCTTGCAACTTTGAGATCAGTGTGTATATTGATAGGCTAATTTTCCAAGGTATGCAGAACACCATACCACTTATCATCACTCAAGTAAGTGTAGCAACCTAGAATACTTTTTTCAAGGTAGGGATCGATAGTGTTAAGACGTGATCCATGGGGATCTGTTGAACTATTTTCACTCTTTTGCCTCTTTCTAAACCACTTGTTAAATGTTAGTGGCATTTTTTAAGGATGTTGTAATGTTTATTCAAAGTTCTTTGAAATACATATGACTTGGTTCTATTTAAGAAGCTCTCTTATACATGATAGAATCATTATCACGCGAAACCTAGCAAGGTGAAATACCACATTATGTATAATGTTTTGTCGACCTAAAAAAGCTGCCATTCTGGAAAAGTTATCTTCTGAAAAAGCTGTATTGTAACCTAAAGAACCATTAGAATGCGAAGCATAGCACAGTGAAATACCACATTATGCGTATTGTCTTGTCGAACTAAAAAAGCTGTCGTTCTGGAAAAGTTGTATTATACCCTAAAGAATCATTATCATGCGAAGTACAATACGGTGAAATACCACATTATGTATTTTTTGCCTATAAAAGCCTAGCGCATTTAGTTAATATTTGTATCAAGTAGAAAACCTTTTCATTAATTTTGCATTTGTCTGGACGCAATGATGTACATAATTGTTATTGTGGCAAACTAGCGATTTTGAAGCCATGTTGATCATATGGTAATATGGGATGCAGATGATGGATATGTCAACAACGTGTAAGTTATTATTTCTAAAAAAATATTTGTTAATATTTTTTGTATAACATGTAAATTAATAGTGTTGTGTTATAATCCCCATTTGTAGGACATAAATGAATGTAGGTTTGACGAATGATATGATGAACACATTTATCAGGAATACTACAAACACTATTTGCAATATGTTTGGAATATGACCGGTGAATACGAACTCCAGATCTTTAAGATGTAACGTGATGGGTTTTACTTAATCTTATGCTTCTTATGTTTTGATGATTTAACAAACTTGTTGTAAAGAACTAGATAGAGAACCTGCTCTGCGAGATACACACTTATATGAACTGGTCGAAGCTTGAACATCAGCAAATGGATGAATGACCACATGAAGAAATACAACAGGGATCTGATGACTTGATCCCTTAGGGTTCTCCGACAAAAGCACAAGTTAGTGGCTGTACTCATTCAACATAAAGAGAAACACAACAGAGACCTGCTCCCTTGGGTCTCTGACAGAAGTACAGGTCAGAGTGCACAACTGGAACGTAGAAGAAGAAAGTGTCCATCAAGCAACTGTTCAGAAGAGGAACACAATTAGGACTTGGTTCATTGTTATGTCCTATCAGAAGTATCAGGACCTGGTCCATTGGTGTGTCCTGGCAGAAGCACAAAGTCCAGCTGGAACGCACCTGCCCAGAAGTGGCTGTGCAGACAGTACAACGATCACCTATCACTGAAAAAGTACACTATGATTTTACATCACTACCTATTATGACATCTTTGTGATAAAACAACCTGGTGCAAGACACACCAGGATTTGTGCATTTCAGTGATACTCTCTCAAGAAGATGAAGCATCCATCCATCATTAAAATCATCGTTGTGTCAAAAACAAGAAGACAACTCCAGTAAGGATCAGTTTCTAAACGAAGTCTTATGTATATACATAATTGAGTTGTAATCGTGTTATTTGCTTTACATTGTAATTCCTATTTTGCTTTTTCAAAAGCGTTGCTTTAGGAACAAACCAAATTCGTAAATTTGGAGTTTGTGTTGTGACTAGGAATAGTCATAAGTTGAATCATCTTTTACAAAGAGAGTTAGAGAGTGGCTTGTGGTGGTTGTATCACAATTTAGTTTGAAGTCTTTGCAATCGATAGTATAACAAAGTGGCTTGTAATATGTATATTATAAGTTAGTTGAGTTAAAAGCCTACAAGAATAGGTCGTGGGTTTTTTATCCCCTTGTGTGGGATTTTTCCACGTAGAAAACCTCTGGCCTCATTTACATTCAGTCTTTACTACTTTCAACATATCAGTCTTATAGAGGACCAGGTAATCTATTGTTTGGTGGACCCATATAGGCTATCAATTGGTACCAGAGCAAGTTCCTCCTATCAGGCTAACACCTAGGAAGGATCCTAAATGGCTGCTCCACCAAGCTTTGAAAAAGGACAATCAACCTATAGACCTTCCAGATTCAATGGTTAATACTACGGATGGTGGAAAACTCGAATGCATGACTTCATAATGGCTGAAGATTCAGAAATGTGGGACATCATTTGTGATGGTCCACATGTTCCCATGAAGAAACTTGAAGAAGTAGGACCATTGGTGCCCATATGACGAAGAGAGTACAACGACATTGATAGAAAAGTTGTAGAAAATAACTATCGTGCCAAGAAAATCTTGATGTGTGGCATAGGACCTGATGATTACAACAGAGTATCAGCTTGTGATACTGCCAAAAAATTATGGGAAGCCGTACGAACTACACACGAGGGAACCACTCAAGTCAAACAATCCAAGATTGATATGCTCGCCACTAAATACAAGGTATTCAGGATGAAGGATGATGAGTCCATACAAGACATGCACACCAGATTAACCTCCATCATAAATGAGCTTCACTCACTTGGAGATGTCATTCCCAAAAACATGCTTGTACGGAAAATTCTCAGTGTTCTACCTGGATCTTGGGAAAGTAAGGTAAATGCCATCACTGAAGCTAATGATCTAAAAACTCTTACCATGGATGAGTTAATTGGTAATCTAAAAATATACAAGATGAAAAAAATGACAGTGAAAGAAGAGAGCCTAAAAAGGAAAGAACTTGGAGCTTAAGGCTGAAAGGAGTGACTCAAGTGATGAAAATAGTGGCATGGCCTATCTTACAAAGAAATTTCAAAAAATAGTTCGAAGAAATGGTGGCATACCAAAGTGGGGCAGATCAAGTAAAATAAGAAACACCGAACTCTATCACTTGAAAGAGGTCCAAATAAGTCAAAGGGAGAACCAAAATAGGTTCATAGGAAATCAACCTCCCAAAATTAGGGTTATTTGAAAGGGAAAATATGACTATAAAAGAGATGCACAAATTCAAGCATGCGAGGCTAAAATTAGCAAAAGAGTCGTGTGATCAGAGAGATCAGAAGAACATAAGCATAAAAATAGAATTAGAAGTTCTCGCATAGCATAGCAAGAAATCAGAAGCATGAAAGGAGTTTAGACAGTTAGGGTTTTGAAATTAAGCAGGCGGCAGACAATCACACACAAAACTAGGAAAATCCCCAAAATCTAGGGTTTTCATCACATTTCAAATGTAAAGAAGAAAGCATAGGCGAAGATGAACTCAAGAAGAACATAAACATTCATGAAAAGCCTAATGAAAGCAAAGAACAGAGTAAAGAAGCTACTCGGAAACCCTAGAAACAACACGGTAAAAATACATAGAAATCGCAGTAGAAATACTTAGGAACTTACAGTAAAAGTAAAAGAAATCACAGTAGAGCAAATAAAATGGAAAATTGGAGAAACCCTAAGTTTTACGAAGATGAACAGTTTTGAAAACAAAATCGATAAAAATTGTAAAACACTCTGAAATCTTAGAAAATAATACAGATCTGAAGCAGATCTTAAAGAGAAACAAAGATAAAGAACCTTGGAACTTAGGGTTTCAGAGAAAACCTAGAAAAAACGATGAAGGCCTGGAATGGGCTGGCCCTGAGTCGAAGATGGACTCACAAGGCTAAGACTCACCGGAGATGAGCCGAAAATGGCCATAGAACTTGAATCGGAGAGCTTCTGAGCTGGAGTCTTCAAGGTCAAACCTTGAATCTTAATGCAAAATGAGGATAAGGGTGAGTGGGGGTAAATATAGATTACACAGAGCCTGAGAGGCCATGATTTCTGATGAAATAAGGTCGGAGATCGGCGGAGAGGGCTAGGGTTTCATAGGGTCTTGGGAGCGTTTGAGAGACGAAGGGAATACAAGGGCGGCTGCTGAAGAGAAATAATAAGGGTTAGTGGGCTATTGGATTAAAAAGGAAGGGGTGAACGTGGACCGTTGATCTAAATGATCAACGGTCGAGATTAAGGGGTGCATGGGATGGGTAATTTTTTAAATTGGGTAGTGTAATAGGGGTTGGAATTGGGCTAAAATTGAAATTAAAAAGGGCTATAATTTAAATAGACAATTTTCCTAATTTTAATTTTTATAAAATAGTAAATGATGTTAAAAAATCAAACTAAAATTACTGAGTTAATAAACAATGCATAAGTACTAATTTAAAAATAATAGAAATGATTTTTTTTATTACAAATACTATTAAATCGAGAAGTAGGCTGAAATTATAATTTCACGCAGTTTTAACATAAAATACCAAACGGACTTGTCAAATCATGTAAAAATTATGTAAATTATTTTTTTGTGTAAATGTGAGAATAAAATAAATTATTCACCAAAATGATAAGTTTTGGGAATAATTATTGGATTTTATTGTGCAAAATAGGTCATAAATTAGTTTTAAAAATCCTTGAAAAATGTAAAAAAATACCAAAACCTTTGTGGATGCTTATATATGCATATACATGATATTTTTAAAGTATTTTGAGTATAAAAATACACAAAAAAAAATTGGGTATCAACATTTAATTGTCATAGAGTTGAATTATTCATGTGAACCTGAATATGAAATTCATCGTGATTTTAGGCTAGAAGGTTAAAGACAAAATGTGACTTGGGCCCATTTGGAAGTCCAAACGTGACTGCCTCAGTGGGAATCAGACTTGGGCCTAAATCTGTTTAGGGCCCAATGTCAAACAATCCCCTTCTCTCATTTAGGCCCGAGTTCAGGCCTCTTGCTGGATGTTTCTTATCAAAGCTACTCGAAATTTCTTCTTACTGGGCTAAGTGCGAAGCCCAAGTGTGCAAGAAGATAAATTCCCTTGAGTTCATTAAGGCTAACTTGTAAAATTGGGTTCTCGAGTTAGGTAGCGGGTCCAAATTAAAAGACTTGCCCTCTTGTTTGAATCCGGACTTGAATTTGAAACCCGAGTTTTTATAATATTACGTAATTGGGATTCTTTAGAAACAAATTTAAATAGAAAATAATGAGACGAGCCTCGCAGAACAAAACATATAAATTGCAGGGCCCTCATTAAATGCTTATATTAAAATACTTAGAATTCGGGCGTGCCGTTTAGTGAATTTCATGTCCTCCCGCAAAGATAATAACACACTAGGCACTTTAAGCGCGTTTTTAATAATTTTACCTTCTTAAATACGGGTGGACATTTCATGTGACCCAAATTCAAATTCCAAAATATTGAATAAAAATGTGCCGAGGATCCGGGTGCATTTCATGTGACATGATCCAAAAACACATTCTTAAACGACGTTTACTTTCTTAATAATGACTAAAAGCGGTAAATAATTCCAAAATTGCACTATAGGTTCTAACATGTATTACAATCAGATTTTAGCCAAATATAGCTGTTGAGCGACCATTCTAGAACTATGGAACTCGGGAGTGCCTAACCCCTTCTCCCGGGTTAACATAATTCTTTACCCGAATTTCTGGTTCGCGACTGTAATACAGAGTCAAACCCTTTCTTCGATTCGGGATTCAAACCGGTGATTTGTGACACCATAAATCTCTCAAGTGGCGACTTTGAATCTCTTGATAAACGAATAATGTTTCGATTGTCCTTTAATTGGAAAAACTCATTTTATACCCTTCCCCGGGGTATAGTAGTGAAAAAGGATGTGTGACAACCACCACCGCCAATAACAACATACTCAATATAGTCTAACAAGTGGGATCTGGGGATGGTAGAGTTTACGCTTACCCCTACCTTTAAGAAGGCAAAGAGGCTATTTTAGGTACACCATAATTACAATTTAAGCATTATACTATGGTTATCGGTATGCTAATTGGTATTCATGATATTCTTTTTACATTAAGTAGAATACCATGCTTACATTTGAATCATGATATACTTTATTTGAGTATATTAAATGATATACCTAAAATTCTTGGTATATCATATTTAGTGTTGAATCATGGTATTCTTTATTTGAGCATGTTAAATGATATACCTAATTATTGATATACTATACATTAATATAGCATAAGTAATGTTGAATCATATAATACATTGTTTGAATACGTTAAATGGTATTATTCTTAGTATATTAAAATTTGTACACCATAATTTCTGTTGAATGACGATAATCTCATAATTTTGAAAAAGTGATAAATAATAATAATAATAATATGGTAACTCTTGATAATTATAATCGAAACTGATTTGTAAAAACTATATCAATATTAATTTTAGGATTTGATTAATTCTCTAAAAATAATAAAAATAAAAATAAAAATTAAAACAATGGTAAGGTATTTCGGATAGAAAGATATATTTAGCACTTTCCAAAAGCAAAACTATGACAGAAGGCCAAAAAAGACGCCCAAAATTCACTGTGCAGTGTAATAATACTCCGATTCTGTAGGGAAGCTAATACGACTTTTTCACGAGGGGTAAATTGGAAATGAACCTTGATGTGCTTTGGAGCTATCATCCATCCATCACCCTTTCTTTCAACAATTAAGATTCTAAGATCAAATCCTTTTTCTTGCACAAATCCATCACTGTGAGCTCCCTTTGTATGCACAGAATTAACAAAGACAAATATGCCAGGTCCAGGACCGCACATGATGTACACATTGGGGTCTGGCTTAGGCCTGATGAGTGTATCTAATGGCCGGTTCAGTCCTCATCACTGCCTCACCTATTCAATCAACGCTTTCTTTGGGCCGGACATTGGATCTTTCTCTGAGTGGCTAACTTCTACCCTTGGATTAGGCAGTGCTTTAGGTTATGCAATCGAGCCTTGGATCCATGACCCTTTTTATTACATCCTTATTCTTGGTATTCCCATGTCCATGCTTTACAGCACTGCCTCCAAATTCCTCCTCAAGAAGGGATTGCTTGATTCCGCTTCTGGGGTCAGCCCCTCTACTCTCTGCTTCTCTATTTCTTTGTTTATAAACAATTTTGATAGAATTGCCCCTAAATTATGTTTTTTTTTTAATTTTTTATATATGCAATAGGTGGCGCTAACGAGGAAACAGTGCTTATTCTTGGTGGCTGCAGGCTCTTTGTCACATTTTTTCTTGGACCATCTGTTTGAGGTGACTTTTGCTTATATATGGTCATGTTGTTGTGAGCTACTATAATTTTACTCTGGTCCTTTTATGAAATCTTTGGTGTAATATAGAGTAGTATAGTGTTTTTGAGAGCTATATAGCTATTTGTGTTATTGAATCGCAGTGTAGTATAGAATTGCATTAAAGGTTTAGCACAGCTAGCGTTCTGAACGGGCCTGCAAAAAAATTGACTCTGGTCCTTGTTTAATTTAGAGTCCACAAGGTCCTAGCAGCTTCATAAAAGAGAAATTTCATTTCTTTTAATTTTGATCAGTCAATTTTACTGAGCTAAATGGGGGCAAGGAGATTGCTTAGAAAGGAATTAACTAGTAGTTGAGGTTCAAAGCCTCCAGTAAATCAAGCCAGACGTCTATACATAGAAAAATTTATCCTTTACTCCTAAAATTTACCAAAAAACTGAAGAACTCTTGATTTCCAAGTAGCGTTTTCCATACCATCTAAAGTCTATGGCGATTTCTTTCCCTCCAGATTGATCAAAGCACATGGAAAGGTGCTATCTGCCAACTCGAATATTTTAACCATCCAAATTAACATCTGCTGGAGCAACCCGTTGAACTTTAAAAAGAGACAAAATGAGTCACCAGCATACAGAAGTCTTATGGCAGTGAATTAATAGATGAGTTCTCTACGTCTTTAGACTTTGCACATGAAGCACCAACAAACTTCTGGTATATTCCTTCCTCAAATTGTAACCCATGAGGATTGCATTTTGAACGATGCGCCTAGCAAAAAGCCCATTAGGTACTATTGAGCAGCAAATAACGCTAGAATATCTCCTAAAAACCCTGGGTTCGTAATAGATTTGCTATTTGTACAGAGTCACTTTCCATGGAAAAGTAACCAAGGAATTTCTAACCAGACATGAACATCAGCTATTTATCTTTTCATAAGTTTGGAATAGGTGCGAAGTAGGGAAATGAAAGAAGTGGTTCTGATAATTGTATACTCGTTGGTTGTTGAAGAGTTTGTCACACAATAGAATTTTGTTAGATATGTTTCACGATATGTGTTTTGCTGTTTGTAGTATCTTGAATATGGTTATCTAACTGGTTCATAACTTTTGCTAAAGGAGAGGCTTTGTCAATCCACATTGTATGAGTACTGTGGTCTGTTGTTATATAATTAAAGTAAAGAGTAGACCTATCCATATCTTCTCTAAAAGATTGAGTTTCTGAAGAGAATTTTGTAGCTTATATAGTTTGGCGATAATGGTTATATCGTGGCCAACATTTTAATTAGCTTCTACAAGTTTTACGTGGGTTATGTACTTCTGGAGGAGGCATATAAATGACTATCCGCACATCTGTAAACCTTCAAGACCGAGCGTGGGAGAGGATGAGGCAAATAGGGAACACAGATGGGGAATTGGTTGTGCCCCGTATCCTTCTCCCTTCATCCCCCAAAAGAAATAACGGAATTATAAACAATCAAAAAAAGAAAAGAAAAAAGAAATAACAGAATTATACTGGAAAGGCTTAAAAAGGTTCAATTATTTCCAAAGAAATGTTTGGTATGGAGGAAAATGTTTTCTTTGGAAATGCTTTCTAGAAAAGGAATAGTTTTCTCACTTATTTAACTATGTTTGGTTGGTGAGTGGAATTTTTTTGAAAAATATATACTTTAGGCAAGCGCTATGGATGGATGTGGAAGGGGGTTGGGGGCAGGGGTGGGAGGGTGGGATTTGAGGGTAGTGGGTGGGGGTAGGGAGTTGAGTGGGGTGGGGAAGATTGAAAAAGAGTTTTGAAAAATATTTTCCGTCCTCTTGATAGGAAACAAATTTTCGTTCAATGGGAGGAAAATGAGTTCACGGAGAAAATATTTTCTATAACATTCAAGCCAACTAAACATGTAAAAGTTAGAAAAATATTTTCCTTCGTAACAAACACACCCTACATTTATAACCATAACTTCACTTATAAAACAAAGTATTACTATAAATTCTGCCTATAAACATGTTTTATTTATTCATGATTTGAGAGATGAAAGGAAAAAGCTATAACACTGAATCTATCAAATCGATAAGTTAAATCCTCTAGGGAGGCTATTGAAAAACCTCCAAAGGCCTAAAAAGGGGAGGTGGTAATTAGAGCCTGATATTTTTGCTAGTGGGAGGTAGCAAGTACCTCGTGGAATTGTCAAGGTGTGATTAAGCTGGTCCTGAATCTGCCCTGATATGAACAAAGGGAGGTGCCAATTGGAAATTATTATAGACAAAGGAGGAAACTTTATTAATATTTGGAAGCATGGATTGTTATTTTAAGTAGTGAAGTCACTTCCTTCCATCTTATAGTTCGTGGGGCTTAATTGGTAAGGCTCTCTAAGAAATGTCATAGTGATCTCAGAATCACCTGTTTTCATGGTGTTTCCAAGTGAGTGCATCTTTTCTTTGCTTTTAGTGCAAACGCTCTCTCTACCACCTGAATTCAGCAATAGCCGTTTTTGCGTAATTCCT
Source organism: Nicotiana noctiflora (assembly GCA_032618575.1). Lineage (NCBI taxonomy): Eukaryota > Viridiplantae > Streptophyta > Magnoliopsida > Solanales > Solanaceae > Nicotiana > Nicotiana noctiflora. The sequence goes on from JASVEL010007382.1 coordinate 100,717, forward strand.
TATTCCTCTTGTAACAGGAAAATGGGAAGTCTACTATGTACACTTGGGTATTGAGCACAGGTTGGTGGGAAGGTCGTGCACCGATCAATCCAGATGCTGTTGTTGTGATTGCTATTTTATGTACCTGCTTGGTCGCCGACTTTATTTACATCAACAGGTGTTTGCTGATGGATTATTCAATGAGATTTTGTTTTGTTTCCAGTTGCTTGGTCTGTCATTAACATGTCATCTTTGGGACGTAATTATCTTGCAGAGTGAAGCCAGTGAAACTGCTCAAGTTACGAGTTATCAATTCTGTCAAGCTGATCTTGGTAATTGCTACCTTATATTGCTTATGGTGTGCAACCCAAATATATTTAGTTCGTCCTCGTCGACCAGCAGTAGGTGAAGAGGCTGATCTTGGAGTCCTTGTGTTTATGGGAATATATTTTTTCCTCCCTCATTGGCTGTGCATTATGTCCATGAACTCAAGAGATCCGCAAGAACTTTTGCCCCTTTGACTAAAAAAGAATCATAATGACTAGTGACACAGATATCTCAAGGCCAATAGTGAGTGAAGCGCGTTAGCACCATTTTGTAGAGCAGCTGAACTAGTCAATGTTTGCCGTTTCTTTGGAGCATCTCTTAATCTTTAAGTTCTTGGCAACAGCTAGGCATAAAATTACATTGTTTCCTGGCTCCACAAAGTCAAAGTGTAGAGATTGTGATTTTGGAGCTACATTCTTTCTTCCTGGGGTAGTAAGTCAAACTGTATGGTAGGTCTCCTAGCAAAATATACCAAGAAACATAGGTCGAGCTTTGTAGTGTTTCAGGTTTTGTTGATCAAATAATTTATAGCTCATATTTACACCTTTCATTGTGCATGGAAATAAAGAACTTAGAGATGTTACATGATTCAGCTCCTCTTGAAGTTGTTGAGTTGCAACTTTGTCCATTTGCTCTTCTTTCCAAGATGGCATTTTTGTTCCATTTAGAATTGGTGATTAACTTTCCCGTAAGAGTTTTAACAGCAAAAGGCAAATTGGCTTTCCAAAACAAACTAGCATGATATTCAAACCCTATTAAATGTTTGTCACAAGGGGGGAAAAAAAAGTGAACAAAAAGAAAGAAACAAACTTGATGCACATTACAGACCTCAATGCACACAAGAGGGGTTAGGTCAGGTATCATGCGTGCGGAGAACGGGAGACTTGTGTTTTTTCTTTCCTTTTTCCAATGAAATTGCTATAGTTAGGAGAGCAGGTGTTTGGATTGGCTTTTGAAAGGTAGCTTATAAGCTAAAAGCTAAGAGAGTATTTGGCTAAGCTTATAAGTCGGTTAAACTAGCTTATAAACACTTTTCGGCTTATCTACACATTTGGTAAAGTTAAAACTGTTTATAAGTCAAAAATAAGCCAAAAATCATAAGTCGGTCATACTTAGCTTATGAATTTTTAGCTCATAAGCACTTTAAGTTTGACCAAGATTTTTACTATTTTATCCTTAAATTATTCCTTTTTAGAACAAAACTCCTACATTGATACTCACCGCCTCAAGTATTCAAAAATTTTGAAGAAATTACGCCTTTATAAGTGTAAATAATTTTATGGCTATTTAAGTCATTTTAACATAACAAGAGCTTATCAGCACTTTTTTATCAAATACTGCAGCAATTTATTATTAATTTCAGCACTTGATCCAAACACATAAATGCTTATTTATTAAATCAGTTTCAGCATTTAAAAGTGCTTTTCAAGACCTAATGCTTATCAGCTACTTCAAATCAGCAAATCCAAATAAGCTCTTATCATAAATTGGTGACACCTTACTTTTGGCTTTTTGCTTATTTTTATACTTTTCATGCCAAAAAATGAGTATTTTTAAGTATTTTTTATCATTCCCAAACACTACAAAACTAAAGGAATTCTTAAGAGCCAATAAGCACTTAAAATGAGCCAATTCAAATCCCTTCTAAAACTTTATCTATTTAAGTGATAAATTTAAATAAAAAATTAAAATACATCTCAGTTAATAATAATTAAATGCTAAACGTCATGTAAAATTTGGATTTAATTGCCTCTCTTTCTTTATAAGATAGGGATAAGATTTGCATAGACATTACTCTTCCCTGACCTAACATGTGGGATTGCACTAAGTAATTGTAGATTGAGTGCAACATTTGGACAATTATGTTCAATTGAATGCAATATTTGTGGCACAAAATATAGATATATATGTGAAAATAACTAATATTTTAGTAAATATTAAAATTTGAATTTATAGTATCAAAAGTACAGTAAATTCAATACTAAGAATTTTAAGCTGAATCCATCAATTTTTTGCCCTAAATCTGCCTCAATGAAGCGAGGCCCGAAAGAATAGTGTGTATGCAGACCTTACCCCTACCTTCAAAAGTACAGAAAGACTATTTATATTCCAAAAGAATAGGGGGTGACAAATGGACTATTTGGGCTGGTCAAGATAGACTAACTCATTAAATGGGCCATTACTCAACCCTCCCCAAAGCTTACTTGAGTTACGATGGACTAGATCGAGATAGGTTAAACATTAGATTGTAATCCAACCCACATAAATTGATCCAAATTTTTGCAATATTCTCAATTATATAAAAGTTATCTTATGTTTGCCAAAAATGTCAATTCATACCAAATAATTTCTTCCCTCAATTTGGATTTAAAATTTTATTTGGCAGTTCTTTATCTTATAAAACTAACAAATATCACAATAATTAATAATAAATAAAATAATTAGAACTTCTCACCAATCCCAACCCACCTCCCACCACCCCAATCCCCGAACCCCTGCCATTCCCCTAAATAAAAATATTATTTAGATTACTTTCTCTTAATGTTGTAGGTAGAGTATTTTTTTTCATTTTCAACAGAATAAATATTTTTTTAATAATGTAATAAAAGTATTTTCTTTTATTTTTGTAACATGAATACTTTCTTTTCATGATGTAGAATAAATATTTTTTTCACAAAATGAGTACTTTATTTTCATGTTGTATAAAAAAATATTTTCTTTTTCACAAAATGAGCACTTTCTTTTCTTGTTGTAAAAAAGTATTTTTCTTTAATGTTGTAGATAGAGTATTTTCTTTTTTATTTCAACAAAATTTATTTTCTTTTTATGATACAGAAAAAATATTTTCTTTTTCTTAAAATGAGTACTTTCTTTTTATATTGTAGTAAAAGTATTTTTTTTTTCAAAAATATTACTTTCTTTTCATGATGTAAAAAAAATATTTTCTTTTTTCAAAACGAGTACTTTCATTTCTTGTTGTAGAAAGTATTTTTTTTATTTCAACAAAATGAGTACTTTATTATATTTTATTGTGATACCTAAAATATAGCTCAGTACCCGTTCTTTATTTTACTGATATAAATTTTATTTGTTATTTTTCTGTTATTTATAATAACTTGTTTCTTCTTTATTATCAGTTTTTTTCATGTTTGATGATTATTTTTGTCAACAATGGTTAGTTAAATAAATTATTCGACATCATGAGATAAAAGTACACATTTCGTTGGAATGAAAGGAAATACTTTTTCTGCATCATGAAAAGAAAATACTCATTTTATTAAAATATAAGAAAATACTTTTTCGACATCATGAAAAGAAGATACTCTAAATAATATTTTCATATATTTAGGGTGGCGAGAGGTAAGGGTAGGGGATGTGGGTAGTGGGAGTTGGTAGAGATGGGAAAGGTTGAAAAATAATTTTGAAAAAATATTCTCCTCGTCTTGATTGGAAAAATATTTTTCTCCAATTGGAGAAAAGCAAATTCATAAAAAAAAGAAAAATCAAACATTTAAACCAACCAAATATAAGAAAATTAAAAATATCAAGCACATGGGTCAAGATAAAATTCTAAGGTTAAGTATTATTATGGGTCAAAGGTTGAAAATTATCATGAGTCCAGTTGAGTTGATGATTTTTTATTGGTTAATTTGAACTAGCCTAAAATATCTATTTTCAAAATTGTTCTAACCTAAATCTATTAAAACTTTTGTTGGATGGATTAAATGGATTTGGCTTAGTTTTACTACCCTACAAAAGAAAGTGCCTATAGGGTGAGTGTAAGTATTTAAAAATCCAATACTTTATTGGCAGGAAAATTCCAAAATCCAATACTACTATACTCCTATTTGGCAAGAGCAAATTCCAAATTTCGCAGAGTGGAGCGACGCCGTTTCAACAGTTGCCGCATCCTCAAGAAATCCTCGCGGAGTGTTAATATATAGGGTCTCCTTCAGCACTGAAAAAAACCCAGTTCAACAATTCATTACAAAATTAGTATAGCTCGTCAGTTTTCACCACATATTGTAAGTTTGATTTTCATTTTGGTCTCTTTAATTTTCAATTTCCACTTCGATTAAGTATATGCAGTCCTATTTTCCATTATCGGCAGTTAGGGTTTACCATCTGGATTTTTGTTTATTGTTATAATATAAACTTACTTTTCTTTCTTATAGCTATCTGTTAATGTTACTAATGTAAATTTACCCTTTTTATTAGTATAGCAATGGCAACGGAACAACCAAAGCCAGCAACTGAAGACGTGAAAATGGATCTGTTCGAGGATGATGACGAATTTGAAGAGTTCGAAATTGATCAAGGTTAGTTAGCACTCATTATTGTTAGGCTCTTTCATTTTTCTCTTACTGATTATCTTCGCTCTTAAATTTGAGGTTTAGCATCATTAATTCTTTTCTAGTTTTGCATCTTATGTGTTTTTTTGAGTGTCTGATTTGAGAATCACATAATGGCCTCATGAAACTCTTATAAGCGGTATAGCGTGTGATGTGTGGTTAGGTGCATCTCACGGTTGTAAACAATTTAAGTGGAACAGGGTAGAGGGGCGGGCTCGTCATCCACTAGTGTTCAAACCGTGTCCTAATATTGTGGTTTATTGCTGAACTATCTTAGGAATCTGACTATTTGTCTGTAGCTATTTAGAGGAGCTAGATATTTTGGCTAAATGAGAACAAGAATTGGGCCCTATAATTATACTAATTAGTTTGGTATCAGTTGTTTAAGTGCTCTATTTTAGCTCCTCCACCCCTTACCCCTTTTTTCGGGGGTGGGGTGGGGGAGGGGATGTCTAGTAGCCTTCAACTGTCAGTGTTTGTAGCACTTAATTGGTTGGACAATTATGTTGAGAAATGCTCGCCACAAGAGAAAGGCTCATGCTAGAAAGTTCTATCAAGAATTGAAGCTGAAAGGGTGAACGTCAAAGAATTTTCACCACTTTCTTGAAGTTATTTCTCTTCCATTTCCATTCATGCTTTTGAACGACCTGTCATTCGCAAAATTTATTATTTTTCATTTGACAATGTTTCACCGACCATTCTCATATGGTAGAATTTACCTAAGTTGCTCGGGTGTTCGATATAGGTGCGGATCTAGAGGTTGGATCATTCATGATCTAAAATTAATATCCTGGGTATGAATTTTTGTACGGATACGGGTGTGGGAATTTGGTTAAAAATGATTCAAATATCTGAAAACAAAGAAAAAAAAATATGCCTTAATTATGAGACATTATGTGGAAAACTTACATGCAGGGGCGGCCCGGCCAATTTTGTGGCCTAAAGCCAAACTTTTTATGGGGCCTTACTTTTTCTTTAATTATTTATTTGAAGTCTATTTTATTTAGTTTTTCTTAGATACAAAGTTATTAATGATCTTCTTATAATCAATAACTCCTAATAAGTATTTCTCAACTAACAATATAGCTAATCAATTTAACCTTTCTTGTGATATTAATGTTCGTTGTTTTTAATTTTAAGAACTTCTTTCCGCTGAAGCAATGGTGACATGAGTTATTAATATTATTCCATAAGAAATTTAGGCATTTGAAAAAGATTAAATCTTTTTATTTGATTAAATGTATCAATTAAACCATTATCTTCTAATTATACTATTTTCCTTATACTTTTAATTCACAAAATAAATTTAAACTATCAATATCGGATTGATTATTATGCTTTAAGGAACATTCAAGATTAAGGCAATATTATTTCAAATTTCCAACATCTATACTGCCAACTAGAAAATCAAAAATATTTTCATATGCTTTGAATTGTTTAAATCTATTTTAAAGTGAAAAAATAGCTTTGTATATTATGTATAAAAATAATCAATTCTAAGTGACCTTTCAAAAGATTTTGAGATTTCATTATCAACATTCACATCAAATTGTTACTTCCTATATATCACACGTTTCTTACGAAATTCAGGTTCGATATTCATTTCAATTGCAATTTCCTTGGTAGAAATCATCGCAGTTGTAAATCGTTCTTCTCTATATTTGCTAAAGAAAGAAATCAAACGTTTACACTTTACACAACTTTTTTTAAAACTTATACATAATCTATTATATGTAACGTAAAGTGGGGCCTCCACAAATATGGGGCCTAAAGCGGTTGCTTTACTTGCTTTATGGAAGGACCGCCCCAGCTTACATGGTGCCTAGAAAAGGACTACAAGTTCATTAAGCATGAAAAGCGAAGAACATTAACATTTGAACTAAGCTAATAAGGAAATGGAAAAGCATTTTCTACCTGGAACTTGTAGGCCTTCTACATTTCCAAAGGAGAACTCAAGAAGGAGATAAAAGGAAAAAGACTGACGTAGAAATTTCTATATATAAGGTATTCCGTTTTCTTCAATTTCACCGTAGCTTTTGTTTTGATTTCAGAAATCATTATATATGTCCCGAATTTCCATGTCGATTTTGGTCAAAGTACCCAAAATTTGGCCAAAACCGATTGACCAGATCCGGTATGGATCCCACACCCATACCCACATCGTGTCGACACGGGTGAGGCACCGAAAGTGAAGAGTCCGGGCAACTTAGGAATTGACCTATACATGTCAACTAGGGGTTGTGTGATACTCATATTTTGGTCCAAGCAACTTCAGTATTTAGTGTTACCCATACCCTTTTCTGTGGTAGAATCGACCTACACACATGTCAAAATGGATTGTGTCCGATTCCTTCACTTGGGTCTAAATAACCTTGGTATTGGAATTTTGCATCAGTCTTCTCAATTTTGGAGCAGCATTAGACCATCATAGGCTTTGTTCTCTAAAAACATAAAATTTTCTCCCTTTTTTAAAAATTATTTTTTATGGTGGAAAATCTGTTATTCAGTTTGTCTCTACTTACACTTTGCCTTCCATTTTTTGGTTCTTTTTCCACTTTGTCTCTTCATTAACATCTGTATTGACCTCTTCATCAGAGTGGGAGGCGAAAGAGGAAGGGAAAGAAGTTACCCAGCAATGGGAAGATGATTGGGATGATGATGATGTCAATGATGACTTCTCTCTTCAGCTCAAAAGGGAATTGGAAAGCAACACAGAGAAGAAATGAACTGAAGAGGATTGTTTCTCTTTCTTAAGAATGGACTACAGAGCTTCTGTTCTGTTCAGATGTTTCCCATTGTGTAGTAGTCTTTGTTTCACTGGATGCAATGAATCTCAGCTTTCACCTTTAAGTGTTTGTATTGATGAATTTGGATGCTCTAACTGGTTTGTAATGCAGTTCTCTATGAACATATTTTGAACTGAGAAAAGTTGAGATTGGTCTTATGTTTCCATGCTAGTGCTTTTGGTTTTTGCCGCAACGTGAAGTGTATTTTTTGTATAGGCTTGTCCTTTTTTTCTTCTTTCCTTTAAAGGCCTATGATAGAAAGTCGATTGAATGGGAATAGGGTTTGGCATGAATGAGTGAAGAAACTCAGTCTTGACCAGTCTTTCCACGGCTGACGGCACCTCTCCTCTTGTAAACTAAGTAATCAGGCATACGAAGAGTGATCCGTGGTCTACTCAAATGAGCAAAGCATTATTCCTATTTGTTGATATATATGTGGTACATAAATATGGTACAAAGGCTTCAAAATATTTAAAAAAACGAAGAGCATGAAGCAGTCAGATTGAATAATTGACGCTACTTGATTATCAAGGTAAACATATAACTTTGCCTCTATCAGGAGGGAATCTCAACTCAGTTTGGATTTCAAAGTAAGGCTAGGAAAGAGAATCTTATCCTCCTGAAAGGCCTGCAAAGCTGGAGGCTAGAACTTCAAAGTGAACATCATTTAAGGTAGTCATAGAACAGAAGGCTTCGCCCAACGAGTGTATTATGAGATTCTTTTCCAAATGAAGATATATCTGAATCAGAAATCTGAGAGTAAATTGTTTTTTTTTTAAAAAGTTCTTGGTGAGATCAGTACTCTCAACAAAGTGCCCATACACCAGTGGTTAAAGATAAAATGTTTTAGACCAATAGCCTGCCATTTTGGTCGAAAATAAATCGGTTCCACACATAATATGATGTTGGTACAATATAAGTTATGGGTACTTGAGGCGCGCCCAAGATAAATAAATAAGTAAGCAATATTAACAACAACAAAACTCAACAAACAAATTACTATCATACTCTTGTAATATTTGGGAACAATATTGCTTACACGGATGCAGTGAAGACACCGACAAAAAGAGCTACGTCACTTAATTGGGAGGGAAACTTGGAGGCACGGATCAGCCTAATTTGCTCATTGAACACTATACCTCTCTTTCTTCTTCAGAAAGGCCTATAAAAAGGTGAACTTGCTCAAACATGTTCAACCAATGTTGCCGTTTAAGAATTGGATTGCTATCTGATAAATAATACTGATAAGAGACAGCCCTCCTTGTATGGGTCAAAATTAGGTCTAGGTTAGCGAATGCAAACGGACGAGCTGAGGCCGAGGTCGAAACCAAGCACTATCCAGTGGCAAGGAGTCGTTAGAGAGACTAGTGCCGAGGTTGAGTCGAGTAGAGAGCAAACGACTGCAACGGTTAGAATATTCCTAGGATTATGAATAGGGATATTCTATTGAATATTCCCCCATATTGTACTTTTTAGGGTTTTCTAGGAATATCTCTTATAAATATGAAGAGAGAGGAAACAATAAGGGATTCAAAACTTTTATGAAAGATCCTTGTAAAGAGTTGGCTATCAAGATTATACAAAAGGTACCCTAAGCAGTATACTCGACAAACCCGCTCAAGGGGCGAGTAGGAACATTGCACGAGTCGACATCCCAATAACCATCAACGAGCAACATGCTCTTTCCCCAACAGGTAACCCTCACACCAATATGATGTAGTAACGACGCCCTCGTAGCTGTTTTGAAGAAAATGGAAGAAAAGGAGAATGAGAATAAAGCGCTCTGTGACCAAATGAGGGAGCACTAAGAAAGAGTTGATAAGATTCCAGGCGCCCAGAAACACCTGCCAAAATGGGATATTGACCAGTCTGTGGAGCAGCCATATAGCAAGGAGGCAGTCCCACATGCCATGCCGAAAACCTTCAAAATGCCGCCCTACCTAGAGTATACAACGACACAACGGACCCCTGAAGACCATATCATTCATTACGTCACAACGGTAAAAAGCAACAACCTCTAGAAAAAGTAGTTACCATCGATACTGCTGAAGAAGTTTAGTGAATCCCTAACAGGAGGAGCCTTAACATGGTAATCAAAATTACCAGCACGCTCTATAATGACGTTCGAGGAAATGGCTGACAAGTTCGTCACCACCCATATCGGGGCCAAAAAAGCGGAAGCCTGAGTGAATGACATATTCGTAGTCAAACAATCGCCCGGGGAAGGACTTAGGGACTTCCTCGCCAGGTTCAACAGAGTAAGAATGAGCCTGCCAAACGTATCAAAAGGGATGGCGGTAACGACCTTTCAAAATGGGTTAAACAGGAGCGGGTCGAGGGCCACCAGAAAATTATTAAGCAGACTCATGAAATACCCTACCACCACCTAGGAAGAAATTCACAACGCTTACTGTGCCAATGTGAGAGCAGATGAGGACGACCTCAATGGTCCAACCCAATGGCTAATGACAGTCTAAATCGAATCAAGCAAAGATCGTCGGAACTACAGCCGAAGAGATCATAGAAGTCCGCGCCTCAACCGGGAAAGGCACCAACCGTACATAAGAACGATCGCCCCACTACCTCCCCGCCAAGCTAAAGGGTTGTCCAGGCCACAAACGGGAACTCACGAAATAAAAGAGGTATGCCTCATCTTTTATTTGCTCAATACATTTGTGTTTCTCCTTCATAAATAGTTACGCCCTAGAGAAGATCGATCCCAAGGTGAAATGGCCACAAAAGATGAAGTCGGACCCAAATTTCATAAAGTTGAATGCCCTGTGTGAGTTCCATCAGGAATGAGGCCACAAGATCGAGGATTGCATAGTCCTACGACAAGAAGTAGTAAACATTCTCCACCAAGGACATTTAAAGGAGCTGATGAGCGCGGAGGGAGAGCCAAATTCGCCCTTGGACGAGAACCACATCAAGGCCTCCCCAAAGCCACCCACACTATCCAAATGATCATCGGCGGCAGCGACAAAGCAACAATCAACCATGTGAATTTCACCACTACATACAAACTGAAATGGTTGATCACCCATGAATGGTATGATGACGTCGAAGGCAGTATCATCTTCGATAACTCAGATACCCACGGTTTGACCTTTCCGCGTTTCGACGCTCTTGTCATTACTTTACGAATTTTAGATATCGATGTAAAAAGAATCATGGTAGATGACACGAGCGAGGCATGTATTATCCACCCTAGAGTTCTCACACAAATGAGACTCAAGGATAAGATAGTACACTAACAAGGTTTAACAATGCAGTTGAACAAACCTCCGGAGAGATAATATTGCCTGTCCTGGCCGGGGGCGTCACCTTGGAAACATCATTCCATGTCATGAGCCACGACACCACCTACAACGTCATTATAAGGTGGCTCTGGATACACGTCGTGAGGATCATCCCGTCTAGTTTATACTAGGTCAAATAATCCCCTACCCCATGGGAAATATTCAGCATTTGCGATGAATAGTGCACAGATCAAGAATGCTACCACATCGCCCAAGATTGCACATACACGCAATAGTTAAGAAAGGAGGGCTTAGAAGCATAGCAATTATCTAAGTCAGGACTCGAGTTCGACGAACAAACAGACATCATCAGAGACCCTGACGTCGTAGAAGCCACAAGGTCAATAGTGGAAGACCTCGATCCCGTCCAGTTGGACGAAAGCGACCACAACAAAAAATCCTAATCGGCCACAAACTCACAGAACCAGGTAAATTCCATAAATTTTTAACTGACAATGCCGATTTGTTTGCTTTCTCCTATGCAGATATGCCATGTATGCCGAAAGACATTGTAATATATACAAGTTGAATGTCGATCCACTCTACCCGCCTCTACGACAAATCAGAAGAAAGTTCAATGCTCCAATCAACGAGGCCATCTATGAAGAGGTAGAAAAATTGCTCACCAACGGTTCCACTTGAGAGTCAAAGTAACCTAAATGGGTCGCTAACGTGGTCATGGTGAAAAAGAAAAATGGGAAATGGCGCATGTGCGTAGACTTCACGAACCTAAACAAAGCCTACTCAAAAGACTCCTTCCCGTTGCCTTACATCGATCAGCTCATCGACGCAACATCAGGACACAAGTTATTAAGCTTCTTGAATGCCTACTCAGGCTACAACCAAATCCTCATGGAAGAGGAGGACCAATAAAAAACCACCTTCATCACCCATCAAGGGAGGTACTACTATAGAGTCATGCCGTTCAGGTTGAAAAATGCCGGGGCGACCTATCAAAGTCTGGTCACCAAGATGTTCAAAGAGCAACTCATCAAAACAATGGAAGTCTATATAGACGACATGTTATTCAAATCAAAAAGAAAAGAGGACCACATTGACCACCTGAGGGAAGCCTTTGACATACTTAGATGATACGGTATGAAGTGTGCTTTTGTTGTGACCCCAAAAAATTTGTCTCCTTTACAGTGATACTGAGCTCTCTATTTATATCTGTGTCTAGGGAAGGTGGCCCTTGTACCGTGCCCTCTTTTAATGTCAATTATCGGGATCATTGACGAAGATATAACGGTAGACATAAATTCCAAATTCATTCTAATGGGTCATCTCCCTTAATGATGCAAAATATCCTATATTAAATGTTACCGAACGCAGAACATTTAATACAACTTATGGTCTTTATTACTTCCGGTGGTAAGCGGAATAGCTGCTTTCGATGGCCATCTCCGTCTTGAGTTCTACGTTTACTTCCTATAGATGACCACGTGTCATTTCGTATTTTACCATATACAACAACATAATAACATCAAGCTCCCAATTTCTTTAACCACAAACAAGATGTCAACTACCTCTAGCAAGGAATCAATTTTTTCTCTCTAATACATACACAAATTCTTTTTTTTTCCTTTTCAAGGTTTTGTTTTTCGTTCTCAAGCAAACTCACTTTTTTCACATTCCTTACACGTGACTTTCACAACTTTTTAAAACATTGCACCTTTCTTCATTTTTCTCAGTTTCACTCAAAAATTCAACCATACCTCTACTTTAACAAGCTCATAATAATTTCAAGTGCTCAAGAGAGGTAAGATTCAAACAGATAGTCAATTTCAAACAACGAGGTTAGACTTGTAGCGTGGTTGCCAAATAAAAAGGATTATAGGATCAAAGAGGCTAACTAAGATACATATTAATTTTGGTGGTCCAAAGGCATATATCCAACTCAACAAAGAAATGTTTGTATCACTTTCTAGACTAAACAAGACTGCTATTTCACTTTTGAAACACACCGAGCAAGTTCTAAACATCAACTAACATGCATAGAACATCAATAATAATATTATACACATATTGGCACATAACTCACTCAGGATCGGATGTATCTCGACTTTGTAGTTAAAGTACTTAAGCAAAGTCAAAGTCAAACAATCTAAAACACTTATAGATGAGTCAAGAAATAAGCATAGGCGTCACAACTAAAGCACTCACAGCTCTCAAGGCACAACAGAGTTAAGAAACATTATTTCCATTTAATACCATAGAACAAAACTTCTCTATTCCTAACAAAAAAATATAACTACACCCAATTGATGCAAAACTCTTTGAAAGAACTGTGGTACAAAGAAAAATCAAGGGGAAATTGTTACACTACCTAAGAAAATAAAGAAAATAAAAGACATGTTTTTTGGATTTTTTACAGTTTTGATTTTTGTGTGTTTATGTTTCGACCGTAATCTCTCAAACATACAGTCGAGGAGATCCATCGTCGGAAAAAGTCAAGTAATAATAACGAAAACACACCAAAATTTTATATATATATCACCCCACACTTTAAACAGTGGCATGTCCCCATGACACTCAAATGAAAAGCAAGAGCTAAAGAAAATTCTATTGAATCGTCTAGTCTGGGTCTGAATCAATGTCGGGGTCCGATTTTGCGCGCCCGACCTAGTGCACATAACCTACCGAATTATTTCCTCTTAGGGCTTACCCCAAACATATCATGCTTGTCCTCTCTAGCTAGTTCTTTTAGGATGTCTGCAATAAAATTTGAATATGTAGCCAACTCCTCTCTAGGTACCCCTATTGCCTCCTTCATTTTGAACACTACTCTCTCTTCCCTGACTCTTAGCAGTAGTTTCCTTTCCTGAATATCCAGTATTGCTCTACCAGTAACCAAAAGGGGTCTTCCTAGATTCAAAAGGACCTCTTTATTCTCTTCCATGTTCACCATGATGAAGTCAACAAGGAACAAAAATTTGTCCACCCCAATTAGTACATCTTTCATTATTCCTTCGGGTATTATTATGGCCTAATCCGCCACTACAGAGATACAGGTACAGATTTGATTACTCCAATTTCTTTTTCAAATTTCTTTAAAATAGAAATGGGCATAAGATTAATAGAAGCCTGAGCACACCAAGATTTTTCAATGTTAGTACTTCCTAGAGAGCAAGGTACAGTGAAGCTCCCTGGATCTCCAAACTTTCGAGGGAGCTTATTTTGCAAAATCGCACTATAATGCTTTGTGAGCTTGAAAATCAAAGTCTCTTCCACTTTTTTCTTATTGGACAATATCTCCTTCAACAACTTGGCATATGCTGGCATTTATGAGAGTTGTGAAAGGTAGATTAACATGCACATGCTTGAGCACTTCTATAAAATGTGCAAATTATTTGTCTAGCTTCTCTCTTCTTTGCTTCTGGGGAAAGATAGAGCAGCATATTTTTGATTTCCTCAATCTCCTAATTCATTGAATTTTTGTTCTTATTCTTTTTTCATAGCTCTAGTCTTCCTCTTCTTCTTCGTAGCATCCTCTAGATCTACCCTCACTTCACCTTCTTGTTTTCATTATTTTTCTACCCCTCCACTGTCTCCATTTGTATTTGAATCAACTCGCCATTTGATTTTGCAATGGGGTCCTTTAATACTTGTCAACTCCTCAATGACACCACATTTATTATTTCTTTTGGGTTCCTTTCAGTATCAACAAGAAGAGTTCCTGAAACCCTTGCAGACAATAGATTAGCAATTTGCCCCACCTATCTTTCCATGTTCATGATGGTTGTGCCATGATTTTAAGTCTCTCATTTGTCTTAATAATGAAGGCCTTCGTTAGATCTTCCATGCTACACTAGTTAGACTGTTGAGGCTGGTATTGCTTCATTTGCTGATTTTGAAAGTATAAAGCTCTTTGTCCTTGGAGTCAGAGATTATTCTATTGCCATGCATTTAAACTACCACCAGGTGAACTCCACCAAAATTTGGGATGCCTCTGCCCCATGTAGTTGAAATTATCTACTTTGCTAGTTGCTTCTTTCAAAGCTTCCCACAATATTTACTACTTCATCCATAGCTAAGGCCTGACATTCATACATTAGATGACCCATTCCACAAAAGTCACAAACTGATGATGGCTGGCTCTGGACCCTAGCTAAGGCCAACTTTCTGACCTCTTTTGCCATAAAGTCTAGCTGGGTTCAGACAGAGGTATTAGAATCCACTTGATGTACCCCAACTTTTTTCCTTCTCTCGTTATCATCAGCAGACCATTAATTTGCATCTTCAGATAATTCATTTAGAATTACAATAATCTATTTAGCAGTTTTCTTCATAAGAGTACTTCCAATTGCGTTGTTTAGGGTCCTCCTACTAGACGGTGTGAGTCCATCCCATGAATCTCAAAGTTGCATATGCAAGCCTGCTCCATGATTCTTACATCTTCTCACAATATCCTTAAATCATTCCCATGCTTCAAAAACTGGTTTTGTATCTTTTTTTCTCAAATTTTTGAATCACTCTTCAAAATTTTCCTATTTTTATAGCCGATTTTTTTCAAGGAACTTCTTTGTCATGTCTTCCTAAGTTTGAATTGACCCAGCCGGCAAACTCTGCAACAAGTCATAGCATCATCCCTCAGTGAAAAAGTAAATGTCCTTAAGTAGATAGCATCTTTTGATATCCCATTATGCTGGAAGTTATTCATAGTTTCATCGAAATTCATCAAGTGAGTATTTGGATATTTGTTGGTTTTGTCTCGGAAGACACAATTGTTATGAATGGTCTGAAGTAGCCCTTGCCTGATCTCAAAATTATTGGCTGTGATCGTAGGAGGACGCACATTATAATCCTTGGTTGTAGACTGGCATGGTGTAGTCACACAATGATCTACTTGCTCTGGTATCCACATTTTCGAATGCATCATCCGCAAGAGGCCAGTTCATGTTGAATTTCCTTTCTCTGTCCCTATCAATAGTTTCCTCATCTCCCAAAGTTGCATCAGTAGATGCCCATACAGATACTTCTACCCATTGGGCTACTTTTATAGCAGCCAAATCGACTCCATTATCATTCTTTACCATGTGTTTTGGGTCGAAGATTGCCCCAAGAAATTTTTGACGGATCGTCTTTCTTTCTCAGTTGTCCAAGGTGTTTCTCCATCTCCGGCTCATAAGGTATCACTTCCTTTGAAAAAGATCGAGTCATACACCATCGAAGTTAAACTTGTTTCTTGCATACATGTGAGAAAACATGAATACAAGAAAATAAAGTTGGTTCCTCAATTAGCACCAAAAACTACTTTGAACACTATCCATTTCCAATCCCCGACGCCAAAATTTGACGAGCGAAAAACACAATCCGAAATTAATGCTCGCTAGCCAAAGATAGTATAGTTTAATTATCATATCCATAGGGATCAGATATAAACAATATTCAAGTAATAACTAGCTTAAATGCTATTCAGAATGATTAACACTTTGGTTGGAGTGATTATTAACTAAACTAACTATTAAAACTACAATAATTAATAACTAATCACAGAAATCTAATATTTGAGCAACACCTAAATAATCAATGGGAGAAATAAGGGCTGTGACTGTATAGGTACAAGATCACTATTTGAGATCTAATTTTAGTTCATTTCACTCTAATATTCTAATGATTCTCATAAATTCACTCGATGGTTATTTCAATTCTGTTTGACTCAAAAGTTATCGGTTGCTTTTCAAGTTAGGGACAATCAAAGATTATGTGAGAGGGTAAATCAGAATCAATGGTAATATATTCAAAGACCGCTCTTATGATTCGTATGTAGATTGTTCTTAATAGATTGTAAGAGAACTTAATGGAGTGTTAAAGCTAGCTAGCAATAGAGAGATGAAATAGGGGGAGAATGATAGATAGAGAGAGATTGTATTATTATTGAATAATAACACCCGCCTTACAAATGAGGGGGTCCTTCCTTATATAGAAGGAAGGTCCCCTCGCCAACATATACATCATTTCGAAGCTACTGCTATTACAATAACGGCTTTGGGGGGAATCAGGGTGCATATACGGACGAGTCTGTCGATACGCCTCTATGGTCGGAGGCGTACTCCCTTCTGTCGTGTGGACGTGAGGGAGGATATCATTTGACATCTACGGCTGTCTGGGGATACATACTCAACTCGCATTACATCCGATTTGACCCCATATAGTTAGTCTCTCTGCCCATTGGAGATGTATTCGGCATATATCTACAATGGGTGGAACAATTCAACCCGTATTGGATCTATCCGCATGTGCACACGTGGCACGTTCTTCTGAACCGTCGTTTGCTGACGACATACATCATGATTGCAGTTGCTCCCGAGGTAGGCCAGAAAGGCGATTTAATATTTCGGTTTCCCGCCTCCTTTTCTGATGCAAACCTCTTAGAATCTCGTGTACTGGCCTGCTATAAATAGCGAGGGATTTTAAGACTTTCTATTCTTTTGATCATCGTAAAAGGTTCTCTATATTCCTGCTATTCATCTTTTCTGATAGCAATACAACTTTTTGTATTGACCTCGCGGTTTGCTGTTACACCTTGAAAAGATTTAAAAATGGATAAGGGTAGTCGTCGACGTAGGACAAACGAGGGTGGAGCTACTTCTAGGGTTCCTCAGCCCTTAGGGGGTGGCAAGAAACCCCATAAACCTCTCGTCCCCCTTTCCGTGGATAACCTGCTTCCCTGCGAACTATATGTTCGAAGGGATTTTCCAAAAAAGGGGGCTACCCCTGCATGGGAAAGATCCATTTTTACTGAACCTATCCTAAATGAACTCCGAGTATCTTGTCCGATCCCGGAGACGGCTATTATGCAAATGGCCGGAGGGGATCTCGCCAACGTGCACAAGCCTGGGTTTTGTGCCTTTTATGAATATCCCTTTATAATGGGGTGTAGCCTTCCCATTTACCCATTGGCAGAAGAGTTGTGTCGGTTCTACAACATATGTCTGGCTCAGCTCACCCCTTATACGTGGAAAATATGTCGTACTCTAATAACTTATGCCGAGAGGGCCGGCTTAGACGTCACGGTGTACCATCTGCTGCAGCTGTTCAGTCCCGGATTTATAAGGGGGCAATGCTCCAGCTGAAGAATCGAGGGACGAAGGGCCTGGTCGTTGAGACAGACGACAAACCCAATCGTTAGTTCTGGCTGAAATATTTCTTCGTTCGAACCTCAGATCTGGTGTCGGACCCAGCCGGATTTCCTGAGGCATGGAATGCCGAACGTAAGTGTTATCCTTTACATTTACTTGCTTTACGCCTATTCGGCCTTTCATCGTCTCTTTATGTTTCATGTATGCAGCAAGGGTGCATACACCCAGTCCGTACCGGACATTAAAACTTGGGTGGGGCGGTTGATCCCCTTCGCGAAGGAGTGCATGACGTGGGCTACCTTTACCACAAAATACGACCTCCCAGGTATCGTAGTGGTTCTGGATTTGGCGACCTCGTATCTTGTTTAGATGCCATGTTTTCTGATATATTCTTATAACCGTGTTGGAAGCCCGGAATGCACCGCGGAGAAGGAGACGTCGTGTCGCCGCTTCCTCGTCGACGGATTCCAATTTTGAACTCATGGCTCACGTGGGAGAGACCACCTCTAAGTTCGTTCGCCCTGAGGGTGATCGAGCTGATGTGGTAGCATCTAGTGCTGATGTTTCCAATGCCACTTATTCAGAAGGTGGAGCTATAATTCGGGAGACGGCCTTTGCAGATGTCCCCGGGGCTTCTCGTCCCGTGGTTGAGCCGGCGAATGAGCCGGCATCCAGAAAGGGCTTTTTGCCTCCACCTCTTCTTGTTGAAGAGGAGGGTTCAGAGGATGATGAGCCGTAGGAGCGAAAGAGGCGCCGACTACTCCTTGGAAAGGGGGTGGTCGTGGAACAGAGGAAGGGGATTACTCGCCGCCCCGAGTCGAGGCCAGTTTTTATGGGCGACGCCATCCGGTTGCAGAGGGTGGCCCTTTTGAGAGAGGTTACGAGGAGTACCGCTTCCCCACGTGTTGAGGATGATACTGCGCAGGCTATTGCCGGCGAGGCTGTAGACGAGAAGTGGGCTGCTCCCGGAGAGGCCCCTGCTCCCACGGACATGTCGCGGGAGGATTATGCCCCGGTAGATATGGCGATGATAGGTCATGCCCGTCGGTTTATGATCCCAACGGGATATAATCTGCTGCTGGACAGCAAGCAAGCTACGGTGGATATGTCCTTGCTATGTAGGGATGCCGAGACGGAGTCTTTGAAGGCCGTGAGCGACAGAGATTTATCTTGTCGAGTTGACGGCGCTGCCTTATAGGTATGACTTGGTTATTGCTTTTCATAGTTCTCTTATGAGCCCTGAGGCGTCGTATCGTTTAGAGTTTTATATTTTCTTTACCTTTTTCACAAACCCTTATCTTTGAGGTGGAGCAGGGCCGACGGGAGCGAAAGAAGAATGCTGCCCTTAGAAAAGCATCGAAAAATACCGGGAGGCCCGTAATAAGCATAAGACGCTAGCGGACCTCTACACCCAGGACCCTCAGTTTCAAGTTTTTTGTGAGGGCTTGAAGCTGGCAGATGATTAGTTGCGGGAGCGTACGACCCAGCTAGAGAGGGTGGATGCGGACTTAATGGCCGTTGTGGCTCGAAACACTGAATTGAAGAGTCTTCTCCAGCAGTGGAAGGGAGAGCTGGACCCGGGCCGTGTGGTGATGGCGGAGGCGGCGGAGTTGCGGGCCAGGGTTGATGCTCTTACCGCCGAGCTCAAGGCCGCAACGGCTGAGGTGGCTGCCCCTCAACAGGCGGAGACTATTGTTCCAGCTGGTGATACGACTCGTGAGGGTCATGATATGGTTGTATATGTTGAGGCGAGGCGGACTATTTTTGAGGAGCTGCTGGCCGCCAGTAGAGCCACTGAGGCAGAGGTCGAAGCTCAGCATTATCTCGTAAGGGTCGCGCCTGAGGCTTGTGGGTATGACCCCGACTCTCCGAACCAAGTGGGATGCACCTTTGCGAAGGTAGACCAGTTGGACACATGGTCTTGGATTGATAGGGTGTTCCGGGCTGAAGGTGATGGGGACCGCGATGACGGTACGGCCGGTGCGGAGGAAGGTGATGGGGGCCAGGACAGTTAGATAGGACTTTTCCTCTTTTTGTACTCGAGACTATTTTGTAAACTTGTAATTTATTAAGATGATTCATGATGACTTCATGGGAACTGCTATGTTTTTATGTCTTCTTTTGTAACTTCTGTGTTGTGCGAGGCGTGGCCTTTTATTTATCGGAGACGACCGTAGTCTTTTTATACGATGTTGGGGCCTTAACCCTTTATGCTTATATTGGAGGTGACCGTAGTCTCTCCTTACTCCGTCAGGGCCTTAGCCTTTTGCCTTTATGGGTGGCCGTGGCCTTTCGTTTGTCGAGGATGACTATAGTCTTTCCTTACGTTGTTAGGTCCTTAGCCTTTTGTATATTGGAGGTGACCATAGTCTCTCCTTACGCCGTTAGGGCCTTAGCCTTTTGCGTTTATGGATGGCCGTAGCCTTTCATTTGTCGAGGATGATCGTGGACTTTCCTTACATTGTTAGGGCCTTAGCCTTTCGTATAATGGAGGCAACCGTAGTCTCTCTTTACACCGTCTGGGCCTTAGCCTTTTGCATTTATGGATGGTAGTAGCCTTTCATTTTTGGAGGATGGCTGCGGTATTTCCTTACGTTGTTAGGGCCTTCGCCTTTTGTATATTGGAGGCGACCATAGTCTCTCCTTACGTCGTCTGGGCCTTAGCCTTTTGCGTTTATGGATGGCTGTAGCCTTTCGTTTGTCGAGGATAATCGTGGTCTTTTCTTACGTTGTTAGGGCCTTAGCCTTCGTATATTGGAGGCGACCGTAGTCTCTCCTTACGCCATCAGGGCCTTAGCCTTTTGCATTTATGGATGGCCGTAGCCTTTCGTTTATCGAGGATGAACGTGGTCTTTCCTTACGGTGTTAGGGCCTTAGTCTTTCATACATTGGAGATGGACGTAGCCTTCCATACATTGGAGATGTCTGTAGCCTTTCATACACTGGAGATGGTCGTAACCTTTCATACATTGGAGATGGTCGTAGCCTTTTGTATGGGTCATGATTTGATCCCACGATAGTCAGTTAGATTGACCGTCCCTTTCTACTAACACAAATGTAATAGGCGCCGAGACCACTTAAATTGAGAATACTATCCACATTCGCCTAAAACCTTGGCCGGGGTCGCTACTCTTTAGATATGCCCGAAATAACCCCCTAATGTGGTTCCGATCTCTAAGGAGGTCAACTCGTACAACAATATCTATAAATACAAGAGAAAAAATCAGAAAAAGGGTTCAACTCTCTCCCCATGGGGACTCTAAGAAATACAGAGTAAAATACAAAGTAAGAACCCAAGACAAAAAAACAGAATGAAGGTACATCGAACGAAACATGATTTGTAAAGGTCTGAACCTCTTCATGGAGAGGCAGATTATTCTATTATCATGAATAAAGATCACTGATACTTTCTGTTACCAATACAAGTATTTCCATTATCTTCTCCCTTGTTAGATTTAGGATATGTTACGACTTGCTATGATTGGCCCTTCATTTACATTGATTGTTTTGAATTCATAAATGCTTATGAACATTTTGAGTCAAACAATTTGGTGCCATCTGTGGGGATTTCCTAGCAAGATCGCGTAGCCCTTCCTGAAGTTAAAAGCAAAGGGAAAACGGCGAATAAAGGGTTGGAAACCCAATCAGAGCAAGCCTAATTCATCTTATCCACACTCGGGCTATGAGCCCTCGACTCAAATTACTCAGCAAATGTTCAACGACGGTTGAACTAGGACTCATGCCATGAGCCTTCGCCGAATTAATTCAACCTCAGTTGAATAAGTACTCGGGCTATGAGCCCTCGACTCAAATTACTCAGCAAATGTTCAATGACGGTTGAACTGGATTCAGGCCATGAGCCTTCGCCGAATTAATTCAACCTCAGTTGAATCAACAATGTTCAACGATAGTTGAACTAGGACTCAAACCATGAGCCTTCCTCGAATTAATTCAACCTCAGTTGAATCAACAACGTTCAACAATAGTTAAACCGGGACTCAGGCCATGAGCCTTCGCCGAATTAATTCAACCTCAGTTGAATCATTACTCGGGCTGTGAGCCCTCGACTCAAATTACTCAGCAAATGTTCAACGGCGGTTAAACTAGGATTCAGGCCATCAGCATTCAACCACGGTTGAAATACAACTCGGGCTATGAGCCCTCAACTCAAAATATTCAACAAATGTTCAACGACAGTTGAACCAGGACTTAGGCCCTGAGCCTTCACCGAATTAATTCAACCTCAGTTGAATTACACAAATGTTCAATGACAGTTGAACTGGGACTTGTCACACCTCTTTTTTACGCTTACCCGCGAAGGCGCGATATATATAAGAGAGTTTTTTCCAATTAAAGGACAACCAAAACGGGATTCATTTATTGAGAGATTCGGAGTCGCCACTTGGGAGATTTATGGTGTCCCAAGTCACCGGTTTGAAACCCGAATTGAGGAAATGTTGACTCTATTTAACGGTCCGCGAACCAGAAATCCGGATAAGGAATTCTGTTAACCCGGGAGAAGGTGTTAGGCATTCCCGAATTCCGTGGTTCTAGCACGGTCGCTCAACTGTCGTGTTCGGCTTATCTATCTGCTTTTTACAGTTATATACTTAATGCAAATTAATATCCCTTTACCGCTTTTATTATCATTATTATTTACGAAAGAGAATGTTGGCTAAAAATATGTTTCGAATCACGTCACATGAAATGCACCCGGATTCTCGACACATTCTTATTCAACGTTGTTGGATTTGGATTTGAGTTGCATGAAATGCACACTCGTATTTAAGAAATGTAAAATGACTAAAACCACACCTAACATGACTAACGTATTACTATTTGCCATGGTGCTTGACTCCTAGATTTCTTTAATATCACGTGCAAACTTTCTTTCATTTGAGGCCACTATAAGTCATCACCAGAATTCCTTTTTTACAATAATTAAAGTATTACTATAACATATTAAAACATACCAAACAGAAAACTGAAGGCTACGTACTACTATTTCATCAAATGTTGATTCTACCAACTAAGAAATCCAAGTACAAAAGTAAGAAATATGACATAATCAAACTCTAAAATGGCATTTCCAAGACTTAATCAAATCGAAAAATGAAAAGTCAATGAAGTGGAGATAAACCTGGAATTATATAGGCTGAAACGAAGCAACAACACAACCGGACCTCGACACGGCTTTGAACAGGAATTGTAGCAACGCCGGAACCTCGCCGGAACAAAGAACAACGAACTCAAATCGAACCTCGACGGAAACTCGAACTACGAGAGGCAGCCTCAACGGATTGCACCTTTCCCGACATTGCTTGCCAATGCGACCAGGCAAAGACTTAGCAATAAAAGACCACTTCTTACAGCCATATTTCTCAACTAACTCGATAATCAGGTCATCCTCCTCCTTAGACCAAGGACCCTTTACAAGCTCAGGATTCGGAACTTTCTGCCAGCGATGCAAGCACTGCACATCAGTCCTTCCATTCATGCACTCAGCCAGGTATTCAAAAATGCTAGCGTTTCAATTGTACCAAAAGGATTGAAAGAAAAGTAGATTATAGAGGCTTCCTAAAATTGTTTCCTTTCACCAACTGAGTAATGGTAGATAATGAACTTCTTTCATCGAGGGTGATGCTGGTTTGTTTTCTGGTGAGCTCACGACGGGTGGTTACGACGAAGCCCACAGCCCTCTCTTCCTGTCTCGTTTTTTTTTTCTTTTGCTGCCCTACTGCCGTGCTCTTTCATGAAGTTTTCCGGCAGGCTTATGTGGTGAATGGAGATGAGATCTTCACTGGTTTTTAATGGTGGAAATAGACTGATTTGTTGGTGGTTTGGAGAGCAACTGGTGTAGCGTTTCTATGGCAGTTTAAGGTGTAGGAAAAAGGTGAAGGAGAAGAAAACCAGATTTTTGATTTCTTGCTCACTCTACTCTCTCTCTTTCGTTCCCTCTCCTCCTTCACGTTTTTTTGCCTCTTTTTTTATTAAGTAGGAGTATTGTTTTCTGTTCAAAATCCAGCCTCCCACCAAAGAGTGTCCCCTTTTTAAATTGTATGCCTTTCTCTGCCCGTTGGAATTCTGAAGATTCCCACGTGAGAGACCAAGAATCATGGGTCTCCACGTGGGTTTCAAGGATTATGGGCTTCGTCTCGTGCTCCGTCCGTGTCCCCCGCGTGTGGTGGGCTCGGATTATTATGGGCTAAGTCCGAAAATTATAAAACCGGGTAGTTTGAACCCGAGTATTATTCTTTGCCCGGAACCAAGAATGAGAACACAGTGTTATTAATTAATCCTACGTAAGCAAAATAACTATAAGACTAATAATTAAAACAAAGTTATTTTTTATATTTTTCTTTCAAAATTAAAGTAACTACAAAATGTTAATGCAACTATTTTTATTATTTTCGTTTTTATAAAAAGATAAAAATATAAAGTACTATTTTTGTATTTTTCAAGTTTAAAAATGACTACGAAACATTAATAAAACTATATTTTTGTTATTTTTCATTTTTAGGTAAAAGTAAAGTAAAAGAGTCAAAATTAGCTAAGATAACTATATTAAAACTAGACTAAATATTTTACGCTAAAAATATAGAAAATCTCGGGGAGGGTCAAAAATCACGCGTTTACAGCTGCCCCTCTTTGACTGAAAACACAAAGAGTTTTCGGACAAAGAACGACTAGACAAGTGTTTTTGACCTGACCCTTATTGGGAGGGACTAAACTAAAAGAAGAGGAATGTGACCGAGCCCTTGTATCTGAGCTGCCTACATATCCTTGGCTATAATGGAATCAGGCCACGTGTAGTTCGAAAGTGAGTGAGGAAATGGAGTAACCGAGGTGGAGAGCCAGTCGAGGTGTCGTTCCGTCGAGGTTCCGTCCCATCGAAGTTCCGGTCTGTGGTCCTGCTATTACATCAAAAATCAAAATATTAAAAAGACTAACTAAGCCTATCAGCTACTAGTTACAAAATTCATATCTATAAGTCTTCTCAAGCTTGATCTTGAGTATTGGTTGGTGCTTCATGCGGACTCTAAATTTGAACCTTGATACTTACTAGTTGTAGGTACTAGTTCAATCTTCTTCAGCTTTCTGGATCTGAACCAGGTATGCAGTGCTTGTGACCTCGGCCATGTCTTGAGCATCTTTCATCAACTTCTGCATTTTGGATTGGCTTCATGCCTCTTTTTTTTTCTTTTTGTTTATTGTGACTAAACTTCTGTTGATCCCCTCGGACTGTTGACTCGCATTCTGGTTGCCTTCCTTCTGATTCATGCTGGGGATTTCCGTTATACTCTGCCGCTTTCCTTAACCAACTTCAAAAATAAATCGCCGCTCCATTCTTCAGGCGGGCTCCCTGACTTCAACTACAACTTCAAAATAAATCGCCACTCCATTCTTCAGGCGGGCTCCCTGACTTCAATTACAACTTCAAAATAAATCGCCACTCCATTCTTCAGGCGGGCTCCCTGACTTCAACTACAACTTCAAAATAAATCGCCACTCCATTCTTCAGGCGGGCTCCCTGACTTCAACTACAACTTCAAAATAAAATCGCCACTCCATTCTCCAGGCGGGCTCCCTGACTTCAATTACAACTTCAAAACTAAATCGCCACTCCATTCTCCAGGCGGGCTCCCTGACTTCAACTACAACTTCAAAATAAATCGCCACTCCATTCTCCAGGCGGGCTCCCTGACTTCAACTACTACTTCAAAATAAAATCGCCACTCCATTCTCCAGGCGGGCTCCCCTGACTTCAATTACAACTTCAAAACTAAATCGCCACTCCATTCTCCAGGCGGGCTCCCTGACTTCAACTACAACTTCAAAATAAATCGCCACTCCATTCTCCAGGCGGGCTCCCTGACTTCAACTACTACTTCAAAATAAAATTGCCACTCCATTTTGTAGGCGGGCTCCCTGACTTCAACTACTGATTCAAAATTAAATCGCCACTCCATTCTCCAGGCGGGCTCCCCGATTCCAACTACTACTTCAAAATTAAATCGCCACTCTATTCTCCGGCGGGCTCCCCGACTTCAACTACTACTTCAAAATTAAATCGCCACTCCATTCTCCAGGCGGGCTCCCTGACTTCAATTACAACTTCAAAACTAAATCGCCACTCCATTCTCCAGGCGGGCTCCCTGACTTCAACTACAACTTCAAAATAAATCGCCACTCCATTCTCCAGGCGGGCTCCCTGACTTCAACTACTACTTCAAAATAAAATCGCCACTCCATTCTCCAGGCGGGCTCCCTGACTTCAATTACAACTTCAAAACTAAATCGCCACTCCATTCTCCAGGCGGGCTCCCTGACTTCAACTACAACTTCAAAATAAATCGCCACTCCATTCTCCAGGCGGGCTCCCTGACTTCAACTACTACTTCAAAATAAAATTGCCACTCCATTTTGTAGGCGGGCTCCCTGACTTCAACTACTGATTCAAAATAAAATCGCCACTCCATTCTTCGGGCGGGCTCCCCGACTTCAACTACTACTTCAAAATAAAATCGCCACTCCATTCTCCAGAGGCGGGCTCCCCGACTTCAATTACAACTTCAAAATTAAATCGCCACTCCATTCTCCAGAGGCGGGCTCCCCGACTTCAATTACAACTTCAAAATTAAATCGCCACTCCATTCTCCAGAGGCGGGCTCCCCGACTTCAACTACTACTTCAAAATTAAATCGCCACTCCATTCTCCAGGGCGGGCTCCCCGACTTCAACCACTACTTCAAAATTAAATCGCCACTCCATTCTCCGGGCGGGCTCCCCGACTTCAACCACTACTTCAAAATAAAATCGCCACTCCATTCTCCAGTCGGGCTCCCTGACTTCGACTATTACTTCAAAATAAAATCGCCACTCCATTCTCCAGGCGGGCTCCCCGACTTCAATTACAACTTCAAAATTAAATCGCCACTCCATTCTCCAGAGGCGGGCTCCCCGACTTCAACTACTACTTCAAAATTAAATCGCCACTCCATTCTCCAGGCGGGCTCCCTGACTTCAACTACTACTTCAAAATAAAATCGCCACTCCATTCTCCAGGCGGGCTCCCTGACTTCGACTACAACTCACTAATTTCATCCTATCCATGATCACCTTCTTTTGCCTTTTGTACCGTTTTCTTCTTCCTGCATTGCCTCTTGGGCCACCTTTTCTTCTGAATTATCTTGTCTTGGAATTGCTTTCCCCTGGGTCGTATTACTTTTCTTTTGGCTGCTGGGGATATCTTTGGAACTGTTTACTCACCTGTTGGGGATGATGCTGCTAAGGAAGTATTCTTTGTTTCCTTCCCTTCCTTTGACTCATGCGCTTGCTTTATAGTGCGTTACTAGTTTCAAGACCTGCAATGTAAAGACTGAAGACTTGCCTTTTGTTATACAGGTAGGTGCCCGCTTTTAGTAGCAATTTTTGAATTTAAAATGCATGCTGGCAACAATTTACAAAATATGCATAGGACGATGTAAGATAAAACATACGTAAAATATCCGAGGGCGAATACTCCCACCGTATCCTATTCGAGGGCGAATACTCCCATTGTATCCTATTCGAGGGCGAATACTCCCATTGTATCCTATTCGAGGGCGAATACTCCCATTGTATCCTATTCGAGGGCGAATACTCCCATTGTATCCTATTCGAGGGCGAATACTCCCATTGTATTCTATTCGAGGGCGAATACTCCCATTGTATCCTATTCGAGGGCGAATACTCCCATTGTATTCTATTCGAGGGCGAATACTCCCATTGTATCCTATTCGAGGGCGAATACTCCCATTGTATCCTATTCGAGGGCGAATACTCCCTTTGTATCCTATTCGAGGGCGAATACTCCCTTTGTATCCTATTCGAGGGCGAATACTCCCATTGTATCCTATTCGAGGGCGAATACTCCCATTGTATCAATGTATGAAAGTGAACAAACCTGAGACGTCCTGTTCGAAGGTGGACAAACCTGAAACATCCTATTTGAAGGTGGACAAACCTGACACGTCATCTTGAATCACCTTCCTCGTTTCTCCGAGAAAATTTTCAACAACGGTAGAAAATTTTCTGCCCCAGTATTGGTGTTCTTCCTTGTGGCATGACTTTCTGCTATCAATAGCACTTTCTTTCCCCGTTTCAAATCAAAGAAAATTTGTTAGTTCAAAACATTGTGAGCGGTTGTGCTGCTCATGCGGGGTGGTTTTTCCTTTTCTCCTTTCCCTCGCTCGGGGTTCCCAAAACATTGCTGGGGGATGATTTCATTTGCTGGAGATGATATTCCTGCTGGGGATGGGTTTTTCCATTTATCCCTTCCCCGTTCTCAACTTGCTGGGGGTTATTTTGTTGAAGGTGGGATTTCCTTTCTTCCTTTACCATTCTGTGTTGTCCGACCACCTCGGAACTTGCTGAAGATGACGCTGTTGGTAGATTTTCATTTCCTCAAAATTGGTGTTTCACTCTTCTTGAAGGCTGCTGAGGATGACACCGGTTCGAAGACCATTTCCCTTAAGACTTCCCTTCTTCCTTAAATGGGTATTGACTTCCAGAAAATTTTCAAACTGAGAAGAAAATTTTCTGCCCCAGTTTGATAATCTTCTTTGCACCATACTTCTCTGCCGTCAATGGCATTTCCTTGCCTTGCATAATAATTGGAAAGTCGGTGGCAAGTTTTGAAGTCATTTCTCACTATGTTTTGACTAGACCGACTTTGATGGAGAATTTTGACAAAAGGAGAAAGATAAAAATAAACAACAAATAGAAGACTGACTCTCTAACCAGAAACAACTATAAAACTTATCAAACGCGGATACCAACTCTACTGGTCATGACATGCACATATGGCCTATCCTCCGTCGTTAATTTCCTTTCACGATTTCTGTCTCATGATTTCCATCTGATTATCCCCTTTATTTGACTTGTAGTACCCGAAGGGTTTTCACTTTCAAGCCTCTCTCATTTTGATTTTCTCTCAGCTTTCGTCGCCTTATGGTGCCTGTGAAGGTTTTCACCGGTAAGACTCTCTCATTTGTATCACTTTTAGTTGGGGATTGGGGTGTCACTGCTAAGACTTTCTCGTGTTTCCTTCCTGCTAGGACTCAGAGTCTTTTCTGCTGAGAATCAGAGTGTTATATTCTGATAGGACTCTCTCACTCGCCTGACGTGGCATCTTTTGAAGACTGATCAGAAGGTCTTTCTGGACCGTAATGTGGGATTTGGATAGGGTTAGAAAGAAAGGGTATTGAAGGCTCAAAACAAAATCAATTTTGGGTTCAAAATTTACAACCTTCGGACCTAAATTTATTTACAATAAACACAATTTTTCTTTGCCCCAGCTTTTTACTTGGGGATTTTTATTTCTTTATTTACACTATGACCGAGCTGTGAAGCGCCTACGTATCCTCTTTAAGGAATCAGGTCAAACGTAGTTCCCAATTCCTTTTTTCAAGTTTCTCTTTTTTTCACACATTTTTCTTTTTATTTTCTTTATCTCTTTTTGTTGTTTTCTTTTTCTTTACTTTTTTTTTCTTTATCCCTTTCTTCTCTTGCTTTGCAACTAACTCCGAAGGAGGGGTATGAAAGAATTTAAAATAAGGCTCAAAGGGTTAACGAAGGATAAAGTGTTTGGGTAGCAGAACAAAATGCCTTCGTCATTCCAATCTTCAAAACATACCAAGTGTAAACAACTCAATTAATATTCGTCATATCTTCAAAGCACTGCTGGGAAACACTCTCATTTTCATTATTATGAACGACCCCATGTCAATTTTGGCCAGCTTGCCTTTAACGGTTTTCTTTTACTTGCCCTAGTTTCTCCTGACTCGGGCTTCGAATAATCTCAAACCGTTCTTATTTCCTTTAAATGCCCCGATCATCTTCCAATTGCTTCATGATTAACTTTCAAGATTAGGCCAAAATTATGTGTGGATTCCATGTCACTGGAGTTGACAGAAAAAAAAAAGGACTATAAAGAGGAAAGACTTAAATCAAAGAAAAATTACTAGAAATAAAGGAAGACGGATAATTGTATTAGACAGTGAAACGGTTCGGACGACACGACAAACATAATAAACTAGGGTAAGACCCGGTGAACAAACCTAGACAACACTAAACGAGATACTACAACCCACAGAAAACTGGATAAAATAGAATGATAGAAAGGTTTGGGTTACAAGACAATATCCCGATTAACAACCCCGAAATAATCTGGACGACGTAAATGACAACAAAATAAACCACCCAAATTCCACTCTGGTTGGCCAATATATGGAGAGTCTTCCCAATTACCAAACACGACATTTTGGCCACTGATCTTCACATCAATATTACCAAGGCCACTATCCGGTTCAACATTTTCAGCTTTAGTCAATACATTCCCACAAAGTGTGCATCATGGTGTGCAGGTGAAGGACTCTGTGCGATATTCTGGATGTCACTGTCTTGGATCAAATAAGGTTTTCCTGGATCTTGTGTTTCCGGTTCACCACAAACCAACCACCTCAATTTTCTCAACACTTCAAACAAAATATGTTAGAAATGGAATCAGTGAGTCCTTATCAATATTTTTCGCTTTTTTTTCTTTTTTCTTTTTTTTTCCTTTTCTTTTTTTTCTTTTTTTTTTCATTTTTTTTCTTTTTTTTTCATTTTTTTTTTCATATATATACATATACAATTGTGGTCGAATCTTATGGAGATTGCCTACGTATCATGACCCCGCATGAATCAGACCGAGCGTAGTTCTTGCAAATTAATGCAAGAAATAAAGAGATGTTTATTTGATTTTGATTTTTTTGATTTTTTTTTCTTTGAAGGAAAATTATAGAAGCCAACTCCAACTACAAACTTGTGTAGGAGATTTCTACAAGAAGAAGAATATTTTTTGGTGTCAATTATGACTATTTCTACAAAATTGGCCACATAATGGCTTATTTGACAAAATGACTATTTTTGCAAAATTTATTTAAGAAAGATAAACTTGAAATTTTTTTTTATCTTGTGGCTCATGGGGCATCGTTCGGCATCACCATAAACCAACACAAGACTATTTTTCATAAATTGGCCATATAATGGCTTATTTAGACAAAGTGGCTCTTTTTGCAAAATTTTATCAAGAAGATATAAATTCAAATTTTTTTATCCTGGGGCCTATGGGGCATCGTTCAGCACCGACACAGGCCAACACAAGACTGAGGAAGTGAAAATGCAAAAATGTGGCTATTTCAGCAAAACTCCGGCCATGTAATGGCTTATTTGATAAAGTGGTTGTTTTTGTAAAGTTGAGTGATGACTC
Source organism: Nicotiana noctiflora (assembly GCA_032618575.1). NCBI lineage: Eukaryota > Viridiplantae > Streptophyta > Magnoliopsida > Solanales > Solanaceae > Nicotiana > Nicotiana noctiflora. The sequence continues at coordinate 131,836 of JASVEL010007382.1, forward strand.
AAAACTTGATTTTTTGCGGATACATCCTTTCGCATTTCCGTGAGGGAATATTTCCAGGCTGTGTCCAAAATTATTTACAAATGACTCAAAGTGGCTATTTTTGCGAAAACGGCCTTCCGACGTCCTTTTAAGGGACATTCGGCTTATTTTAAGCAAGAATAGCATAACCCGACTTATTTATAACAAAAAATAAAATTTTGACATTTTTTGGTTATTTTTGCAAAAAGGGTGTGAACCCGGACTTGATTTTGCGGTTATGGCCTTGCAACATTTCCACAAGGAATATTTCAAGGTCGTGCCCGCAAATTATTAAAAATGATTCAAAGTGGCTATTTTTGCAAAAAACAACCTTCCGGTGTCCTTTCGGAACATTCGGCTATTTTCAAAAACAGCGTCACTTCGATTTATTGACAAAATTAAACACACATTTTTTTGATTTTTTAAAGGGGTGGTTGGACCCGATAAGGGTTGCCTACGTATCCCACCTAACGGTGAGAATCAAACCCGCGTAGTTCGGTCAGATTAGTTGACCAATTATTTCGACAAAATTGTTCCACCTATTTTTTCAAATTTTCTTTTCAAACCTTCGACAGCGTTTCGTCGACATTTCGTTTTAGTAAAAAAAAACAAACTATTTTGAAATCACATATTTTTTATTTTACAACAAACGTTTTTTTTTTCTTTTTAAGTAAAAAAACAAACTATTTTGAGACTATTTTTTTCATTTTCCTCAATATAAAAAAAAACGGTTAGCCTGCAAGTCTGAAGCAAATATATACATAAAACAAACAGGATGCAGCAGGATGGTCTTTTCATTTCAGGTCACCTGTCCTAGACGGACCCAACCCCTGTATTGAGTCCCCTAAGTCAAATGCAACATGATGCAAATAAACGTTCCTACTAGGGATCCGGCATGAAGCTTTGTTATTCTAGGTTTAAAAACTTGGGTTTATTGTTCTAGACCTGGCTTACCCGAACGGACAACTCGAGCCGAGGAGGAGGCAGCAACCCGGGAATACAGAAGCTTCACCGGTTTTGCAACTTATCCAAACCTCGTTCTAAGGTGGGAATTAGACACTATACAGAAAAGAAGTCACACGAAGTGCACCCTTCTTCATGATTTAGAAGACTCGGAGAGGAGATTGGTTTCGGCACAATTTATATGTACAGTTCAAAAAAATATCAAAGCGATAAAAATATCATTTTGCACATTAATACAAACATATAATAAAATCAGATAATAAATAAGCCAAATACAACAATTATTCCAAGCTCGAATTCTTAAACCCTGAACCAGTGGTTCTGGGTTTATCATCCCCAGTGGAGTCGCCAGAGCTGTCACACCTCTTTTTTACGCTTACCCGCGAAGGCGCGATATATATAAGAGAGTTTTTTCCAATTAAAGGACAACCAAAACGGGATTCATTTATTGAGAGATTCGGAGTCGCCACTTGGGAGATTTATGGTGCCCAAGTCACCGGTTTGAAACCCGAATTGAGGAAATGTTGACTCTATTTAACGGTCCGCGAACCAGAAATCCGGATAAGGAATTCTGTTAACCCGGGAGAAGGTGTTAGGCATTCCCGAATTCCGTGGTTCTAGCACGGTCGCTCAACTGTCGTGTTCGGCTTATCTATCTGCTTTTTACAGTTATATACTTAATGCAAATTAATATCCCTTTACCGCTTTTATTATCATTATTATTTACGAAAGAGAATGTTGGCTAAAAATATGTTTCGAATCACGTCACATGAAATGCACCCGGATTCTCGACACATTCTTATTCAACGTTGTTGGATTTGGATTTGAGTTGCATGAAATGCACACTCGTATTTAAGAAATGTAAAATGACTAAAACCACACCTAACATGACTAACGTATTACTATTTGCCATGGTGCTTGACTCCTAGATTTCTTTAATATCACGTGCAAACTTTCTTTCATTTGAGGCCACTATAAGTCATCACCAGAATTCCTTTTTTACAATAATTAAAGTATTACTATAACATATTAAAACATACCAAACAGAAAACTGAAGGCTACGTACTACTATTTCATCAAATGTTGATTCTACCAACTAAGAAATCCAAGTACAAAAGTAAGAAATATGACATAATCAAACTCTAAAATGGCATTTCCAAGACTTAATCAAATCGAAAAATGAAAAGTCAATGAAGTGGAGATAAACCTGGAATTATATAGGCTGAAACGAAGCAACAACACAACCGGACCTCGACACGGCTTTGAACAGGAATTGTAGCAACGCCGGAACCTCGCCGGAACAAAGAACAACGAACTCAAATCGAACCTCGACGGAAACTCGAACTACGAGAGGCAGCCTCAACGGATTGCACCTTTCCCGACATTGCTTGCCAATGCGACCAGGCAAAGACTTAGCAATAAAAGACCACTTCTTACAGCCATATTTCTCAACTAACTCGATAATCAGGTCATCCTCCTCCTTAGACCAAGGACCCTTTACAAGCTCAGGATTCGGAACTTTCTGCCAGCGATGCAAGCACTGCACATCAGTCCTTCCATTCATGCACTCAGCCAGGTATTCAAAAATGCTAGCGTTTCAATTGTACCAAAAGGATTGAAAGAAAAGTAGATTATAGAGGCTTCCTAAAATTGTTTCCTTTCACCAACTGAGTAATGGTAGATAATGAACTTCTTTCATCGAGGGTGATGCTGGTTTGTTTTCTGGTGAGCTCACGACGGGTGGTTACGACGAAGCCCACATCCCTCTCTTCCTGTCTCGTTTTTTTTTTCTTTTGCTGCCCTACTGCCGTGCTCTTTCATGAAGTTTTCCGGCAGGCTTATGTGGTGAATGGAGATGAGATCTTCACTGGTTTTTAATGGTGGAAATAGACTGATTTGTTGGTGGTTTGGAGAGCAACTGGTGTAGCGTTTCTATGGCAGTTTAAGGTGTAGGAAAAAGGTGAAGGAGAAGAAAACCAGATTTTTGATTTCTTGCTCACTCTACTCTCTCTCTTTCGTTCCCTCTCCTCCTTCACGTTTTTTTGCCTCTTTTTTTATTAAGTAGGAGTATTGTTTTCTGTTCAAAATCCAGCCCCCCACCAAAGAGTGTCCCCTTTTTAAATTGTATGCCTTTCTCTGCCCGTTGGAATTCTGAAGATTCCCACGTGAGAGACCAAGAATCATGGGTCTCCACGTGGGTTTCAAGGATTATGGGCTTCGTCTCGTGCTCCGTCCGTGTCCCCCGCGTGTGGTGGGCTCGGATTATTATGGGCTAAGTCCGAAAATTATAAAACCGGGTAGTTTGAACCCGAGTATTATTCTTTGCCCGGAACCAAGAATGAGAACACAGTGTTATTAATTAATCCTACGTAAGCAAAATAACTATAAGACTAATAATTAAAATAAAGTTATTTTTTATATTTTTCTTTCAAAATTAAAGTAACTACAAAATGTTAATGCAACTATTTTTATTATTTTCGTTTTTATAAAAAGATAAAAATATAAAGTACTATTTTTGTATTTTTCAAGTTTAAAAATGACTACGAAACATTAATAAAACTATATTTTTGTTATTTTTCATTTTTAGGTAAAAGTAAAGTAAAAGAGTCAAAATTAGCTAAGATAACTATATTAAAACTAGACTAAATATTTTACGCTAAAAATATAGAAAATCTCGGGGAGGGTCAAAAATCACGCGTTTACAGGACTTAGGCCATGTGCCTTCGCAGAATTAATTCAACCACTGTTGAAATATGACTCGGGCTACGAGACCTTGAGTCAAAATATTCAACAAATGTTCAACGACAATTGAACTAGGACTCAGGCCATGTTCCTTCGCCGAATTAATTTAACCTCAGTTGAATCAACAATGTTCAATGACAGTTGAACTAGGACTCAGGCCATGAGCCTTCGCCGAATTAATTCAACCTCAGTTGAATCAATAATGTTCAACGACAGTTAAACTGGGACTCAAGCCATGAGCCTTTGCCGAATTAATTCAACCTCAGTTGAATCAATACTCGGGCTATGAGCCCTTGACTCAAATTAATCAGCAAATGTTTAATGACGGTTGAACTGGGAGTCAGGCCATGAGCCTTCGTTCAACAACGATTGAAATACGACTCAGGTTACGAGCCCTCGACTTAAAATATTCAACAAATGTTCAACGACAGTTGAACTAGGACTCAGGCCATGATCCTTCGCTGAATTAATTCAACCACGGTTGAAATACGACTCGGGCTACGAGCCCTTGACTCAAAATATTCAACAAATATTCAACGACATTTGAACTAGGACTCAGGCCATGAGCCTTTACCGAATTAATTCAACCTCAGTTGAATCGGCAAATGTTCAAGGACAGTTGAACTGGGACTCAGGCCATGTGCCTTCGCCGAATTAATATATCCACGGTTGAAATACGACTCGGGCTACGAGCCCTTGATTAAAATATTCAATAAATATTCAATGACAGTTGAACTAGGACTCAGGCCATGAGCCTTCGCCGAATTAATTCAACCTCAGTTGAATCGGCAAATGTTCAATGACAGTTGAACTGGGACTCAGGCCATGTGCCTTCACCGAATTAATTCAACCTTAGTTGAATCAACAATGTTCAATAACAGTTGAACTGAGACTCAGGCCATGTGCCTTCGCCGAATTAATTCAATCTCAGTTGAATAGGTACTCAGGCTATGAGCCCTCAACTCAAATTACTCAGCAAATGTTCAACGACAGTTAAACTGGAACTCAAGCGAGGATCCTTCGCCGAACTAATTCAGCCACGGTCAAATCGACACTCGGGCTATGATCCCTCGACTCAAAACATTCAACGAATGTTCAACGACAGTTGAAATGGGACTCAGGCCGTAAGCCTTCGCCGAATTAACTCAACCACAGTTGAATCGGTATTCAGGCTATGAGCCCTCGATTCAAGATCAACAACAATAGCCGAACTGAGGGGAAACACAAATGAAACAAGCAGTAATCAAGCAATACGAAAAGGAAAATTCCCCCTTGATTCAAAGGGACAGGTACGGGCCACGCCCGTCCATCCCAATCCAAACATTATCCAAAAAAACAAAAAAGAAAAGAGAAAAACAATAATACACGACTACAACCGTCAAGAAAATCATCAGTCAACCACTTTTTTACTCGGGGTTGTCCGTACCGTCACCTGCGCCAGTCGCATCGTCTCCTGCCCTCACTGCCTCACCACCTGTTCTTCCCTCACCATCACCCGCAGTTCCTATATCATTGCCAGCTCTAGCCAAACTCCCACCAGCACTGTCGTCAATACCGGGTGCCGCAGCATCAAAGCCGCACTCCTTACGAGCCTCCCGTGCCCTCTTGTGTGCCCCTTCGAAAACTGCTTCGGAAATAATACCGGCATTGAACAGGTGCTTGTATATGTCTCGTTAGGCCTCAGAATAAACCCAAGCCTCACGAGAACTACCCATAAAGGCGGATTGTTCTTGAATGCGTCTGTTCTCTTCCTCCAGGAGTGCAATTTTCCTCGCTGCATCCTGAGCGCTCCGCTCCAGGACCCTAATCCGCTCCGCAAGGTTGCTCTCCCTGAAGGCGGCAGCAGCTCTCACAAACGACAACTGGTAATCGTTGGCACTGATAATCCCCTGAATTTTGTCCACCCGCACTGAGGTTTTGGCGAACCTACACTTCAAAGCGGCCACTTCTCCTTCTAGCACAACGACTTTCCCACTCCATTCCGAGGTAACCTCTGTCACCTTGGTTAAACACAAGCGTTCACTCTCTAACAATGCCCTTCGCCCAACCTCAACTTCGTCACTCATCTGACGCAACTGATCTTCCAGGGCCTCTATCCGACCGAGCGCCTGACTCGTCTGCAGCTTCTTCCTCACCAACTCTTCAACCAGCGCATGATTAGGGGGATCTATCCTTATGCGCTCGCTAAGCTCCCTACACCTGTTTCGGTACCGACGACACCTATCAAGTATGCGTAAAATCACCCCGGACCGAACATTGGCCCGATGAAGACTCTCCACCTGCAATAAAAATGCTTGCAAAATAAGAAAAATGAGGGGGTCAAACAGGGATACAGAAGCTTGTAAGAAAAGGGAGACAAAATGCAAACGAGCGAGTAGTCGTCCCAGAATACATACCCTCATTCCCATCACAGCCACCTCATTCATCAAACCAACGTCTGGCACCCCCTCAGTGACTCATTCTCAATCGCAGAACATAACTGACCAAGCTGCGGCACCAAAGAAGAGTCCCACAACAACAAGTTCTCATTCACATGAATCTCAATTACACGTGGCCTCCTGTCCAGATGGACTGTCGCGTTCGTGATCCCGTCACGAAACATGCAGGCATCTTTAGAGTCCAAATCAGAGTCGGACATAGAACCCTCTCCCGCTACCGCCACCTCCGTTGAAGGAGTGCTCGAACCGCTAATGTCTAAAACCACCTGAGAAGGCTCCCTCACCTCAACCATATGAGTGGAAGATTGAGCGGTATGAGCAACACTTCCCTCTCGATCCTCACGAGCCTGAGCCTCGTCTCCTCCTGGCCCATCACCTGGAGCATGTGCCGCGTCTGCATCACCCTCGCACCCGAAAGGGGGGAATCCATGTTTATCACATTAATAGGAGTGGGTCGAGCCGCTGATGGGGCCAGAGGGGAAATGATCCTGCGCCTAATCAAATGCCTATCCTCCTCATCACAGGAAGACGAGCCATCTCACGGATGAACGGTCCTCGATGGACCTCCGCCGCAAATTAAAGGACGCACAAGAGATGGCGCTGCGAAAGATTCGACCGACGCGACCCTGGGCACCTGGCTCGGCACCGGTGCAGCAAAAAATCTGGTAATCGCGCCAGGTCGCCTAAACACTAATTGAGGAGCCCTACCTCGGTATACCCTCCCTGCAGATAAAAGACTGGGTCAGTCCAAGGTTATAGCGAAGATTGGAACAAATCGTACACAAAGAGTGCAAACCTCCTACCTACAGCCGGCCCTCGATCATATCTCCTCCAAAAAGACGGCCACGAACAGACCCCCTCAGTATGTGGAAGGATGACTTCGAGCCATTCGCGCAAACCGGTGAATAGAGACTAAGGTGACATTTCGACTACAAAAACAATAAAAACAGTGACTGTCTGAAAATAAAGAAAGGGAAAGAAGTCTATCCAACCAAAGAAGAAGAGTGTAACTTACGTCTGTAATTCCAAGTCTCCGGGAATCTTAGAGAGGATGCCACCAAATGCCCAGTCCGAATATAGAAAAATTGTTTGAACTGACGAGGTTCGACCTCGTCGTCTAGAACAGTCGTCAAACCCTGCGACCCGCGCGGAACCATCCGAAGCATACTCCCCCGAACTCACTAGGGGGCGTACAGAGCAAGCACGTGCTGCATCGTAACAGTCCGGCCAGCTAACTCTGCACACTTCAGCAACCTCACCAGAAACTTGTACAAAGACGGGGTGAGCTTCCCCGGACACACATTGTAATATCGGTAAAGGTCGACTACCAGATTTGGAAGTGGGACCCTGAACCCCAGTCTGAGAGGATAAGAGTAAAATACACAGTACCCAGCATGGTCAATGTGGACCCTCTCCTCCGGTCGGGCCAGCATGATATCAGCATGAGAGGGTACGAGCCCTTTCCCGTAACTGTGACATACCTACTTCCCCATTAACGGAGCTTCATCTACCGGGTTATCTCCACCGTCGGTGATGAAATCCGCCGCCAAGCTCCCGGCTGTAGGAAGAACTTCATCCACCGGTGGAGCCCTATCAATTCCATTTTGCCCATTATCAACGAGCACCGGGGGCAGTCCTTCAATCACCGGAGGTTTAATCGGTGCCACTGTCAGAAAAACTTTACGAGAGGAAGAACCAGCTAATAATCAAAGTTGCTTGAAAGTTAAAAGAAGAATGGTGGATTCAATTAAGAACGAGTAAGAACTCTTCGCGGAAAAGAAGGAATCTTTAAAGTTCGCAAGAAATGATAGCTGCAAATGAACCAGAGAATGTCAAGAATCAAATATCCCAAAGCATCTTATAGGCAACAACATCAATTCTCGGGGAAACCGACATGCGCCATTAAATATATAATCCAACCGTCGAAAAATGGTTCAATTCTACCGAAACAACCGCCACCACGATTAAGGCCATAATGCTTGCGTCAAAGTCGTGGTCGCTACCTCAGTTACTACGAGAGATTGAACGCCCCACCGCCCGAGGCGACTAGACCCCGCGTCCTCAAAAGTCCTCATGGATAAAACATATCCTAACTTATGAATACGACATACCGACCGTTCCCATTCATCAAGAATATTCGTATGTGAGGTCGGATCCCCATTATACGAGAAGAAATGGTGAGAAGACACCATGAGCAGTTATCATTCCCCCTTTCGTCCAAAAAGGGATCATTCTTCGATCGATAATATCCGCTTATTAGGCTCGACCTCATGACAACCATGATAAGCGGAGGAACTAACTATATGGGTCATGATTCGATCCCACGATAATTAGTTAGATCGACCGTCTCTTTCGACTAACACAAACGTAATAGGCGCTGAGACCGCTTAAATTAAGAATACTATCCGCATTCGCCTAAAACCTTGGCCGGGGTTGCTACTATTCAGATATGCCCGAAATAACCCCTAATGTGGGCCCGATCTCTAAGGAGGTCAACTCGTGCAACAATGTCTATAAATACAAGAGCAGAAATCACAAAAGGGGTTCCACTCTCTCCCTATGGGGACTCTAAGAAATATAGAGTAAAATACAGAGTGAGAACCCAAGATAAAAAACAGAATGAAGGTAGATCAAACGAAACATGATTTGTAAAGGTCTGAACCTCTTCATGGATAGGCAGATTATTCTATTATCATGAATAAAGATCACCGATACTTTCTGTTACCAATACAAGTATTTCCATTATCTTCTCCCTTGTTAGATTTAGGATATGTTACGACTTTCTATGATTGGTCCTTCATTTACATTGATTGTTTTGAATTCATAAATGTTTATGAACATTTTGAGTCAAACACCTTTCATACATTGGAGATGGCCGTAGACTTTCATACATTGGAGATGGTCGTAGCCTTAGTCCCTATGACACGCCATTCGTGCCGATCGTCGGTACGCTTGGTGTATTAGATTTAACTTCTAAACATTCCCGAGCATCTTCTTCGTCACCTCATTAAAAACCTCTCCGAGAAAACTCAATTGGGACAAAACTCGGATGAGGGGAAAAGAGTACGACTTGGGGGATACTCTTTAGAAATGGAAATGCTTGACGTGGGAGATGTTCCAGTTGTTTTGGAGCATCTTCCCGTTCATGGTTTATAGCTTGAAGGAGCCCTTGTCTGCTGCCGCAGTGATTTTGCAGGGTCTGTCCCAATTGGTGCCCAACTTTCCTTCGTTAGGGTCTTTGGACGCCAATGTCTTGGCCTTTAACACATAGTCTCCTACTTTGAGTGGCCGGATTTTTTCTCTCTTGTTGTAGTATCTCTCGATCTGCTGTTTTTGGGCTACTAGCCTAATGTGGGCCATTTCTCTTCTTTCTTAGGCTTCATCTAGATCTTGTAGTCGATTTGCGTCGTTCTCTTCTCTGCTCGTGTGTGAGTACCTTAAGCTTGGCTCACCGACTTTGACCGGTATGATGGCATCGGTTTTGTAGACTAATGGGTAAGGAGTTTATCGTATAGAGGATTTGGGGGTAGTCTAATGCGCCCATAGTACTTCTGGCAAAAATTCGGGCCACAATCCTTTAGCGTTTTTGAGTTTTTTCTTCAAAATGTTCAGTATGGTTTTGTTGGATGACTCTGCTTGTCCGTTGGCGTCTGGATGATATGGCGTTGAAAGTATTCTTTTGATACGCCATTTGTCCAAGAAATCAGTTGTTTTTTGTCCTATGAACTGTCGTCCATTGTCGCAGGTTATCTCTTTGGGGATGCCGAAGCGACATATAATGTTCTTCCAGATGAAGGAGATGACCTCTTGTTCACGGATCTGGGCATATGCACCTGCTTCCACCCACCTAAAAAATAGTCAGTTAAAACTAATCGAAAGCCCGTATCAGACATCGCACGAGTGCTCTGTTGCCCGTATAAGCGCCGCAATGACCTTCGTGGACCTCCTCTAATACTAGCGTCGTCTGGTTGGAGCCTAGGCACTTAGACAGGGGTCCTCCAAAAGTCCTTTTGTAGAGGTCGCTATTTACTATACAGTACCTCGCTGCCTGTGTGCGAAGCTTTCTTGCTTCTTTTTTGTCGTGTGGTAGGCTTCCATCCTGCAAATATGATACAAACTGATTGCGCCAGTCCCAAGTCAGATGCAGGGAGAGTACCTCGGTGTGGTCGATCGCTGAGTGAAGGAAGGTAACGGTGCTTTCTTTATTCAGGTTGGTGGCGGAGGCGGCTAGTTTAGCAAGGTCTGCTTCGGCGTTATGCACCCTACAAACTTGTTCAAAGCGGCATTTGTCGAGTTGTGCCATGAATTTGCAGATCTTTGTTCGTATTTATGTAGTCTCTATTCCTTGACCTGATAAGTCTCGGTGACTTGATTTACCACAAGCTGTGAATCGTAATGTAGGACCAGTCATCGAGCTCCATATCTAATGGCTAATTTTATAACTACAATAACAACTTCATATTCTACCTCGTTGTTAGTCATCTCGGGGCATCGTATGGACTGGAGAATGACCTCGCATGTGGGAACTTCAAGGACGAGTCCTAGTCCTGATCCTGAGGCCTTTGCGGCCCCATCGGTGTGGAGAATCTAGGGGTCGGTGTTTGAAGCAGCTTGCAGGGCTTCCTTCTCTGCTTCTAGTGAGATTTTGACAGTAAAGTCGGCCACGAAGTCGGTGAGGACTTGCGACTTGATGGCAGTTCTGAGAATATAAGTGATGTCATGCTCGCTGAGCTCTATGGCCCATCTAGCGAGGCAGACTAATAGTTCAGGCTTGTGTAGGATGCTCCTCATAAGGAAAGTGGTCACCACTCTGATGGGGTGGTACTGGAAGTAGGGTCTCAACTTTCTCGAAGCCGTGACTAGTGCCAAAACCAATTTCTCGAGGTGTGGGTACCGAGTTTTGGCATCCACTAGGGTTTTGCTAATGTGATAGATAGGCGATTGCATACCTTTTTCCTCACCAACTAGTACCGCATTGACCGCAACTTATGATATGGCTAGATATGTCAGTAGAGGCTCACCTAGTTTTTCTTTTGATAGTAATGGTGGCGATGATAGATATGTCTTTAGTTCTTGCAGGGCTTTGGCGCATTCGTAATTCCAGTGGAATCCGTTATCTTTTCTCAACACGCTGAAGATTTGTGGCATCTGTCTGAGGATCAGGAGATGAAGCGGGAGAGGGCGGCTATTCGGCCTGTCAACTTCTGGACCTGTTTCTTGTTGTTGAGTGTTTCAGGTATTGAGGCGATGGCCTTAATCTGATCGGGGTTGACTTCGATCCCTCTTTCGGATACGAGAAAACCAAAGAACTTTCCTAACGACACGCCGAAGGTGCGTTTCTCGGGATTTAGCTTCATCCCGTAATTGTTCAATATCTCGAAGGCCTCTCTCAAGTGGTTGATGTGATCCTCCTTCCTTTCCGACTTCACTAGCATGTCGTCGATGTAAACCTCCATGGTTTTCCCAAGTTGCTCCTTGAACATCTTAGTGACCGGCCTTTGGTAAGCGGCCTCTGCGTTCTTGATTCCAAAGGGCATCACTTTGTAACAGGGGGTGACCTAGTATGTGATGAACGTGGTTTTCTCTTGATCTTCCTTGGCCATCAGGATTTGGTTATAGCCGGAGTATGCGTCCAAGAAACTTAGTAGTTCATGTCTGACGGTGGCATCGATCAGTTGATCGATGTGAGGGAGGGGGAAGGAATCCTTAGGACAGGCCTTGTTCAGGTCGGTGAAGTCCACGCACATCCTCTATTTCTCGTTCTTCTTTTTAACCATCACCACGTTGGCGACCCATTGTGGGTATTTCGACTCTCTGACGGAGCCGTTGGCTAGCAACTTGTCTACTTATACGTGGACTGCCTCATTGATAGCGGTGTTGAACTTCTTCCTGATTTGTCTTACCGGCGGATGTAGTGGGTCCACGTTGAGCTTGTGGGTGGCGATATCTGGCGAGATCCCTAGTATGTCTGCATGGGAAAAAGCAAATGTGTCTGCATGGTTAGTCAGAAATTCATGATACTTACCCGGATCGGTGAGCCTGTGGCCGATGTATGCCTTCTTTTTTTTGGGGTAGTCACGATCTAGCTGAACTGGGTTAAGATCCTCGACCGTAGATTTACAGGCTTCCACAACGTCTGGGTCTCTGATGGCGTCGGCCGTCGAGTCCGCTTTGGTCCCTGACATGGCTGATTGATATGCTTCTGCGCTCACTCCGCTCAATTGCCGGTTTTGGGCGCAGTCTTGTGTTATTTTATAGCACTCTTGCGTTGTGCGCTGTTCTCCCTTGATGCTGAATATTCCCCATGGGGTAGGGAACTTGACCACTTGATACAAGCTCGAAGGGACCGCTCGCACGGCATGTATCCATGGGCGCCCGATGATGACGTTGTAGGCTGTCTCTTAGTTCATCACATGGAAAATGGTTTCCAGGGTGACTCCCCCCGCGAGGACGGGTAGAGTCACTTCTCCTGATGTGCGCTCCACTGCATTGTTAAAACCAGTTAGAGTTATGCAGCAGGGTGTTATCCTGTGTTCGAGTCCCATCTATGAGAGGACTCTCGGATGGATGATGCAGGCACCGCTTCCGACATCGATCATGACTCTCCTGACGTCCGTATCAACGATACGTAAAGTAATAACTAAAGCATCATAATGAGGGAAACACAAACCGTCGGCATCAGACTTATCGAAGGTGATACTTCCTTCGAGGTCATCGTACCGTTCGTGGGAGATGGTCCTCTTCAGTCTGTGTGTGTTGGCAAATTTGACATGATTGATGGTGACATCTTTCCCTTCTCCGACGATCATGTTCACAGTATGCGTCGGAGAGGGTGGTTTCGGAGGTCCGTGGGAATGTTCTCGTCTGTGTGCAAAATTAGTTTTTCCCTTGTCACTGAGCAGCTCCTTCAGATATCCTTGGTTTAGCATCCTGACGACTTCCTGTCGTAGGCCAATGCAGTCTTCGGTCCTGTGCCCCCGTTCTTGGTGAAATTCACACAGGACGTTAGGCTTTCTTGTGGCAGGGTCCGATTTCATTTTCTGAGGCCATTGCACCTTGGTGCCAAGCTTCTCTAGTGCGTATACAATTTATGAAGGAGAAACATAGAAGTTATGTGAAGAAAGTAAAGGGTAAATACCTCGTTCGTTTCTGAGCGGAGCAAGATGGCGTTGTAGTACGTCTGCATGGCGATGGGGCGGAAGGGGAGACCTCATGTAAGGATGGTGTCGCTCTTTACCGGGGCGAGGGGGGAGCTCTCGGCATCCCTCGTGTCATTGATCTCCCCTTGTGTCTGGATGTATAGCTATCAACCATCGGGTCGGTCTGTTAATATCCTCCTCATCTGCACATACCTCGGCACAGTAGGCATTATAGATATCATCTCAGGTTGTAGGGGGATACTTCATAAGCCGACTTAGCAGTTTTTTGGTTGCTCTGGAGCCGTCCCGGATGAGTCCGTTCTGGAAGGCTGCTACCGCCATGCCCTCTGACATGTTCGGTAGGCTCATCTTACCCTGTTGAACCTGGCGAGGAAGTCCCTAAGGCCTTCGCCCGTGGTTTGTCTGACTGCGAAGATATCATTTACCCTTGCTTCTGCCTTCTTAGCGTCGGCGTGTGCTGTGACAAACTTATCTGCCATTTCTTCGAAGGTTGAGATTGCTTTAGCGGGTAGTTGGGAATACCAGGCCAGGGCTCCTCTGGTCAATATTTTGCCAAACTTTGTCAGCAGCACTGATGGTACCTGTTCCTTAGACAAATCGTTACCTTTCACAACGGTGACATAGTGGATGAGATGATCCTTGGGTCGTACACCCTCAGGTAGGGGGGACTCTTGAAGGTCTTCGGGATGGTGTAGGGTGCGGCTTCCTCGGAGTACGGTTGCTCTACAAACCTTACTACGTCTCGTTTGGTAGCAGTTTAGGTGCTCCGGGAATCTTGTCAACTCTATCCTGGTGTTCCTTCATTTGGTCACGGAGGGCCTGATTTTCGTTTTCCATTTCTTCCATCTTTCTTAGAATGGAGGCCAACGTGTCGTCGTATGTTTGTGTTTTGACGGGTTGGCCGTTGGTTCGTGTTCCTTCCTACTGGTCTGTTGCGGCGGTGTTGCTTGTTGTTGGTGCTGCATTTTCATAACCCCGCGGTGGTTTTTCCACTAAGCCGCTCATAGTGTTGGTTAGCCATTCCTCCAGTAATTTCTTAACCGCTGGGGGTGCTTCTCTTGAAGTGGAGGTGTCCTTTTCTTGCAGGGTTGCAAGATTCCCGAAGGGGGAAGGTGAGACTTCCACCTCGGGTGTGATATCAGGGGTGGCGTTGATGGCAGCATTACCACCGGCCTCATTCATGGAACTCAAGAGGTTGGTGGTGACTTTCATTATGGCTTTGGATCGGGTGTTGTTTTCGGCCATTTCAGGGTTCTTTCTGATGATTGGATCTTTTAGATGTATACTACGAGTTTGATTCTCGAAATCCCCACAGACGGCGCCAAATTATTTGACTCAAAAGTTATCGGTTGCTTTTCGAGTTAGGGACAATCAAAGATTATGTGAGGGTAAATCGAAATCAATGGTAATATATTCAAAGACCGCTCTTATGATTCGTATATGTAGATTGTTCTTAAGAGATTGTAAGAGAACTTAATGAAGTGTTAAAGCTAGCTAGCAATAGAGAGATGAAATAGGGAGAGAATGATAGATAGAGAGAGATTATATTATTATTAAATAATAACATGTGCCTTACAAATGAGGGAGACCCTTCCTTATATAGAAGGAAGGTCCCCTCGCCAAGACATTACATCATTTCGAAGCTACTGCTATTACAATAACGGCTTTGGGGGTGGGGGGGGGATCGGGGCGCCTATACGGACGAGTCTGTCGATACGCCTCTATGGTCGGAGGCGTACTCCCTTCTGTCGTATGGACGTGAGGGAGGATATCATTTGACATCTACGGCTGTCTGGGGATACGTACTCGACTCGCATTACATCCGATTCAACCCCATACAAATTCTATAGCCAAGACTTCTCTCTCGATTAAGTCTGAACTCTACGAGGTAAACTAATATAAAGGACTGCCAAGATATACAAGAGCACATTAATGGACTAGTCTCTAGGAAAACGTCTCTCGAATATTCTCCTAACTTGATTTAATCAACAATACAACAAGCTCTATCGATTACTTAAAAGAATCACGGAATTAAACAGAATGAAATAGAGCATAAATAATCAACTAAAATATTCCTCTTTCGATTAAATATTTCGGTGAACAAAACTGCAATCAATTCAAAGCTCCGTAAATTTAAAGTAATAACCGGGTTCAGAGTGGAATGTGTTGAGTTTTATTTTAAGAGTGAATGGGAAATGAGAGTGTATTGCACCAAGTGAATGGGAAATGAGAGTGTATTGCACCAAGTGAATGGGAAATGAGAGTGTATTGCACCAAGTGAATGGGAAATGAGAGTGTATTACACCAACAAGCAACAAGTGCCTATTCCACCATGTAAGTGCCTCCTCTATGATAGCCTAGTGCTTGTTACATCATGGAAGGGGCGGATTTATCTCAAAACACTGCTATAAATAGAGCAGAAGTTGGAGAGAACGAGATAGATCAGAAAAACACTTGAGATACTCTCTGTATACACTCGATATACACTCTGTATACACTTGATATATACACTGTATACACTCGATATATACACTGTATACACTGGAAAAACGAATTTCAATCTCTTTGGTAAGAATTCAACATTGGCTATACATTGCATTCCTTCCTCTCAGAATTTCCATTCGACTTCTGAGTTGTCCTTCTTTATTCTGCATTGTTTTAACCACAAACAAAGCATCCGTAAGTGTGATTTGTTGCCGAACTTTGTGTTCGCTGAAACACTGGGGTTTGAAGTACCGCTACACCAGTGTGTAATTCGTTCTATCCATGGGAGGAAATAATTCATAACCTTGGGTACTAGGAGGGGATTAAATTCCTTAAGGAAACACTGTAAATTCAGTGGGCTCGAATTAATTATTGCTTTATTTATATTTACGTTTTATACGCTAACATTTTTATTGTCCGGAATTGTTATTTAAAAAATATAGGATAACAACCAAGAAACCAACAAGCTTAAGGAATTTAATAATTTTTATTTCTATATTTGTGTTATCCTTATTATTCTGGAAATTAAAACCTTTGTGGTTTTGTGTACTCCCGTTTTGGAGAGTAAAGCCTTCGTGGCGGTTTGTTGGAGATTAAAATCTACGTTATATTTTTAACTCCAGTTTTAAACGTTTATTAAACGTTTGTTTGTGTCATTTTTTTCTCCAGAAAATGACTAACGAGAATGAGAACCATGCTGTTCCAATGGTGACTGCTAATGCCTCAACAAGCCGAACGACTCCGGGCAACATTGGCACCGGCGGAGAAACCCGAAAATTTTTCCGGGATTGATTTCAAGCGCTAGCAACAAAAGATGTTCTTCTATTTGACTACTCTAAGTCTCCAGAAGTTCATCAAGGAAGATGTTCCTGTGTTGTCCGACGAAACTCCAGAAACTGAACGCTTTCTCGTCGTTGAGGCGTGGAAGCATTCAGATTTTTTATGCAAGAATTATATTCTAAGCGGGTTGGAAGATTCTTTGTATAACGTCTACGGTGGCGTAGAAACGTCAAAGGAACTGTGGACTGCGCTTGAAAAGAAATACAAAAGTGAAGATGCCGGGTTGAAAAAGTTTGTTGCTGCAAAGTTTTTGGACTACAAAATGGTAGATAGCAAGTCTGTTATTACCCAAGTCCAGGAATTGCAAGTGATTATTCACGATCTCCTTGCTGAAGGTATAAATCAAATTAATATTGATGTTGAAAGTAGTAACCTTAGTATTTTTACTAATGAAAATTTCATTGAAGGTCTTGTTATCAATGAAGCATTCCAAGTAGCAACAATGATTGAGAAGTTGCCTCCTTTGTGGAAGGACTTCAAAAACTACTTGAAACACAAATGCAAGGAGATGTCCCTTGAAGATCTCATTGTTCGGTTGAGAATCGAAGAGGACAATAAAGTTGCTGAAAAGAGAGGTCGTGGAAACTCAACAATAATGGGAGCAAATATTGTTGAAGAGAACAAAAAGAGGAAGAAGGCTTCTGGACCAAAATACAACCCAAGCAAGAAGCGGTTCAGTGGAAACTGCTACAATTGTGGAAAACCCGGACACAAATCTACGGAGTGTCGTGCTCCGAAGAAAGGCAAGAAGAAGGGTCAAGCAAACATGGTTGAAAAACATGATGATGTTGATGACTTATGTGCCATGCTTTCCGAATGCAACTTGGTAGGCAATCCTAAAGAGTGGTGGATTGATTCTGGAGCCACTCGCCATGTTTGTGCAGTTAGAGAAGCGTTTGCTACTTATGCTCCTGTTGGACCCGACGAGACGATTTCTATGGGAAATGCATCTAAGGCCAATATTGAAGGATGTGGGAAGATATTTCTCAAAATGACTTCCGGCAAAGTGGTGACTATGAACAACGTCCTTCATGTTCCCGAGATTAGGAAGAATTTAGTCTCTACTGGACTTCTTGTTAAGAATGGTTTTAAATGTGTTTTTGTTTCCGATAAGGTTGTAATAAGTAAGAACGAAATGTTTGTAGGAAAAGGTTACCTCACTGAGGGCCTTTTCAAGCTGAATGTAATGGTCGTTGAGAATAATAATAAAATTTCAGCTTCGTCTTACTTACTTGAGTCAAATGAATTATGGCATATACGTTTGGGTCATGTCAATAATAAAACCTTACGGAAAATGATTAATTTGGAAGTATTGCCTAAATTTGAATGTGACAAATCAAAATGTCAAGTATGTGTGGAATCTAAGTATGTTAAACATCCTTATAAGTCGGTTGAAAGGAATTCAAATCCTTTAGACTTAATTCACACGCAGATATTTGTGACATGAAGTCAATACCATCTCGCGGTGGAAAGAAGTATTTCATAACTTTTATTGACGATAGTACTCGATATTGCTATGTTTACTTACTTAATAGTAAAGATGAAGCAATAGACGCATTCAAGCAATACAAAAATGAAGTTGAAACACAACTTAACAAGAAAATCAAAATGATAAGAAGTGATAGGGGTGGTGAATATGAATCTCCTTTTGAACAAATATGTTTAGAATATGGAATTATTCATCAAACAACGGCCCCTTACACGCCCCAATCCAATGGGATTGCAGAAAGAAAGAATCGTTCATTAAAGGAGATGATGAACGCATTATTGATAAGTTCCGGTTTGCCACAGAACTTGTGGGGGGAAGCCGTACTTACGGCTAGCCGAATACTAAATCGAGTACCCCATAGCAAAACACAATCCATTCCATATGAAAAATGGAAAGGAAGGAAGCCCAACTTGAATTATTTTAAAGTGTGGGGGTGTTTGGCAAAAGTGCAAGTTCCTAAACCCAAAAGGGTAAAAATAGGACCGAAAACCGTTGATTGTGTTTTCATAGGATATGCGACTAATAGTAAAGCATATCGATTTATGGTTCATAAATCAGAAAATCCAGACATTCATAATAATACGGTTATAGAATCAGATAATGCTGAGTTCTTTGAAAATATATATCCGTACAAAAAGGAATGTGAGTCGATTAGTGAAGGATCTAAACGACCTCGGGAAAAAGCAAAAGAAAGTACACTTAACCAGGAAGATCCAAGGCGTAGTAAACGTCAAAGAACGTCTACTTCATTTGGACCGGATTTTGTGACTTTCTTATTGGAAAATGAGCCTCAAACATTTAAAGAAGCTATGTCTTCTTCGGAATCATTGTTATGGAAAGTGGCAGTCAATAGTGAAATAGAATCTATATTGAACAACCATACATGGGAATTGGTTGATCTTCCTCCTAGAAACAAACCGTTGGGTTCTAAATGGATCTTTAAGAGGAAAATTAAAGATGATGGCACTATTGACAAATATAAGGCAAGACTTGTGGTCAAAGGGTATAGACAACGAGAAGGTCTTGATTATTTTGATACATACTCTCCGAGTTACAAGAATTACGTCCATACGAACGTTAGTAGCGTTAGCTGCAGTTTATGGTCTTGAAATTCATCAAATGGATGTTAAGACGGCTTTCTTAAATGGAGAGTTGGAGGAAGAAATCTACATGGAACAACCAGAAGGGTTTGTGGTTCCAGGTAAAGAAAAGAAGGTCTGTAGACTTGTTAAGTCCCTTTACGGATTAAAACAAGCACCCAAACAATGGCATGCTAAATTTGACCAAACAATGTTGTCAAATGGGTTTAAGATAAATGAATGTGATAAATGTGTGTACATTAAAAATGTTCCAAATCACATAGTCATTGTTTGCTTATATGTGGATGATATGCTCATAATGAGTAATGACATTGCCAATATAAATGCTACTAAGCGTATGCTAACTAGCAAGTTTGATATGAAAGACTTGGGAGTTGCTCATTTAATTCTAGGAATTAAGATCCATAAGACTTCTCAAGGTCTGGCATTGTCACAATCTCATTATATCAAGACAGTACTTGAAAAATTCAAGCACTTGGGCTTTAAAGTTGCAAAGACTCCAATCGACGTGAATCTTGCATTAGCAAAGAACAAAGGCCAAAGCATATCACAATTGGATTATGCTCGTGTGTTGGGTTGCTTAATGTACATCATGAACTGTACACGACCGGATATAGCCTGTGCTATAAGTAAATTGAGTCGATATACGAGCAATCCAAGTCAATCTCATTGGATGGCCATGAAACGAGTTTTGGGGTACTTAGTACATACCCAGGACTTTGCTTTGCACTATAATAAATATCCTGCGGTCATTGAGGGATATTGTGATGCAAATTGGATCACCGGATCAACTGATTCCAAGTCCACAAGTGGATATGTATTCACCATTGGTGGAGGAGCGGTATCTTGGAAGTCGTCCAAACAAACTTGTATTGCCCGCTCTACAATGGAGGCTCAGTTCATAGCCTTGGATAAAGCCGGTGAAGAAGCTGAATGGCTCCGGAATTTCTTGGAAGATATTCCATTTTCGCCCAAACCCTTGGCACCAATATGCATACACTGTGATAGTCAAGCGGCAATTGGAAGGGCTGGGAGTGTTATGTATAACGGTAAATCTCGTCATATACGACGAAGACATAAAACCGTTAGACAATTACTCTCAAGAGAAATTATCACGATTGACTATGTAAAGTCAAGTGATAATGTGGCGGATCCACTTACAAAAGGCCTAACTAGAGATGTAGTTGAGAAATCATCAAGGGAAATGGGACTGTGGCCGAGAACAAGTCATAGTGGCGGTAACTCTACCTAGAAGACTGGAGATCCCAAGATCTAGGTTCAAGGAGATCAAACAAAGTCATTTTTGACGGTTCAACATTGTCAAATAAACTTTTGGTCCATTCTCTTATAAGACAATGTTCAGTACCAAGGATAAAGCATTAAGGCTTTTTAATGATTTCTAAATTTGATACGAGGTATATCAAATAGTGTATCTACGGGATGACACGTTTAGGAATCACCTATGTAAGTGTGAAGTGTTAGCCGCTTCAAGGAGAATTCTGTAAGGCCAGTTCTCTACGCACTTATGAAACCAGGCGGTGTTCATGGCTGAAACGAACACAACAATGAGAACCAAAGACGGTTAAGGGTTGGTTGTGTGACTTGTGGTTGTCTAGGTATACACCAAAGTTTGACGGTTCAAAGATATCAAATCTACCGATTGATCGAGTATATCCGACATAAGTTCACTACGGAAAGTTCAAAGGGAAACCTACTTATCCAGATGCAATTAATCCTTACTTGTGAATCACACTGTTTTTCATGCATACTTCCATGATATAGCCATTCCCCATTCATGTGGGGGATTGTTGAGTTTTATTTTAAGAGTGAATGGGAAATGAGAGTGTATTGCACCAAGTGAATGGGAAATGAGAGTGTATTGCACCAAGTGAATGGGAAATGAGAGTGTATTGCACCAAGTGAATGGGAAATGAGAGTGTATTGCACCAAGTGAATGGGAAATGAGAGTGTATTACACCAACAAGCAACAAGTGCCTATTCCACCATGTAAGTGCCTCCTCTATGATAGCCTAGTGCTTGTTACATCATGGAAGGGGCGGATTTATCTCAAAACACTGCTATAAATAGAGCATAAGTTGGAGAGAACGAGATAGATCAGAAAAACACTTGAGATACTCTCTGTATACACTCGATATACACTCTGTATACACTTGATATATACACTGTATACACTCGATATATACACTGTATACACTGGAAAAACGAATTTCAATCTCTTTGGTAAGAATTCAACATTGGCTATACATTGCATTCCTTCCTCTCAGAATTTCCATTCGACTTCTGAGTTGTCCTTCTTTATTCTGCATTGTTTTAACCACAAACAAAGCATCCGTAAGTGTGATTTGCTGCCGAACTTTGTGTTCGCTGAAATACTGGGGTTTGAAGTACCGCTACAATAGTGTGTAATTCGTTCTATCCCGGGAGGAAATAATCCATAACCTTGGGTACTATGAGGGGATTAAATTACTTAAGGAAACACTGTGAATTCAGTGGGCTCAAATTAATTATTTCTTTATTTATATTTACGTTTTATACGCTAACATTTTTATTGTCCAGAATTGTTATTTAAAAAATATAGGATAACAACCAAGAAACCAACAGAATGAACAAATTCAATATGTAACATGTGATTTTACGTGAACTCATTAATTTTGCCGAAATCTTGTACATGTGTTAAAAAATTAAAAACATCTACAAATACTCGATTGTGAATCCAATTGTTACTATATTAGAAATTAATTATAAGATCACGTAAAATCCATAAAATTTAAATTTTTGTATCTGCCTTTGCAGTAAGAAAGCAATTACTTCCTAATTCCTATCCACTTAATGTGACGCATGTAACAACATAACCGGGCTCCAATCCCCAACCGATATAAACAAAAAAAAGAAATAATAATATGCCCAATACATTAGAAATAGGCAACATTCTTGCAATATTAGTGGATAACGTGCATGCATGAGGATGAAAATAGCCGTAAAAAGAGCCAAATCGATCACTTGACTGGGAGGGAAACCGTCAAGCAAGGATCAGCTTTTGACGATTACGGATTACCTATCAAGATTAGCCTATAAAAGGATAATTTGCTCAAACAAGAAAAACCATTGTGTTGTTGTTTATTTGGAGGACTGTCTAAATAATACTAATAAGATCAGAGACAGTCTCCTCCATACTATTCATACAAATTGCTACTTTGCTTTTCAATATATCCAACATCATATTCGTATATGATTATAAAATTCACTGCTTTGCTTCCATCTCCTAGTATTTGATTTCTTTTTCTTAATTAACTTTTCGTAATTACTTTCTGATTTTCATATATAAATCAGAGAGATGGCAGATCCAAACACAATTAGGACTATTGTAGGAATTATTGGTTCGTCCCTAACCTTTTTAAAATTATTAGTTTCCTCCAACTATTTTTTCAAAAGAAATATTCTAATAATTACTTAATTTAACTCTTCTTATTATGTATTAAATCATGCAGGTAATGTCATATCTTTCTTCCTCTTCCTGTCCCCTGCGTAAGTTCTCTCTATCTTAATTAATTTGCATCATCATTGCATATACGTAACCTTAATAATATTCCCTCTTAATTATCTTGTTAAAAAAAATGACTTTTGCGTCAAACAAAGTTCAAAAAGGTAACTCATGAGGTGAGTTTAGTATGCTAAATTAGACAATATAAGGAGACAAAATTCCATTCTTTCAACCAATATTTGCACATTCTAATACCACTATCCTTGTTCTATAGAAATGCATAGAATTGGACATATGGAGAGTTAGCAATATCACATAAATCCAATATCAACCAATAACACATACATTTATGTTAAAAATGAAGTTTGAATACAACTTAATTAACGGCAAAAGCTATCTCTCATTAGGTTAGGATTACCCAAGAACAATTTGAAATATTCTAACAAGTCTAATACAACTCCTAGCTTTACATTGGTGTTTTTTGCAGGCCAACATTTGTGAAAATTGTGAAATCAAAATCGGTGATGGAATTCAAGCCAGATCCATATGTTGCAACGGTGCTAAATTGTGCAGTGTGGGTATTTTATGGTATGCCCTTCGTTCATCCTGACAGCCTTCTTGTTATCACCATCAATGGCTTTGGTCTCGCTCTAGAGTTGTTCTATGTCGCCATTTTCTTCATCTACTCCGATTGGGCAAAGCGTGTATGTACTCTTTCTTTCCTTAATTATAGTTTTAACGAGGAGTAATAGTAACACAATCAATTTATACTCTTAATTTTTGTAACAGCGCAAGATCATTATTGCTTTGGTAATTGAAGTAATCTTCATGGCAATCCTTATCTTCGTCACACTGACATTCCTCCATGGCACTAAGTCAAGATCCATGCTTATTGGAATAGTCGCTATAGTTTTCAATATACTTATGTACACCTCACCCTTGACAGTCATGGTAAGTTCACTTTCATCAATTTTCCATTGAATATATATGCAGCAATTTAACCAGAGACTAACAAACACCATATATATATATATATGGTTGTTCTCAATTTTGTGTTTGAGCAGAAGAAAGTTATCACTACCAAGAGTGTCAAATACATGCCATTTTTCTTGTCAATTGCAAACTTTGCTAATGGCATTGTTTGGTCATGCTATGCACTCCTCAAATTTGATCCCTATATCTTGGTAATTATACTCATCAACTATGTTTTGCCACTTAATGTTCATCCTACATATTTAATTTAAGTTACTAATATGTCTTTTTCTTCTTAATTATAAAATAGATACCCAATGGTCTGGGAACATTTTCTGGATTGGTGCAACTCATCCTTTATGCAGCTTTTTACCGCACTACCAATTGGAACGAAGATGAAAAAGAGGTTGAACTCAGCGCTTCCAAATCAAACAAGTCATCATCAGATGTCTGATAAATATTGCTACTAAAACCAGATGGCTGCACAGATAAAAACCCTCCACGCTCTTAATTTTCTAAAGAAAACCATATGGTGCTTATAGAGAGAAAAAAAAAAACGAAACAGTTTTATAGAATTTATTTACCCCATGTTTTCACTTCATTTCATTGTATATACAGGAAATGATATAAACAACACATATTGTGCTTATTTACCAAAATCTATGTATGAGATATATGAATATCAGTATACCTTCGGTTTGTCCTCTCTTTTTTTTGTACCTATTATGTTATGTAAATGTCAATCTTACATAGAAGAAGCTGGTAGTCCACTCGATCACCAAACTCACCAATGTCAAATATGGGGGAAGATTTATATTTAAAATTAAGTAAAACCAAACAACTACAAGTGAAATGAAGAATATGAAAAGAAAGGTATAAGCTTTACACCATCTAAGAGAAATGCAGCCCAATTTGCCCGCCAATGCCCACAATCACCAGGGGCTTCTGGTCATTATGAAATATTTGGTAATTGAGATAGATTTAACCTCTTCTCTATATGTATATCTGCATGGATATTTCTGAGCATTCAAGGTCCACGATGCTTCCGGAAACAGAAACAACCCTGTTGTTGATCGACGGGGATCATTCCCCCGCCTTTAGATGTGTCAATAGCCTCTAACATAGATACTACCTCGTCCATCTCAGGCCGCTTATCAGGATTAGCATCCCAGCATCGTTTCATCACATTAGCAAGGGAACTTGGGCAACACCTTGGTATTTCTGGCCTCAGGTTCTGTGTGACAGAGCACAAACCATAATAAGCAAAGGACACTCTAAACAAACATTAAAACGTCTTCCTTCTATTGTTTCAATAATTACAAGCTTCGATACAAGAGGAAATCATGTTTGTTCTTCTCTTTCTGTTCTCTATCTTCTTTCATGTACTTGTGCTAAACTAAGAGAGTTTACCTGCCGAACCACAGCTGAAGTCACTTCTGAGAAACTGAGATCAGGATATGGCATGTCACAGCAGTATATCTCCCATAAACATATGCCATAACTGTACACGTCGCATTTTCTGTTGTATGGGTTGCCGTTGAGAACCTGTAGTTTAAGAATACATATCAAGAATACTTGATTTTATGTACAGCAACGCATCCTTATTCTTGCATCTTGTCTTTTCAGCCTCCTTAAATTTTATCACATGTTCATTAATTAATATGGTTTTGGGGGCTTTACTCTAATATTTACCAGTCCTCTACCAGGAGTGGTAAACGAAGATTAGACAAACAGAACGAGAAAGCAAAAAGTTAACGCAGAGGATCAACACTAAAGATTTAATTCTGCAGTGAATTACTGAATCAGCAGGCTTAATTGAATGTATACTGATATAACAAGAAAGATAAGTAATTAGGTGTTAGAAGTGAGTGGATTAACATCTAAATGAAGAGAGAACAAAGAGGCAGAATAAAGCTATATATCGAAAGGGAAAATCCTACTCCGATTCAAATATGTACCTCAGGAGCCATATAGCCAAGGGTTCCTGTCTCCCCTGTCATGTCATTAGGATTAGAGGCCTCAACTCGTGCAACCCCAAAGTCAGCAATTTTTACGGTACGTGACTTGTCCAATAGCATATTCTCTGTCTTGACATCTCTATGGACAATCTTCTGAGAGTGAAGGTAACTCAACCTACAAAGTTCCATTAATTGACCTGTGTTCAGATAAATGACTAATTCTTGATAGAGACATGGTGTTAGAAATATGAAAGCGAAACAAGGTGCACTTACCCTCTGGCCAAATCAAGTGCCATCTGCACTACAACTTTGAATGCTAGCTTCTTTCTTCGGTTTTTGATAAGGTAAGATTTTAAGGCGCCTCCAGGAAGATATTCCACAACAACACAACATATATTACTAGGCATGCCAATATGACCACTTTCTGTTTGTAAATTTACGCCAGATGCGCCCATGGTTGCCCCGATGAACTGTATAACATGAGAGAGATGTATTCATATGTAAGATAAACAGTTTATAACAAAACAATTTCACATCTAAGCCAGCAATCAGTGCATATGTTGTCTCTCATTGAAAATGTGCTCTTCCAAATGATAGGCAGTTGACATTAGACTGGTACCAGGACAAATAAAGCTTCTACGTTCTTCTGGCCTTTGGCCATCAGGGACGGATCTAGTATGTAACATATAGGTTCATTCGAACATAGTAGCTTCGGCTCAGAAATCCACTAAATGAGTAAAAAGAGTAGATTTTGAACTCAGTAAATTAAATGGGCAGTGATAGAATTCCAAACACTGTTAGCCATGCACGACATATGCTACTAAAACGTATGCATCAAATCATCATAACATAGTGAATATGCAGTAGCCAGTAAATAAAATGAGCACGAACTTCAAATTGGAGTTAGTTTTTCTACTAATAAAGACATGCGAAAGCTTGACATCTCTTTTACAGTCCCATGAGGAGCACACTTTTACCTTTACTGTAAAGGTTTCTGGTCCATTAATGAATGAATTATTCAGTTAAACCTGGATTACTATATGATTTATCTAGTTTTGGCAATAATGTTTTAAGAATTAAGAGCTTTGCACTCCCACGGCAATGTGATAGCTCTAGTGCAGCAAATCTCATTGTTCATAACTTAATAAGAAATCAAAATTTGTTAGGATTTAAAAAGAAATGACAGTGTAAACAATATCCAGTAATCAAGAAGAAGGACTTGCACATTGTGTTTATCGACTTGGAGAAGGCGTACAATAAGGTTCCAAGAGAGGTGTTATGGAGGTGCCTGGAGGCGAAGAGCGTGCCGGAAGCCTACATTAGGGTGATCAAGGATATGTATGATGGCGCTAAGACGAGGGTTAGGACGGTGGGTGGCGACTCAGACCACTTCCCGGTGGTAATGGGGCTTCACCAAGGATCGGCGCTCAGCCCCCTCCTATTTGCTTTGGTGATGGATGCTCTAACACTGCATATCCAAGGAGACGTGCTATGGTGTATTCTATTCGCTGAAGATATTGTCTTAATAGACGAGTCGAGGGTCGGTGTTAATGAGAGGTTGGAAGTTTGGAGACAGACCCTCGAGTCAAAGGGTTTCAGACTAAGCAGGTCTAAGACTGAATACTTGGAGTGCAGGTTTAGCTCCGAGCCGAGCGAAGAAGGAGTTGGTAGGGACGTGAAGCTTGGTTCCCAGGTTATCGCCAAGAAGGACAGTTTCAAGATAGGTGATTCAGGGGGGCAGAGAGATCGACGGGGATGTCACTCGAATAGTAGCTGGGTGGTCGAAATGGAGGCTTGCGTCGGGAGTCTTGTGTGACAAGAAAGTGCCACAGAAACTCAAGGGGAAGTTTTATAGAGCTGTGGTTAGACCAGCTATGCTGTACGGGGCGGAGTGTTGGCCGGTGAAGAACTCTCATATCCAGAGAATGAAGGTCGCAGAGATGAGGATGCTCAGGTGGATGTGCCGGCACACCAGGTTGTATAGGGTCAGGAATGAAGTTATTTGGGAAATGGTGGGGGTGGCCCCAATGGATGAGAAGCTGCGAGAAGCGAGACTGAGGTGGTCCGGACATGTGCAGAGGAGAAGCCCCGATGCCCCGGTGAGGAGTTGCGAGCGGCTGTCGGTAGTTGGCGCGAGTCGTGGCAGAGGGAAGCCCAAGAGGTATTGGGAAGAGGTGATTAGGCAGGACATGGCTATAATGCGGATTTCCGAGGATATGGCCCTTCATAGGAAAGTCTGGAGGTTTAGTATCAAGGTTGTAGGATAGGGGCTTCTATTATTTCGCGGGGTAGGGCTGGGTTGGGGGAGCGGTCTCAATAGGCTTGGTGTAGTGTATTGCTGCCCTATGGTTTTGTATGTATTTCTGTGACTACTCCTAGAATTACTAATACCTTTTGTTCTTGTTGATGCTTTGTTTACTTTGTGCTTTTATATGTCAGGTTTTTTTTATGGTTTATCCCGGAGTCACTAATGTTTTTTGTTTTTGTTTTTGTTTTTTTCCTTTTCTCGATCTTTCGCCGAGGGTCGATTGGAAACAGCCTCTCTGTCCTATCAAGTAGGGGTAAGGCCTGCGTATATATTACCCTCCACAGACCCACTCTATAGGACTATACTGGGTAGTTGTTATTGTTGTTGTTGTAAGTCATTTCCTCATTTTCCTTTTTCCCCCTTTTGATGGTAGCAGCAAACTCTTTCATAATCTATAGTTTAATTTATTTATCAATGCCCCCCGGCACCCACGCAACACGTCATGTAAAAGCTAGACAAGGTGGTGTATACAACTGAAACAAGGTATAGAAGCTCCACAGCTGTTTCTCATGTCGCTGGTCATTTAAGTGAAGACTTCAATACAAGACAGTGCACACAATTCGGCATACTGTCAAGACATTAATCTCTGAAGTTCAGCAAACAAGCAGTAATATAACAAGGTCTAAATCATTCGTGCATATTAGGAGTTGAAGAGGTTCAACGTCACCTTAGTTACATTAGGATGGTCAAGCTTATGCCACACTGAAACTTCTTGAGTAAAAGCTGCCCTTAGTGATGCTATTTCAGCTTCTGTCCTGTGGCCCTCTTCCCCCCAGTCTAGCAGTTTAACTGCCACCAAGTAATTCACATGTTAATAAGAAAGTTATTTTCTTTTTTCCCTTTTAAATAAATGGTCCCAAACTTTGTAAATTTAACCAGGCAAAATAAAGAAAAGAAAAAAAGAAAAAGTTTGGACAATGTTAAGGCCCTGTAGCAGTGACAATGACAACCAAACTATCATGACCAAAAGACTAGTAGATAAAAAAGAATAGCATTAATAACGAGAGAAGAGGAAAATGAGATCCAGAATTGTAGATGTCATGCATTAATTTCAGATTACTTTAATACTTCAATAACAGATTGGATCACATGAAAGTTCAGAAATACAGCAACAAATGCAAGACCACCCAAAGTTAATGCCGTCATCTGCAACTTGCAAAAACTTTCAACCCAAACCCGTGCCGCTATTCACGGATTCCATAAGAAAAAGCTCAAAATGACGAACCAGTATTCTGCAAAATCCATAAACCTTCCGCCCAACACACCCCGAACACCAATTAGGAAAAAGAAAAAGAAATGTGCAATTTTTTTGGTTTACCATCCCGGTATCCGGTACCCGCATTGGAACCGACTATAACAACTAAGAACAACCCCAGAAAAGAGTAAAAGGAAAAGGAAATATATACAATTATTATGCCATAAATTAAATTAATTCTTTTGCACGACCCACTTTTACCTATGTGTTCTGTTAATTATACAAAAACCAGTTTCTTGGAACGGTGTGATCCTTGTAAATTAGCTAATTAATTAGAGATTAGGAGGAAAAAGAATGTCGACATTTTCTGTATGCTGGACAGACCCCCCAAAAACCCAGAAATAAAAATTTAAAAAAGAGACGAATAGGATTCATGGAAATGAAAAGTTGTAGATGCTCAGTGCTTAAATAAAGATAATAAACAGGTGAATTAAGCTTTAGCACTACCTTATCGTATTGATGCTAAATTAACTGACTATAATAACGGTAAGCTGCAATAATACTGGTCGATAAACTATATTAATATAAAAATTTGAGCTTAACCTCAAAAATAAAGAGAAGGAACCTGTTAAACTAGGGTATAAATGATATAGAAAAATAGTACGTAAATGAAACTGACCGGCGACATCAAGGCCATCATAAACGCCACGGTGAACGGTACCAAAGGTGCCACGAGCAAGGACACTTTTGATGATTAGCTTAGAAGTATCAATTTCCCAGTCGTATCTTTGCCTAGGCGGAACATATAGAGAAAGGTTGGTAGGGGTGGTGGTTGTGGGGTGGTTGCTGGCCGCGACTACTGCAGTAGTAGTAACAGTAGAAGTAGTGGTGTAGTTAATGCAAGAATCGTCGAGTGGTTTCTTGATGTTGTTCTTCTCCATAGTTCTTACCCTGTTAAGATGCCTCTCCAGTTGTTCATCCAAACTCTTCAAATCAATCTGATCTGCTCTTACAAACCCTTCACTCCCCTTCTCCATTCTTGCTTTTCAATTGAACAAGGCCTTTAATTTGTGGTGTATGGTGGGTGTAAGGGGAGAAATTAAAGGGGGTGTAAAAATTTGTGTGTTGTATGTATGGATTATGGAAGAAGAGAGTATTATGAGCAGAGCAACGCCATGTGGGCACATGGATTTGCCTCAACACAATGTCTTCTCTCTTTGACCCACCACTCTCCTCTCTCTCTCCTTTCTTTTCTCCAATTTATTTATTCTTTAAAATTAAAATAAAATATTCCAACTCACATAAATACTGCCAGGTGTTTTACTGGATAGTGTGAAAAATTTTGGAAAAATTTATTTCTTATCTCAAAATTTTATTAGTCACACAAGTAATATAAGTTGGGTGAGGCACACAATAAAACTTCTCATACTATACATAACTTAAATTCAATTCCTCTACGAGTTAGTTTGATTCGGCACGTAATTTTTGAAAATAAAATATTTTTGAAACTTATAGTCTTAAAAAATTAAAGGATAAAAGTTTTGTGGGGTCATGATATTTGTACGATTATAAAAGCTTCTCATTAATAATAAAATAGGCAAAATAAAGAGTTTAAAATTACATTATTTTCAATTCAGAAATGTGTCATTTATTTTGGTACAGACTAAATGAAAATAGCTCATCTAATTTGAAACTGGGGAAGCAGTTCTTAAAAAATTGGCCATGAATATATAGTTTGAATTGAAAATAATACGATATTAACATTTAACAATGATCACTAAATGTGAATCCACGTCGAATTATGATTTCCTTGTGACTGTATAATACTACTGAAATTCTTATTTATATGTATTATAATTTACATCCTTTTATTTTAACAGAATCACAAGCTTTCCATGTTTTAGATAAAATAATTGACAAATATGATTAACTCAAACCGTGCAATTAAACTATAACGATGATAGGACATGGACATCTACAAAACACAGTCAGGGTTGACCTATCTTGTCCTTTTTAGTTTCCACTATAAGAGATTTCTTTACATTTGACAGACCTTTCTTTAAATTAAACTTTGCTACCAAGTGCTAAGTCGCCAAGCATTAGGGGACAAATTAATAGTATTAATAATTTGTCTTTGGCTACGCATTAATCATGACTTATGAGTAACAACCACGTAATTTTGTTTTGCATGTGAATAAAGTCAAAGCTAAGTTTGTATGGGGCCAAATATGGCTTGACCGTAAGGGATCGAGCACAGCTTTCCGCACGTTCGTAAAACGATAAGGGTATGACCCCTCCCCTACGTCTCTTAACGAGGGCGCAGTACAGATGTAAGGGCACAAGCGATGACGTGTATATTTAGACGTCTCCTTTGAAAGGGCGTCAACGACCTCTCGACGAAGAAGCTCCACCTCTATATAAAGGGAGGCCTCCCTGTTGTAATGGACCATGTGTTATTATTTAATAATATAATTTCTCTCATTCTCTCTCAACTATGATAAGTGATTACCTTTAAAAGTTCTTCATTCTTGCAAATATCTCGATATTATAATTACACTGATCTCATATTTAGGTTCATTATATTTGATTACGGTTTACCCCTCTCATATCTTTTGATTGTTTCTAGCTTATAAAGTAACCGATAACTTTTGAGCCAGACAATTTGGCGCCGTCTGTGGGGATTTCGAGAATCAAAATCATAGTATCCACCTAAAGATCAGCCAACCATCTCCTCTATATCACGCGAAAACCCAAAAATGGCCGAAAACAACACTAGATCCAAAGCAATAATGGGGCTCACAATCAATCTCCTTGGCTCTCTCAATGAGATCGGCGACGACGTTGTCACCAACACAACCCCCGGCACCGCACGAGAAGCAGAAACCTCACCTTCCCCCTCTGAAAATCCAACGACCTTGCATGACAAAGAAGCTTCCACATCCGCTGCAAAAGAGGCACCCTCGGGGGTTAGAAAATTGCTGGAAGAGTGGCTAACAAGTACCCTGAGTGGCTTAGTCGAAAAACTACCACAAGGTAACGTCAAAACAATACCAACGATGAGTATCACCACTACTGTGGACGAACAAGAAGAGACGCGAGTAAACAACCAACCCGTCGAAACACAGACCCATGATGACACGCTGACCGCTATCCTGAGGAAGATGGAAGAAATGGAGAGCGAAAACAAGGCTCTCCGTGACCAGATGAAGGAACACCAGGAGAGGGTCGGCAAAATTCCCGGAGCCCTTAAGTTGTTACCAAAACGCGGCATGGGGAGGTTCGTGGAGCAACCATACTTCGAAGAAGCTTCCCCCTACTCCATCCCAAAAACTTTCAAGATGCCCCCTTACTTAAGGGTATACGATGGGACCACTAATCCCAAAGACCATCTCATTCACTAGTTACCGCCGTAAAAGGTAACGACCTATCAAAAGAGCAAGTACCATTAGTGCTACTGAAAAAGTTCGGCAAGACGCTAACCAAAGGGCCCCTGACATGGTACTCCCAACTGCCTGCCAAGTCAATATCAACATTCGAAGAAATGGCGGATAAGTTTGTCACTGCCCATGCGGGTGCGAAGAAGGCAGAGGTAAGGGTGAACGACATCTTCGCCGTCAGGCAAACCACAGGTGAAGGGCTCAGGGACTTCCTCGCCAGATTCGACAGGGTAAGAATGAGCCTGCCAAACGTGTCGGAAGGGATGGTGGTCACTGCCTTCCAGAACGGACTAAGCAGGGATGGTTCCAGAGCGACTAAGAAGCTGTTGAACTGCCTTATGAAGTATCCCCCTACGATATGGGAGGAAATCCATAATGATTACTGCGTCGAAGTACGAGCGGACGAAGACGATCTCAACGGGCCAACCCAACGGTTAATAGCTATACAATTGGAAACAAGGAAAGATCGATGCCACGAGGGATGTTGGGAACATTCCCTTCATTCCAATAGAGAAAGACATCAGCCATACATGAGATCTTACCATCCGCCTCCCCGACACATGGACGCATTACAACGGCACATCGCCCCGCTCCAAAATGAAAGAGGTACGCCCCCTTATTATCATCACATAATTTTTGCGTCTCTCCTTTAGAAATAGTATACGTACTGGAGAAGCTTGGCACCAAGGTGCAATGGCCTCAAAAGATGAAGTCGGATCCCGCCACAAGGAAGTCAAACGTCCTGTGCGAACTCCATCAGGAACGGCGACACAGGACCGAAGATTGCATAGGCCTGCGACAAGAGGTCGTCATAATGTTAAACCAAGGATATCTGAAAAAGCTGCTCAGCAACAAAGGAAATATCAACTTCGCACGCGGGCGAGAACAACCCCGCGGACCACCAAAGTCGCCTTCCCCGACGCGGACGGTAAATATGATCATTGGTGATGGCAACGACTCAGCAATCAACCACGTCAAATTTGCCAACACTCATAGGCAGAAATGGACTATCTCCCACGAACGGTATGCCGACTTCGAAGGAAGTATCACCTTCGATAAGTTTGATGCCGACGGTTTGTGTTTTCCTCATTACAATGATTTTGTTATTACTTCACATATTATTGATACGGATATCAAGAGAGTCATGATCGATGACGGAAACAGTGTCTGTATCATCCACCCGAGAGTCCTTTTACAGATGGGACTCGAGGATAGGATAATACCCCGATGCATAATACTAACTGGTTTTAACAATGCAGTGGAACATACGTCCGGAGAGGTGACCTTGCCCATCCTCGCGGGAGGGGTCATGTTGGTAACAACTTTTCACGTGATGGACCAAGAGACGGCATACAACGTCATCATAGGGCGCCCATGGATTCATGCCATGTGAGCAGTCCCCTCGAGCTTGTACCAAGTGGTCAAGTTCCCTAACCTATGGGGAATATTCAGCATCAAGGGGGAATTGTGTACCGCACAAGAGTATTACAAGATAACCCAAGACTGCGTCCACACCCGACAACTGAGGGGAGCAAGCGTGAAAGCATAGAAATTATCCGTTTCGGAGACTAAAACTGACCCGACGGCAGACACCATCAAAGATCCTAACATTGTGGAAGCTTGTAAAGCAATGATCGAAGATCTCGATCAAATCCAATTGGATAGCAACAACCCCGCAAAGAAAGCCTACATCGGACATGGACTCGCCAATCCAAGTAAGTATCGTGAATTCTTAACCAACCATGCAGACCTATTTGCCTTTTACCATGTAGATATGATGGGGATTTCTCCAGATATCGCAACCCATAAGCTAAATGTTGACCCGCTGCATCCGCCGGTACGGCAAATCAGAAGAAAGTTAAACGTCGCAATCAATAAAGCAGTCCGCGAGGAAGTAGACAAACTACTCACCAACGGCTCTATCAGGGAGTCAAAATATCCTCAGTAGGTCGCCAATGTCATCATGTTCTAAAAGAAAAACGAGAAGTGGAGAATGTGCGTGGACTTTACTGACCTGAATAAAGCGTGCCCTGAGGACTCCTTCCCTTTCCACACATCGACCAGTTGATCGACGCCATCGCCGGACACAAACTGCTGAGTTTCTCAGATGTGTATTCCGATTACAATCAGATCCTGATGGCCGAGGAAGACCAAGAGAAAACAACCTTCATCATGCACCAAGGAACACACTGCTACAAAGTGATGCCCTTTGGGCTCAAAAACGCAGGGGTCACATATCAAAGACTGGTCACCAAGATGTTCAAAGAACAACTCGGTAAGACCATGGAAGTTTACATCGACGACATGCTATTGAAATCCGCAAAAAAGGAGGATCACATTGACCACTTAAAAGAGGCCTACAAAATACTAAAAAAGTATGGGATGAAGCTAAATTCCGAGAAATATGATTTCGGCATAGCGTCAGGAAAGTTTCTATGGTTTTTCATATCCTAACGAGGCATCGAATTCAACCCCAACCAAATCAAGGCAATCTCCACAATACCCGAAGTGCTAAACAGCAAAAAGTAGGTGCAAACATTGACGGGCTGAATAGCCACCTTTGCAGATTCGTATTGCGATCCTCTGACAGATGCCACAAATTTATCAACGTACTAAAAAAGGACAACGGATTCTAGTGGAATAAGGAATGCATCAAAGCTTTGTGAGAACTGAAAACATACATGTCGTCACTACCACTGCTGGCCAAAGCGGATCCCGGCGAGCCCCTGCTGATATATCTGGTCGTATCAGAAGTCATCGTCAGCGTAGTATTGGTTCGTGAAATGAAAGGTACGTAATCCCCTATCTATTATATTAGCAAAACCCTGGTGGATGCCAAAACACGGTACCCACACCTCGAAAAATTAGCTCTGGCACTGGTCACAGCTTCGAGAAAGCTCATACACTATTTCCAATGCCAACCCATTAAAGTGGTGACCACATTCCCCTTAAGAAGCATACTACATAAGCTCGAGTTATTGGGACGACTCGCCAGATGGGCCATAGAGCTCAGCGAGCGTGATATCTCGTGTATCCCAAGGACCGCCATCAAGTCACAAGTCCTCGCCGACTTCATGGCCGACTTTAGCGCAAAAATACTACAAGAGGCAGAAAAGGAAGCTTTACACTCCACCTCAAATAACGACATCTGGGCTCTCTACGCAGATAGAGATGCTAATGCCTCAGGATCGGGACTGGGACCCGTCCTCGAAGTCCCCACGGGTGAAATCATTCTCTAGTCCATACGATGCCCCGAGATGACTAACAACGAGGTAGAATACGAAGCCCTTATTGTAGGTATAAGGCTAGCCGTCAAATACGGGGCCTTTCGACTCGTCCTCCACTACGACTCTCAGCTCGTGGTAAATCAAGCCACTGGGACTTACTAAGTCAAGGAACAAAGATTGCAGAAGTACCACGCAGAAATCCATAGGTTGATGGCCCAACTCAATGAGTGCCCCTTCAAGCAGGTTCCCAGAGCACAGAATGCCAAGGCGGATAGTCTAGCAAAACTAGTTGCAGTCACCACAAGCCTCGACAAAGAAAGCGTCGTCACTCTCCTCCACTCGGCAATCAATCATGTGGAGGTACTCTCTTTAAATTTGACCTAGGACTGGCGCAACTAGTTTTTATCGTACTTGCGGGAAGGAACTCTCCCGTCTGATAAAAAAGAGGCAAAGAAGCTCTGTGTACAGTTCGCCAAATTTGCATGATAAACCACGAGCTCTACAAAAGGACCTTTGGAGGACACCTGGCCAAGTACCTAGGCCCTAATCAAATGACGCCAGTATTGGAAGAAGTACATGAAGGATATTGCGGCGCCCATACGGGCAACCACGCACTCATGCGCTGTCTGATACGAGCCAAATATTACTGGCCTACAATGAAAAAAGATACTATAGAGTATGTCCGTCGATGCGAAATATGCCAAAAATTCACCCCCATGATACACCAACTGGGAGAACCCCTCCATTCGGTCATTTCCCATTATCCCTTCATCAAATAGTGAATGGACATAGTCGGCCCGTTACCCGCCGGACGAGGAAAGGTACTTTTTCTATTAGTTTGAACTGACTATTTCTCCAAGTGGGTGGAAGCAGGTGCATCTGCCCAAATACGCGAACAAGAGGTCATCGCCTTCATATGGAAGAACATCATCCCCCACTTCGGCATTCCCAAAGAAATCACCTGTGATAACGGGCGATAGTTCATTGGTTAGAAAATGGCCAAATTCTTCCACAAAATGGCACATCAAATGAATACTCTCCGCACCATATCATCATGTCGCCAATGGTCAAGCAGAGTCATCCAACAAGACCATACTGAATATATTGAAAAGGAAGCTTGAAGATACCAAAGGACTATGGCCGAAACTACTACCAGAGGTACTATAGGCACACAAGACCACCCCTAAATCTTCCATGGGAGAAATGCCATATTCACTTGTTTACGGAACTGATGCCGTCATACCGGTTGAAGTAGGTGAACCAAGTTTGAGGTAATCACATACGAGCAGAGCAAAAAATGATTCGAACTTATTCCGGGACCTCGATGAAGCCGAGGAAAGGAGAGAAATGGCCCACATTAGGATGGTAGCCCAAAAACAGCAAATCAAAAGATACTACAACAAAAGGGCCACAATCCGACCACTCAAAGTAGGCGACTACGTCATCAAAGCCAAAACCTTGGCATCTAAGGATCCAAGCAAAGGAAAACTGGGTACCAATTGGGACGGACCATATAAAATCAATGTGACAGCAGATAAAGGGTCGTTTCAACTGGAGACAATGGAAGGAAAGACGCTCCAAAATAGCTGGAATATCTCTCACCTCAAGTATTTCCATTTCTGAAGAGAAACCCCCGAGTCGTACTCTTTTTCCCTTATCCAATTTGTGTCCCAATTGGGTTTTCTCAAAAAGGTTTTTAATAAGGCGGCGAAAGAGATGCTCGAAAATTCTCACGAGGCAAGTTTGACACGCCTGTTACTCTGCAAACCAGCACAACATGCATACCAAAGGGACTGAACCAATGGCCATCTCCAATGTATGAAAGGCTACGGCTATCTCCAATTTATGAAAGACTACGGTCATCTCCAGTGTATGAAAGGCTACGGCCATCTCCAATATATGAAAGGCTACGACTATCTCCAATGTATGAAAGGCTACGACCATATCCAACGTATAAAAGGCTAAGGCCATCTATAACTTATTAAAGACTAAGGCCGTCTACAACGTATAAAAGGCTAAGGTCGTCTACAACGTATAAAAAGCTAAGGCCGCTACAACGTATAAAAGGTTAAGGTCGTCTACAACGTGTAAAAGGTTAAGGCCATTGTCATAGTAACCAACTCAGTTCGATTACGACAAATCAACTCGACACGATCAAAATCATGAAATGGTTACGACCATCTCAGAACGAGTAAATGGCTAAGGCCATTGTTGTACTAAGTTGACTCGGCTCGACTACGACAAATCAACTTAACAACGATTGACACTACGCATACTACTATGACAAGCGCACAAAATAAAAGGAGCAAAACGTATACATGTATATCAAAATAATAAATTCCATTTCCTCCAAAAAAAAGTATATGTTTACAAAATATCCTACTCACACAGCTACAAAATTACAACAACAAAACAAACACACATCCTAGTCGCCGCCACCCTGTTCGCCATCGCCAGCTGGCCCGTCGCCTTGCCTACCGCCGCCTTCGGCCCGGAATACCGCAGAAATTCAGGACCCAGTAACCAAATGGTTCACATCTTCAAAGGTAAATCCAGCCGGGTTTGGAGAATCCAGGTTATACCTACAAGCTTACCGGGCAACCCGAACCAAGCGGTGTCGGTCCTCAACCTCTGCCTCAGTAGCCCGACCAGCAACATGTAAATCTTCAAAAACTGCCATCTTGGCTTTGGTGTACACCCACATGTCGTGCACCTCACTAGACACATCGTTGGCCAACTCGATCACTACTGCTTGCTTAGGAGTGTCAACATTAGTCGCCCTGGCATTGAGCTCGGCAGTTAGGGCATCAACTTTAGCACTCAATTCAGTGGCCTCCGCCATTGCCCCACGGCCAATCTCCAACTCATCCTCCTTCGACCGAAGAAGGTTCTCTAGTTTTGTGTTTCGAGGCAGTCATTAAGTTTGCATTTTCTTGCTCCAACTGAGTCACACGCTCCCGCAGCTGAGCTGCCGACTGCTCCAAGCCCGCGCGAAAAACCTAGAACTACGGGTCCTAGGCATATATGTCCGCAAATGTCTGGTGCTTAGATCGGCACTCTTTATACTTTTTTACTACCCTCCTAAGGGTGCAGTCTTCTTATGAGCACGCCGGACCCTCTCCACTTCCAAAATGAGGGTCTAAAGAGAAAAAATACAACACAAGTCAGCATACGCCTAAGGTTCGTTCTAAGGACCGAAAAAAGCAAAGCATACCTGCAAAGTTGCACCGGCGACTCGTCGGGATAAATCCATGACAAGATGTCCTTCAGAGTCTCGCTCTCGGCAGCCGTGCAAAGCAAAGTCATGTCAGCCACGACCTGCTCACTATCCAGCAACAGGTTATATCCGGTCGGGATCACGATTCGACGGTTAGGCCCAACCACAACCATCTCCACTCGAGCGTGATCCCCCTGCGGCATGTCCGCAGTTGAGGGAGCCCATTCGAAACCTGCCCTTCCCTCATCAGCATCCGCCTCGGCAGTAGCCAGTGTTTCGTCTTCTTCGACACTCGGGGGGGTAGTATCAGGTACAACCCTCCTCTAAAGGGCCGACCTTTTCGAGCGAATGGCGTCGCCCATCAAGACCGACCTTGACTCTGGACGGCGTACATTTGCCCTCCTGCGTTCTACGACTATTCCTGTGCCAAGAAGTAATCGACGCCTCTTCCACTCTAGCGACTCTTCGCCTTTGGAAGCCTCCTCTTCGGCACGAGGAGATGGAGGTGAATGAGTCGTCTCATTCGCGGATTCAACCAACGGAATGACCTCAGGCCGAGTAGCCTTAGGAACGTCCTCGCTAAAGGGTTCCTGGGTCGTATATCCGCCCTCGAGCCAAGCAGCTTCGGGAATATCCTTGCTGGAGGGCTCCAAAGTCGCATACTCGCCCTCAGGCTGAGCAACCTCAGGAATATCCTCATCCGAAGGCTCCGGAGGCATATACTCATCCTCCGAATCAGTCATCGCCGCCGAAGGGGCTGCAACATTTCGTCTTCTCCTCCTTTGGGGGGCGCTCTGAACTGCCAAAATAAAGTAAGTCAAGTGACAACACTTGAAAATAGAATTTCCAAATTAGAAGTCGGTGTACTACCTAAAGGTCCGTATCAGGTGATGAATGTCGCCCACGTCCGACATTCCTCCGTGCAAGGGATCATTCTCCCCACCCACGACCTTATATCTAGTACAAGTCGGGGCAGAAAAATCTTAGCTGCAAAAAAGGGAAAGCGAGGAAGTCACAAAGATTGAACGGGCATAAGTGATGAAAAGTATTAAGTATGCATAGCAGCACTCACGTTCTGGATTCCATACTTTTGGGCACCCTTCTGGGGTCGCCACCAGGTCCGTCGTTTGGACATAGAAAAATATAAGCCAGAAGCGGCGATTGGGCTTGTCATCCGCCCTGACGACCAGGCCTTTTGTGCCACGGTTCTTCAACTGCAACATCGATCCCCTCATAAAACCAGGGCTAAACAACTGCAGCAGGTGATGGATCGAGACGTCGAGTCCAGCCCAATCAGCGTAAGTGGTCAATATGCGACATACTTTCCATGTATACGAAGTGAGCTGAGACGGGCATACACTGTAGAAATCGCAAAGCTCCTCCGCTAGAGGGAAATGGGGAGGCCATACCCGATCAAAAATGGGTATTCATAAAAAGCACAGAACCCCAATCTGTGTACGTTAGCAAAATCCCCTCTGGCCGCTTCCATGACCACTGTATCAGGGATTTGGAATGCCTTCCGCAAACTATCCAAATGTGAATCAAGGAACTCAGAGCGGTTCCATGAAGGAGTTGGGCATCGTATGGGAAAATCCCTTCGAACATGAAGCTCTCGGGGAAGGAAGTTGTCCATAATGAGGGGAAATCCAAAGATAGTGGAACCCCAGAGGAGGACTCGTCTCTATATCCCCTGCTTTGTTGGATTCGTCTTGCCATAATCAGTGTTTATCTATGAATAAATATGTCAACAACTAGGGAAACTAACTTAGAAGAAGACTCGAATGATTCAACACAAAAGTTACTATAATCTCTAACAAAAGATGAAAATACGAGAAGAGAGTCTGAGAAGTTCAAAAGATAGCAAAAATCGAACCCTTACCCTATTTATAGATCCCTCATACACGGAAAGCGAAGAGGCAGGTTTCAGAAAAAGGGGCGGGAAACCAAAATGTCAAATTGCCCCCTGATCTGTCTTGGGAGCATTTATAATCATGATGCATGCCGGTAGTGACGTCAATCCAAAAAGTAGACCACAATTTCAATGCATTAGCGACGCCATGGCATATCGACATTTCCACCCACTGAAGACGTACATCGAGTACGCCTCCAACGGGCGGAGGGACTAACTATATGCGGCCAAATATGGCTTGACCGTAGGGGGCCAAGCGCAGCTCTCCCCACATTGGCAAAACGATAAGGGTACGACCCCTCCCCTACGTCTCTTACAGCGATGGCGCAGTATAGACGTAAGGGCACAAGCTTGACATATATATTTAGACGTCTGAAAGGGCGTCAACGACTGCTCGACGAATTATAATTTTAGTAAGGAAGCCCCACCTCTATATAAAGGGAGGCTTCCCTGTTGTAATGAACCATGTGTTATTATCTAATAATACAATTTTTCTCATTCTCTCTCAATTGTGATAAGTGATTACCTTTGAAAGTTCTTCATTTTTGCAAGTATCTCGATATTATAATTACACTGATCTCATATTTAGGTTCATTATATTTGATTACGATTTACCCCACTCATATCTTTTGATTGTTTCTAGCTTATAAAGTAACCGATAACTTTTGAGCCAAATAAAGTTCTCCTTCCGGTCCACAATAAATAATTAATTTATCTTTTTATTTTGGTTTAAAATAAGTGTCCATTTCTATAATCAAGAAAAAATTTATTTTGTTTTTACAAAATTACCCTTATGTATGTATACCTAAAAAAATCTTTTACTGCTCACATTAAATTATACGGTAACTAGGAGTGGCAAACAGGCGGGCAGATCGGATATGGTTCGGATTAAAATGGATTATGAAAAAATGGGTAAATTATCCGATCTGATCCATATTTAATATGGATAAAAAACGAGTTAACCGGCGACCATATTATTCATGACTTCTTGCATATGATCACTTTTGGGAGAATTCTTAGTCTCTTTATCTTGAGGAATCCCAAATTTGAGGCTTTACAAATGTAAAAGTTATATTCATTGGTTACCATTGATTATTCATTAACCATATGGATAATATGGTTCTTATCCATATTTTACCCGTTTTTAAAAAGTTAATTATCCAACCCATTTTTATGGATAATATGGGTGATTAACTGTTTTATTTTAACTATTTTGTCATGCCTAACTGCAACATTTAATTAAGGATAGTTTAGTCACACTAGTCCATTTTATTTAGAATTAGTATTTTTTTTAATAGGTATGCAAAAGACAAATCGATCTCTAATTGTGGACCGGATGAAGTATTTCGATGAGCTTACTTAAATCCAAATGTACTTTTTCCATTAAACATAAATATACTTTACTCTAAAGAAAATTAGGAGACATACCATTTACCAACTAATTTTAGGCATACCAATGAATATTTTTTTAGTTGTATTGTATACAGCTAATTTGATTTGGTTTCCTTTTCAAATAAACCAGGAGAAACTATTTATGGCCTTCACAAGTCACTCAAAAAAAAACTCTATGGTTTTTTTATTTTTATTTCAATACACTAAATGACAATTTTACTTTGATATTCCTACCGTGAATCTTAAAAATGTAATAATACAGGTTAAGCCATTTTATTCACAAAGCAATGTAAATGAAATTTTTATATCCTTTTCTTTTTATTCCCTAGTACACAAATTAAAAATATTAAGCAATCAAAAAGCAGTAAAATTTGGGTTGTTTTATTATCGGCGTGTGCCTCACCTCAATATAATTCGAGCGTGTGCCTCACCTCAATATAGTACTACAATGCACAATCCGGGGTTTCAAACCCTCAAATTATCATTTACAAGCATTACTCACCTCGAACCGGCTAACCCTAGCTCACGACGCCTTTGCCCTTTGAATTGGCCTCCACGTTTGCCGAATCTATCCAAAATCAGAATGAGAGCATCACAATATGCGAAGGGAACCAAACCCAAGCGAAAATAATCAAAAAATACCAAAAATACCAAAATTAGCAAAACCCGATCCCCAGACCCACATCTCGAAACTCAGAAATTTTTACATTAATAGGTTACTTATCTCCCCACGAGTTCATACATACCAAAAACATCAAAATCGGTCCACAAATGACCCTTCAAATCTCAAATCAAAAGTCCAATATTCCAAGTCCTAGTTTCTCAATTTTTAGCTTAAGTTTCCATGAATTTCTAGGTGGATTTCCCAATAGAATCGAGTTTAAAGTCCAAAAATATTACCTAAAATCATTTCCCTTCTAATCCCTCTTCAATCTCCTTAAAAGCTCTCAAAATGATCAACTATGGGTGAAAATAGACTCAAAATCGCGGACAAGGCGACTTAAAAACATTATGCTCAAGCCTGACTTTCCTTCTTCGCGAACGCGGCCCAACCCTCGTGTTCGCGTAGCACAAACTCATATTGACCAAAAAATTCCTCTTCGCGAATGCGTAGCACCAATCGTGAATGCGATGCTTCCTTATCCTACACCTTCGTGAACGAGGTACCCCTTATGCGAACACGATGAGCAAAAGACCTCGAACCCTTCGAACCTAAAAATACTCTACACGATCGCGATGACCATCTCACAAAAGTGTTGCACTGCTTCCCATCCTTCCGCGAACACGGAGCCTATCTTGCGAACGCGACTAATTTCCGGCCTTCCTCAATATTTCTACGCGAATGCGAGGTGCCACCCGCGAATGCAAAGAACAAAATACCTACAACGGCTGGAACAAAAATCTACAATTTTCCAAACTCCAAAATGGTCCGATTGACCACCCAAAACTCATCTAAGGCCCCCGAGACCTCAACCATAGGCACCAGCACATCCTAAGACCTTATTCAAACTTGTTCCAATCAGCAAAACACCTCAAACAATATCAATTTACCCAAAACACATTGGATTCAAGCCTTAGTTTCTAAAATCTTCCGAGATATGCTTTTGATAAAAAAAAAACCCAACCAAGCCACATCCAAATGACCTAAAATTTAACACACACATCCCAAATGACATAAGAAGGTACTGCAACTCTCGAAATTCTATTCCAACCCTCGGATCAAAATCTCGCCTATCAACTGGAAATCACCAAAATATCAACTTCGCCAATTCAAGCCTAATTCTACTCTGTAACTCCAAAATCCAATCCAATCATGCGCCCAAGTCACAAATCATCTCCCGAAGCTAACCGAACTATCGGAACTCACCTACGATCCCTCTAACCCATAAATCAACACCCGATTGACTTTTCTAACTTAATCTTCCTTAAAAGAGACTAAGTGTCTCAATCCTCTCCAAAACCAACCCGGATTCAATCCAACCAACCTGATACCTCAAAACACTGATGAACAAAACAATACGAAGCAGAAATGGGGGAAATGGACCCATAACTCATAATACGATCGGCTGGGTCGTCACATCCTCCCCAATTAAAACAAACGTGCGTCCTCGAACGAGTCAAGAAATATACCTGAAGCCTCAAACATATGAGGATATCTACTCTGCATTTCCCGATCGGTCTCCTAGGTAGCCTCCTTCACGGGCCAACCTCTCCACTGCACCTTCGCTG
Organism: Nicotiana noctiflora; assembly: GCA_032618575.1. NCBI lineage: Eukaryota > Viridiplantae > Streptophyta > Magnoliopsida > Solanales > Solanaceae > Nicotiana > Nicotiana noctiflora. The sequence continues at coordinate 176,416 of JASVEL010007382.1, forward strand.
AAGCTATACCTTTTGATCTCAACTTTCGAACCTGACGCTCTAAAATAGTTATTGGCTCTACATTATAAGTCAAATCACCCTCCAACTGAACCGTGCTAAAATCCAAAACATGAGACGGATCTCCAATATACTTCCGAAGCATAGAAACATGGAAAATAAGTGCACACTCGATTAGCTTGGTGGAAAAGCAAGCTCATAAGCCACCTCACTAATCCTCCGAAGTACCTCAAAAGGCCTAATGAATCGCGGACTCAATTTCCCTTTCTTTTCGAATCTCATAACACCCTTCATGGGTGAAACCTTCAACAGGACCTTCTCACCAACCATGTAGGACACATCTCGAACCTTCCTATCAGCATAACTCTTTTGCCTCGACTGCGCTGTGTGAAGTGTCTCCTAAATTACATTCACTTTATCTAAATCATCCTGAACCAAATCCGTCCCCAATAGCCTAGCCTCAGTGATCTCGAACCAACCAACTGGAGATCTACATCGCCTCTCATACAAAGCCTCATATGGAGCAATCTGAATACTCGACTGGTAACTATTGTTATAAGCAAACTCTGCAAGTGGTAGAAACAGATCCCATGACCCTCCAAAATCAACAACATAAGCGCGTAGCATATCCTCCAATATTTGAATGGTGCGGTCGGACTGCCCGTCCGTCTGATGGTGAAAAGTTCTGTTCAACTATACTCGAGTACCCAACTCTCGCTAAACAGACTTCCAAAACTGGGAAGTAAATTGAGTGCCCCAATCTGAAATGGTGGAAAATGTGACACCATGCAACGGAATAATCTCCCAAATATATATCTCTGTCAGCCGCTCTAAAGAAGAAGTAGTACAAATAGGAATGGAGTGCACGGACTTGGTCAGCCTATCCACAATCACCCAAATAGCATCGAACTTCTTCAAAGTCTGAGGGAGTCCAACTATGGAATCCATAGTAATCCGCTCCCACTTCCACTCTAGAATATCCATCCTCTGAAGCAAGCCACCTCTCTAATGCTCATATTTCACCTGCTAAAAATTAAGGCACCGTGCTACAAATTCCACAATATCTTTCTTTATTCTCTGCCACCAATAATGCTGTCTAAGATCCTAATACATCTTTGCGGCTCCTAGATGAATAGAAAATCGCGAGATATGGGCCTCCTCTAGAATCAACTCCGAAGCCCATCCACATTGGGCACACAAATCCAGCTCTACATCCTTAACACCCTATCATCTCCAATGGTCACATCTCTGGCATCATCATGCTGAACTCTATATCTAAGGATGAGCAAATGTGGATTATCATACTGGCGCCCTCTGATGCGCTCATATAGGGAAGACCAAGAAACCACACAAGCCAACACCCGACTGGGCTCCAAAATATCCAACCTCATGAACCAGTTAGCTAATGCATGAACATCAACCGCAAACGATTTCTCCACAACTAAAATGTATGCCAAACTTCCCATACTCACTGCCTTTCGGCTCAAAGCACCGGCCACCATATTGTCGTTCCCCGGATGGTACAATATAGTGATGTCAAAATCCTTAAGCAACTCCAACCACCCCCGCTGCCTAAAATTAATATCCTTTTACTTGAACAAATTCTAAAGACAGTGATGATCGGTGAATGCCTTACGAGATACGCCATACAAGTAATGCCTCCAAATCTTCAACGCGTGAACTATGGCAGTTGACTCCAAATCATGAACGGGGTAGTTCTTCTCAAGGGGCTTCAACTAACGAGAAGCATAAGCAATAACTCTACTCTCTCGCATTAGCACACAACCATTCTTGACTCTCGAAGCATCATAATACACTGTAGATAAACCTGAATCTGATGGCAAAACCAACATTGGAGTTGTGGTTAAAGTTGTCTTGAGCTTATGAAAGCTCTCCTCACACTCGTTCGACCATACAAAAGAAGCACCATTCTGAGTCAACTTGGTTAAGGGTGATGCGATAGATGAGAATCCATGAACAAACCGATGATAATAGTCTTCCAAACCAAGAAAACAACGAATCTCTGTGGCTGAGGACAGTCTGGGCCAACTCTGAACCACCTTTATCTTCTTTGGATTGACCTGAATACCCTTAGTGGACACCACGTGTCCCTAGAATGCCACTAAACTAAGCCAAAATTCACACTTGGAAAACTTTGTATGAAGCTTTTCCTCACTCAATCTCTGCAACATAATCCTCAAATACTCCATGTAATCCTTCTGACTACGCAAATATACCATTATGTCATCAATGACAACTATGACAAGAGAGTCAAGATAAGGCCGGAACACGATGTGTATAAGATGCATGAACATTGCTGGGGCATTGGTCAACCCAAATGACATAACCAGGAAGTCATAGTGACCATATCTGGTCCTGAAGGTCGTCTTAAGAATATTCGAATACCTAATCTTCAACCGGTGATAACCCGAACGGAGATCAATCTTGGAGAATACCCTCGCTCCCTGAAGCTGGTCAAATAAATCATCAATATGTCCTATAATCAATGCACATTATCATGGTGTCAATCCTTCTTCTTCACAAACAGAACTGGTGCACCCCAAGGTGACACACTAGGCCGAATTGAGTTCCTGAAGCTGCTTCTTTAACTCATTCAGCTCCGCTGGTGCTATACAATACTGCGAAATAGAAATTGGCCGAGTACCCAACACTAGTTCAATACCAAAATCAATATCCTTGTCTGGTGGCATGCCCGACAAGTCTGCATGAAATACATTCGGGAAGTCCCTCACAGTTGGGATAGAATCAATACTTGGAGTCTCATCTCCCACATCCCTCACAAAGTTAAGGTACGAAATACAACCATTCCCAACCATAAGCTGGGCCTTCAAGAAAGAAATCACTCTACTAGGGACGTAATCAGTCATACCTTGCCACTCAATCCGTGGCACACCCGGTATAGCCAATGTAACTGTCTTAGAATGATAGTCTAGAATAGCACGACATGGGGATATTCAATCCATGCCCAAAATGACATTGAAATCCACCATACTCAATAATAAAAGATCAACTGGGGTCTCTAGACCCTCAATAATCACCACACATGACCATTTTACACGGTCTACAACAAACAATATCACCTACTAGGGTAGATACATGAACATGTAAAGCAAGAAACTCACGAGGAGTACCCAAATAGCAAGCAAAGTATGATGATACATAGGAATATGTGGAATCGGGATCAAATAACACAGAGGCATCTCCGTGGCAGATTGAAATAATACCTGAAATAACAGCATCGGAGGTAATAGCATCGGATCTACCTGGGTAGCATAGAAACGGGCTTGATCGACCTCCCCCTAATGGGCAACCTCTAGTTGACTAATCCTCATCCCGAGCTGGCTGGGCGGATGGTGGTAGAGCAACTGGAGCTGAAGCTAACAATTGGTCCCTCTGCTGGGATGAACTAGCAACACGGCGAGGACACTGCCTCCATATGTGGCCCATCTTGCCACACTCATAACAACTCATGGGTGATGGAGAAGGGGACTGATGAGAACCCCTCACACTAGAGTGACTATCAGATGTACTCGGCGTAAAAGATCCCTAAGCAGATGGAGCACGTGATGAACTCTAAGCTAGGAGGTCACTATATATAGAATGGCCCTGATGTGAGCTGTGGGATCCATGACCCGATGACTCTCCTCGATAACCTGAGCGATCAGACTAACATGTCAGAACTGTAGGCCTCAGTCGTGCTGAAACTAGCCTCTCGAAGGACCACCACTATAGCTACTAGATCTTCGAGGCCTCTTGGCCTCCCTCTCCTCTCGCTCCTGGCAACGGACAGACTTAATCTCCCTAGAAATATCCACAACCTCCTCGAATGTAGCTCCAGTCAGCCTCTCCATGGTCATAAGAATATGGACCTGATAAGTAAGACTATTGACAAATCTCCTGATCCTCTCTCAATCTGTCGGGACCAACCAGATGGCATGACAAGCCAACTCAGAGAATCTCAACTCATACTGTGACACAGTCATGTATCCCTGACGTAACCACTCAAACTTTCTATACAACTCCTCCCTGGGAGACTGCGGTACATACTTCTCCAAAAAGAAGATGGAGAATTGCTTCCAGGAAATGGTGCCGCACCAACATGTCCGTGCCTCTCAAAATCCTCCCACCAGGTAAAAGCGACTCATGAGAACTGATAATTAGTGAAAGCTACCCCACTGGTTACCAAGATACCGGCTGAACAAAACATCCCCTGACACTTGTCTAGAAAGCCCTGCATCCTCGCCCTCTGCTCCGCAAAAGGTCAGAGGCTGAAGTCTCCCAAATCTCTCCAACCTTCGCTGCTCATCCTCTAGCATGATAGGAACTACATAATCCTGAGTAGCTGTGGTCGGCTGGGTTGGATGCGCCCCCAACGTCTGAAGTCCCTGCACGACTTGCTCATGTGTGCGAATGGCAGGAGTTTGATTGCCTCTACCGGCTTGTTAAGCAGCTGCGACGGTAGTGGCTGAAACCACTTGAGCTAGGCCAGTGCAACCTGATAAGATCTGAGCCAAGGCCTCTTGAAGACCCAGAATCAAAGTAGGCACAACCGGTGCCTAAGCTGGAGTTGCTGGAGGGTCCACATCTAGAACATGGTCCTAAACTAGGGCAGCTGGTGGATCTGCAGGTGCTGCTCTGCCTCTACCACGACCATATCCTTGGCCTTTAGTGGCCGCAACCGAAGGCATTGGTGGTCGTCCACCTTTTTCTGTAGTGCGTGTCCTCATCAACTGTGAGAGAATAGAACAACAGAAGTTTAATACTCGGATCAACAAACTCACACGATAAGAGTTTCAAGAATATGAAGTTTTTTCTAAAGGTTCTGCAACCACTCGAGGATAAATGCAGACGTCTCTGTACCGATCCGCGAGACTCTGCTAAACCTACTCATGACTCGTGAGACCTATGTAACCTAGGCTCTAATACCAACTTGTCATGATAATAACCCTGAACCCAATCGTGATTGCGCCTCTCGTGAAGACAAGGCCAGCCACTTTAACCGAATTCATCTTTTAAAACGGTTAACCAACACAAAATAATCTAAAAATGGTTTGATAACACTGAATAACAGAAATATCAATAATAATTCAAAAAAAACCAACCTAATACAAACTCTAACTAGAGTGTCACAAGTCACGAGCATCTATGAACCACAATACTATCTACTAAGGTCATACGTTACTACAATTGTTTGGAAAGAAACAGAAATGATAGAGAAATACAGACACGGGGCTGCACACATCAACAACTACCTCGTAATCTCCAAATAAGCCCGCCTAGAACTAGAGGAAATCAACACTCCAGAGCGGAACCAACTACACCTGAATCTGCACACATGGCGCAAGGAGTAAAGTGAGTACTCCAACTCAGTGAGTAACGAAAATAAATAATGACTAAAGGTAAGAAAAATGTAAAGCAAAAAATAGTCCATAATGAAGCAGTAAAATCAATTTAAATTAGGAAGACCAGTAAGAATCAGGATAAATGCTATTTAAACCGATAAACATGTAAATGACAGATAATTATGATAATATAAATAAATAAAATTTTGCTTCAGGCACAGTAACACCACATCCCGCACTCGGGCAACATCTCACAACAGTAACAACCACTCGTGCTTAATTTTACATCACAATGGGTACCCACGCTCACGAGGGTGTGCAGACTCCTGGAAGGGCCCTTTACGACCCAAGCGCAATAACAAGCCATCTCATGGCATCAAATCTAGGCCCTCGGCCTCATATCAATCAAGATATATCGTGGCGTACATAACTCTAGCTCTCATCCTCAAATTAGTATCATTAACTCTTCACAACATAGGCCCTCAGCCTTACTCAGTCAAAAATCATCACAAGCCTCTCGGGCAATAGTAAAATAGTGTTTCTCACCAAATATCATTTAAAATTATAATCTAAATCTCAAAACTGAGTAAAAATGGATAAGTAGTAAAACAATAAAAATTAACATGACTGAGTTCAAATAGTAAGTCAAAACGGTGAGAAAATCTCATATAAATGCCCAGAAGGGTCCAAATATTTGGTACGAAGCCCAAATATGTCATTCAGCCCAATAAGCAATGATAACAAATAGGTTTCATCAAAAATATGCGATAAAATCATCAATCGGGACAGACCAAGTCCAAATCCCTAATAGTACACGACCCCATGCTCGTCATCGAGCGTGTTCCTCACCTCAATATAGTACTACGATGCACAATCCGAGTTTCAAACCCTCAGAATATCATTTACAGGCATTACTTACCTCGAACCAGCTAAATTCCTATCTCGCAATGCCTTTGCCCTTCGAATTGGCCTCCACGTGCACTAAATCTATCTAAAATCAGAACGAGAGCATCACAATATGCTAAGGGAACAAAACCCAAGTGAAAAGATTTGAAAAATGCCAAAAAACCTGAAACTAGCAAAACCCGAGCCTTAGGCCCACATATCGAAACTAAGAAATTTTTACACCAATAGGTTCCTTATCTCTCCACGAGTTCATATATACCAAAAATATCAAAATCCGTCCACAAATGACCCTTCAAATCTCAAATCAAAAGTAAAAAATTCCAATCCCTAGTTCCTCCATTTTTAGATTAAGTTTCCATACAATAGAATCGAGTTTTAAGTCCAAACACCTTACCTCAAGTCATTTCCCTTCGAATACCTCTTTATTATCCTTCAAAAAGCTCTCAAAATGATCAAATAAGGGTGAAAATAGACCCAAAATCGCAGACAAGACGACTTAAAAACATTCTGCCCAGACCTGACTTTCCTTCTTCGCGAATACGGTATAACTCTTGCGTTCGCATAACACAAACTATGTTGACCAAAAATTTCCTCTTCGCAAACACGTAGTGCCAATTGCGAACGTGATGCTTCCTCCTCCTAAACCTTCACGAACGTGAAACCCTTTATGCAAACACGATGAGCAAAAGACCTCGAACCCCTCGGACCTAAAAATACTCTATGCAATCGCGATGACCATCTCGCGAATACGTTGCACTACTTCCCATCATTCCGCGAACGTAGAGCCTATCATGCGAACGTGAAGGCTAATTCCTGGCCTTCCTCAATTCCGTCTATGCGAACGCGAGGTGTCACCCGTGAACGCAAAGAACAAAATACTTGCATATGATGGAACAATAATCTGCAATTTTTCAAACTCCAAAATGGTCTAATTGACTACCCGAAGCTCACCTGAGGCCCCCAGGACCTCAACCAAAGGTACCAACACATCCTAAACCTTATTCATACTTGTTTCAATTATCAAAATACCTCAAACAACATCAATTTACCCAAAATACATTGGATTCAAGCCCAAGTTTCTAAAATCTTTTGTGATACGCTTTTGATAAAAAAAAACCAACCCAACCACATCCAAATGACTTAGAATTTTACACACACATCCCAACTGACATAACAAAGCGACCGTAGCTCTTGTAATTCCATTCCAGCCCCTTGATTAAAATCTCGCCTATCAACCGGAAATCGCCAAAATATCAAATTTCCAATTCAAGCCTAATTCTACTTTGGAACTCCAAAACCCAATCCGATCATGCTCCTAAGTCAATAATTACCTCCCAAAGCTAACCAAACCATTAGAACTCACATTCGAGCCCTCTAACCCATTAGTCAACATCTGGTTTGACTTTTCTAACTTAATTTCCTTAAAAGAGACTAAGTGTCTCAAAACTCTCCAAAACTAACCCCGATTCAATCTGACCAACCCGATGCCTCAAAACATAGATGAACAAAAAGCGATAAGAAGCAGAAATGAGGAAAATGGACCGGTAACTCAAGAGACAACCGGCCGGGTCGTCACATATCATTTGTTGGAACCGAAAAAAGCCATGTGTCATAAAGAAGCTAGCAAATAAAACCTTAAACAACGATAAATCATACAACAAAGAGAAATATATCAAAAGAGACACAAACATTTAACGTGATTCGATCAATTGACCTACGTCCATGATGTAGATGACAAATGTACCATATAAAAAGGAGTATAAAGTTCTCCCCCTAAATACGATTCTCAAGCCCCCTATAGCTATATTATGAATACTACTGAATGAGAAGGATGGATCTTCAATTTATAGAACTCCAAACCTTTTCCTACAAGAAAAGGGGCTAACCAAATATGAAAATTTTTATTTTCCTTCTAAGAAAAGAAAAATACAATTATGGTAAATATGTTATCCTTTCTTTATGAGATAGGAAAACCAAATATGGTAAGAAAGTCTGGACAAACACCTAATAAATATTAACCTCTTTGTCAGAGTTCCATTGTTGAGGAATTCTATATATGTTAAATTTATAATTGTTTTCAATTCTTTTTCGATTTTTAGGGTAATAAAGTTGATATGTCCCTGAGTATATTATTTAAATAGTTTTGATTGATTGTTTTTGTTGTGTTATTGTCAAGTAGGATATAAATGTTAACTTTTCAAAAAAATTCTGATTTATTTGAGACTTTCAACAATGGTATTTTTGTTCCATGATGTATATCTTAGAATGAATTTCTAAGTTTGAATGCGAGTTATGGTTATCTTGTTGCCTCGATGCAACTAGTATATTTTAAGACTGGTCGATTAATTCTCCAATTGTGGTCTCCTAATGTAATGCAATAATAAAATGGTAAATATCAGAGCTAGGAATGAAATAAAAAAATACTATCCGAAAAAAAGATAAACCCCATTTTATGAAATATAGGTCAAATGAAACCCCATCTCGTAAAGGTGGAAAGAGATTAATAGTTATCGGCGATGAAAATATAGTAATAACGGTTGAACCCCAAAGTCTACACGAAGAAAATTCTGAAAGAGATGATACTATATTACTATGAGTCATATTGATGCTTATAACGAAAATGGCGATCAAGTTGATGAAGTAGAGAAATTGATAAAGTTCTTCAACAAGTGGATGAATTATTGTGGTTAGAAAGAGGAGGCATACGATGATGAAGGTTCTGTGAATAAATTAAAGGTGATCATATTACATTGTCCTTGCCATATTGCACAAATAATAATGGTGAGGGAAGCTCGAGTTCATGACTAATTTAATAAAATGCCAACCTTTTTAGTAAAGTATTATCAAGATCAAGGTTAAAGATGATTTATGCATTGAAAGACCTATAAATGCAAAAAAAAAAAAAAATCAAATGCTCTCGTTTTAGCCAATTTATTAAGTTGTCGACCATCAGAGCAAATTCAACAAACTGATGGTCCATTATTTTCTTTTTCATCTAAATAAGAAGCCAACAAAGCATGGGACGTGGTTCCTTATGGAAGAAACATCTTAGTAATTTGATATTAACGATTTTATATTAATAACGACATTGAATTGCGGCTCTTATCCTAACAATAAAAAATTGAACAAGATATTTAGAAATGTGAAGATTTTCGCAAAATATTAGAGGCGACAATAACAAGAAAGTTACACGAGACATGTTAATATCATTGGTGAGAGATAGTAGGTTAAGTTCTGATGAAAAATTAAAGTATTATTTCATATGATTTCTACATATGATCCTTACGAAAAAAGACCAGTCCAAGGTTGTATAGATGAAATGGCTTAAGATGGTGGCCTTATTGAAAAATTTCAGCTTATATCCACGAGAAAAAATATTTTAACCTAACTCTTGACTACTTGAAGAATAAGATAGATATGATCAACCAATATAAACTACATGTCTAGAAAAATTAATATCACTATGCTTTTAATGGCTTCTTGTGGGCATTCATGGTAAGTACTATCAACCATTAGGAATTTAATTATTAAATACAAGTTAGTTATTTATCATTTTGCTAAATATGTATACAACAACAACAAACATGTATAGAAAAATTAATATCACTATACTCATAATGGCTTCTTGTGGGCATTCATGATAAGTACTATCAACCACTAGGCATTTGATTATTAAATACAAGTTAGTTATTTATCATTTTGCTAAATATGTATACAACAACAATAACAACCACAACAACAACAACAATAACAACACAGTATAATCCACTCAGTGTGATTTGAGGAGGGTAGTGTACGCAGACCTTACCCCTACCTTGGGATAGGGAGGCTGTTTCCAAATAGACCCTCAGCATACTTCCCTCCAAAAACTTCTCATCTCGCTCTTAGGGAGACTTGAACTCCCCACCTTGCTAACTATGTATGATATTAGTATACTACAGGCCTAAGCATATGATGCATTTTATGCACTTGAAAATAGTACCAAGTCAATAGATATTTTTTTCCCTATCTCGGTGATGCTGAGTTGACACATATTTAAAATTGAGTGATTCGCCGCAGACCCATTCAAAGTCGAGTGAGAGCTTATGAGGCATCAAACACGTTACTTTTTTCTTTCTTGGTATCAAATTATTTATCTAAAATATAAGTAAATTATTTATCATTTTTTGTTGCAGATTGTGCATCATTATATTATCCCCACTGTGTGAGGTGGTAGAGCATTTGTGACCCCAAAATCTCTCATGAGGATTATGATTCCACCTAGTCTCTAAACGAGTTAAGCTTAGCACATGATGAAAATAATAGAAATAATCAACTTAATAGTTAAATAACATCTGGAATATGCCATGACGTAGCTATAACGATCAACAGTCATACGCCAAAATTGGTAGTACAAAGTCATAAGCTCTACTAAGAGTAAACCAAAAATATTTAAATAAAATACTATTTGAAAATAAAGTAAGTAGTCGTAAAAGTTCAATGTAAGGGGACTCTGAAGCCTGGGATGGACATACATGTATACCTCGAAGTCTCCACAGCAACTCTAAGATAAGTTCGCTAACGACCAGCTCGCTCTGAAGTGCCTGGATCTGCACAAAATATGCAGAAGCGTAGTATGAGTACGCCACACGGGTACCCAGTATGTATCAAGGCTAACTTCGGTGGAGTAGTGACGAGATTCGAGTCAAGAAACTCACTAGACATATAATTTGTACAGAATATCAATATAGAGCTAACAACGAAAAATATCAGAAATAAATGACAACAAAGAGAATGCATATGATAACACGATATTAACGATCAATTTTGACCCTCTTATTTTAAATTAAATTTTTTATACTTATTGATCAGCAATAAATGTAATGGATTTTTTTAACTAGTAATACCTAATTCTCAAAATATAAATAATATAGTATGTAAGAATAATCATAACAATAGTTATTAATATTAATTATATAATTAATAGTAATTTAGTTTTAAATATTTACAACTATATTACATCTACTTCTTTAATTAATTAAAACTAACCTTCATAGTTTTATAAATAAGTATTACATTTATTTTAATAATTTAGTCTTAAAATTATTATTATACTGCTTCTATTACTTTAATTACCCAAACAATTATTTTTCATAATTTAAAGTATGGAGTATTATTATTATTGACAACCCAATACTAATTATATTAATTAAATAATAACACGTTTGATAATCATATTTTATTATAATTCATTAGTATTAATTATGTTTAATTAATTTAATTATAGTGGGAGTTAAAACTTAAAAAAGACTACAATTACAATTGGGTAATTTTATTTCAAATGGTCGTGATTTAAATTAGAGAAATTTTCATAAAGCACTACCTTTTAGTAGTAATTAGCCATTTATAGATATCATTTACTATATTACGGATTATAGATACCTTTTATGTGGTTATAAGATGTATTTAATGTATTTAAGCTATTGTATTCAGAATACAGTAGCAAAAATAGGCGTGAATCAGGGAAGTTCAGCTAATTAGTTGTTGTATTCGAGTGTACTCGAGTATATTCATGGAGTAAAACATAGGATTACAGATGGACATATTATTGTGTTCAACTGTATTCGACTGTATTCACGGCGTAAAATAGGAGATTACACTATTTTTAAAACGGAAAGTGAATCAATTAACATAATTGACTCCTAATATAACTCAACAAACTCAATTATAACACACAAATTATGTATTTCAGTTATAAAAAAGATTCTCAACAGAAAAATACCCAGAATATATAGCATTCTTCAGAAAAATTATATAATACACATGAATACATAAATTATATTAATTAATAAAACATATAAATATATTCATGGCATATAGCGAGACAATGAATATAATGAAATACATATAATACAGCGGGATATATTGAAATATAATGGAAAAAAAGACATTGAATACAATGAAATACACGAAATACTAACGAGATACAATGAAATACAATGAAAACCCCTAAAACCCTAACGGATCTATTCAAGCAACCTGCAACAAAACAACTAAAAATAAATACTGATGTGTTACAACGGGGGTTGATGGGTAGTCTTCATCCTTCACTACATCAGAAACAACGTACTACTAAAAATTTAGTAGTATGTAAACATTGGTTGGATGGCAATTATAATAGGTTTCCCTATCAATTTCTACATTGTAGAGAATCATTGGCATCATCACAACCAATTACAACAATAATTGTAGAGAGATACATGGGCGGTTGAGGCAAAATTGGCAACACTAATTATAGAGAATTAATGTTGTCAATTCGGATCTAGAGAATTAGAGGCACCATCCGAAGAAGAAGAATTACAACAATAATACATGGGCGATTGAGGAGAGATACTGGTGTTGAGAGAGAAGGAGTGGAGAAAAATATGAGAGAATGAGAGAGAAAAATAATATAAAGAGTATTTTATGGCTTAAGAGTATGAGATAACCATAAATAGATATTTGGCTATAAAAATCAAAAGGTATCTATGGAATATAATTTTTTAAAAGGGTATTTACTTAAAATAAATAAAGTATCAACCTTTGTTGTATGAGGTAAAAATTCCTTTAAATTAATGGGAGTTTTAGAGCTTTACCCATAAAAATCAAATTAATTACCCTTGCCTACCCATTTACTTTTGTACCCATCAAACTAATTACTCTTCTTACACATTATAGCTTTTATAGGTAATTGACTATTTTTTCTCATTTTTTTTCTTTTTCGTTGTTTTTGCTCTTTCTCCATTTTAATTATGTTTTTTCAAATATATCATTTTTTCTTTTTTTTTATCATAATACGATTCAGTACTCAAGTTTAGCTCCTTTATTTTTATTTTATTTCTTTCCTTTTATTTATTTTCTTTGTTTCTTTATTTCTTTTCTAATTTCACATAACTCTTTTTTCCCCTAGATAATTTAATCACATTTTTTTTGGCTCCCTTTCTTTATTCTTCTTTATTTTATACAACAATAAAATATAAGTAATATACAAAACATTCATTCACTGTTTTTTGTCATATAACTGACACAATACACCTTATATATTTTATCTCATTTTTTTCTCTAAATTAATTATTAGAACTACTTATACATTATACATGTTTTCTCTTCTATTTTTTTATTGTATTTTTTCTTTTTGCTCCTTCGCTAATTTTATTTTTATTATTTTTAAATTATCTTTTCTATATTTCCTATTTTTCCTCATAATTTAATTCTACATATCTTTTTGGTTCTTTTACTTTTGTTCTTTTTTTCTCTCATTTTTTTACTATATCAAATAAAAACAACTGATATAGTACATATTTTTATTTTATTTAATTTTTCTTTTACTAGTTATCAGAAAATAACTCACTCTAGCATATGTATATAAAAAATAATATTAGTAACAGTTAAAGTATATTGTTGTAAGCATACTATGATACTAACATGGTATGTTATCATATACTAACAGAGTATTATAGAGGTCTAGTTCATTCCTTCGAGAAAACATTCAGTTCTCTATGATACCTATATATCATATACCACATATTGATATAATATAATGTGGCATTCCTTCCAAAATAACACTCAACCTCACTAATACCAATATGGTATATATCATATGATAACTGGACTCATAGAGGACTAGTTCATTCCTTTAACAAAAAAAACACACATCGGTACTTTATGATATCTGCATGGTATATATTATATACTGATAAGATCTCTCGTTAATTCCTTAAAAAAAGAAGCCAGTCCTCTATGATACCAAGCTGATATACACGTATATCATTTTGGTATATAATACAAATTTATCTACTTCGCTACCTCAATATCATTTCAATCCAAACTTCATAACTCCAATGAAACATTTTTACCAAATTAGCTCAACATTTAGCCACAACCTTCATTCAACATTTCAATCTAGCATAAAAACTCTATTGAAATATTGAGAAAGATTCCAAAGAAAAAGATATCAACCCGATATATATATCGTATACAAACAGGGTACCATAGAGGACTGATTCATTCCTTTAACAAAAATAAATACACGCCAGTCCTCTATGATACCCATATGGTATATCATTACTGACATGATATAAGCATGATTCATTCCTTCAAAAAAGAGCTTATTCCTCAATGATACCAAATCGGTATACATGTATACTATTTTGGTATATAGTAAAAATTTATCTCTATCACAAGTTGAACTCAATTTCAACCCAAATTTTACAACTCTAGTACAAAAAATACACTGAATTGGTTCAATTTTAGCAACAGCCTCCATTCAACATTTAAAATTAAATATTTTCGTTTAATAAAAATTTTAAAAAGGTATGAAAACTCCATTAAAATTTTAAAAAGATTCCAAATAAAAAATTTAATAAATTTAAAAAGGACCAAATTATAACGATATACTATTACACTATACTATATATTATAAGACTATACTGTTGGAATAAATTGTATAAATTAAAAATTATATACTAAAGTGGTATACATGTATACCATTTTGTTATACATTACAAATTCATCTTCTTCGCTAGTTCGACTTAAATTCAACCCAAATTTCATATCTACTACAAAATCTCTACCAAATTGGCTCAGGCTTTTGCTACAACTTTTGATTAATATTTCAAACAAACCCCAAGCAGAATCAGACCAAACAACTACAAACTCAACAAGCCCACTACATGAATTACAAAATGTACTATAAGTAATATTTAATAGCAACAGAATCATAATTAAATTTTTCGTGAAATGACTCGAACTAGAATAAATAGCGACGAGAAAATATAAAATTTATAGGGAGGGAGAGAGAATTTTGTGTTGATGAAAGGTATTCAATAGCCGATGATTTCATTCAGCAAGAGAAAATTAAACTACATACGTGTAGTGAGTGTGTATATATATATATATATATATATATATATATATATATATATATATATATATATATATTGTATACATAAAATCATAACATAACTTAAAAAAATGCTACTCCTTGCTCCCATTAATTATCAATATTTTACCTTGTGAAAATTATAAAAATATAGCCTATCAGATAAACAATATTACTTATGAAAATAGAAGCAAGAACAAAGAGAGAAAATGGATGAAAAGAGAAATAAAATATTTCTTACTTTGGATTGAACGAAAGAAAGGTCCCGTATAGGTTAGGTATAGTTTCATTGCCCATGAAGCCTTTAAAGACTTTCTTAATGGATGACAGGTAATAAGTTTATATGGAATAGGTATGTATAGTAATTATTATCCCAGTAGATATAACCGGGTAATTAGTTTTAGTTTAATAGGTAGATTTCATAAATTTCTCTTAAATTAATCCTAGTCTAATATCCACGTACTTGGCCCAAAAGCACATGCCCAATACTTTCGGCCCGTTTTGGTAGCCCCATCACGGTCCTGTTTGGCCATTCATGTCACCCACTTTCAACCATTCATTACACGCATCTGACCCTTCCCAAATACTTACAGAAGAAGCATAACGCATCTGCACCATCGATGTAAATCATCACAGCCAATGACGATTTTCCCTTTATTTTTAAAAATCCTTGGTATTTTATTCCAACCGTTGGATCCAGAGGATCCAATGGCCCTTGTTGTATCCGTATTAAACATTTTTCTAAGTGATCCAACGGCCCCTCTCCCCTCTCCTGTTTTAATTTAAACTAAGTGACTATCCAAAGCCTAATTATTTTCGTAAAAAACCAGCAACCCAGTTTTTTCTTTTTTTCCTCCCTTTTCTCTCATCTCCATCAACCCCATCAGTGCTTGAACCTTGCACGATTTTTGTGCAAGGTCAGTCAAATCAACCAAAAACATACATCATGTCTCTTTCAACTAACAATTCTGCTAGGTTTTTCCCTTTTCCTCGCCACAATTTCAATCCCGACACTCGAAACCCTAGAACAAATGATGCAAACGAGAATAAAATCATTTTTTTCTCTCATGTTCGTTCAAATCAACACATGCGCTGTGAATCTTGACTGCATCATCATGATTCTTGGTCCAAAGGTCAAACGTAGTAACCTCTGGACATGCACTTTGACTGATGGTCTTGTGGTCTCCAACGGTCGATTTTCTTCACAATTTTCATGCCAAGGTGAAATCTCCCCTCTGTTTTACCTCTGTGTTTACCCTTTTGCTCTCATCAACAACTCTATCGTCACACCCCACTATCTCTATGAATCCAAACGGAGCCCTAAGGATTCAATGTTACTATAAATATAGCCTTTAATGCTCTCACCAGACACAAAGAGAAGAACTACTCTAAAATCTGAGCAAACACCATTGGTTTAAGTATTCTGTAATCTTCTCTAACTTCTTTTCTTTTTATTTCTACTCAAGTTTGACTACTGCGAACTGACTGTGAGATTGGGTTCATAAACCGCTATTAACTATCTCTAATTGGTTTGCTGCTCCGAAGAAGGTCAGTAATCACTGACTCCATCGTTATTCTTCAGTTATTCACGAATTAATATGTAATTCTTTGTCTAATATTTCTTTCTGATTGTTGCCTGATTTTTGTTCTTCATGATGTTCATTAGTCCACATGTGACTTACTTGTTATGTTATGCTTTTGTGTTATTCTTGCTTTTGAGTTAATGATGCTTTCCTGATAAATATGTTTACCTCCGAGTTGTTGCTAAATCAATACCTCATGATGGTTGTTGGACTCTATTTCTCATGACTTAGCTAGTTGAAATGATTCTACATTGTTGTTATTCTTATAGGCATTCTTGTTGATCCCTCGTGTTAGTTGAACTAAGTCCTACGTTGGTGGCTATATTTGGCCTACACTATGATGATTAGGTAACAACTATATTATCATGATGATTAAGTTAGCTGGACAATGCTCTTAAACTTTTCATGATATACTATTTAACTGACTAAGACCTGTATACCTATATCATTATGTTGTCTTAACCCTCATGCCTACGATGTCATGTTACTTCGGCTTTAGTTCAATGAACGATTCTCATTACTAGCCTTGTTTACGTTATCATGTCGGTCAGTTTACGTAGCTAGATGACTCTGGTTAGCAGTCCTACTCATGATATTATGTTGCTTTGCAAAGTTAAGATAAAATTATTCATGTGTGCAGGGGCGGCCCGACGTATTTCGGGGCTTAAAGCCAAACTTTACGAGGGGCCTTAGCTTTTTTATATTTTTGTTATTATTTATTTGAAGTCTATATTTTAGATTTTCTTATATACAAAGTTATTAATAATTTTTTTATAATCAATAATTCTTATAAGTATTTCTCAATTGACAATATAACTAATCCATTTTATTTTTCTTGTGCAATTGTTGTTCTTAGATAAGATTTTATCAATTTGAATTTTGGAAACTTCTTTCCGTTTGAAGCAATGGTAATATGAGTTATTAACATTATTCCATAAGTAATTTAGGCATTTGGAAAAGAATTAAATCTTTTTATTTCATTAAGTATATTAATTAAACTGCTATTTTCTAATTGTACTATTTTCCTTAATACTTTAAATTCAGAAAATAAATCTAAACCATCAATATCGAATTGATTATTACATTTTAAGGAACATTTACAATTAAGGCAATATTTTTTCAAAATTTCAACATCTAGTAATCTTAATATTTACTACTAAATAGATAACCAAAAATATTTTCATATGCTTTAAATTGTCCAAATCTATTTTGAAGTGAAAAAATAACTTTGTCTATTATTTATAAAAGTAATCAACTCAAAAGAACTCTTTGAAAGATTTTGAGATTTCATTATCAATATTTGTATCAAATTGCTACTTCCTATATATCACACGTTTCTTACGAAATCGGGTTCTATATTCATTTCAAGTGCAGTTTTCTTGGTAGAAAGAAATCAAACTTTTTCACTATACAAAAACTTTTTTTTAAACTTATACATAGTCTATTAGGTGGAATAAAAATGGGGCTCCCACAAATACGGAGCCTAAATTGGTTGCTTTACTTACTTTATGGAAGGGTCGCCCCTGCATGTGTGCCTATCGTGATAACTTGAATAAAAGGGAATAATATGGTAAACTTTGTTGGCATGACTACCGGTAAACCTACTTACTTGCCTAAAATGGTTACGTGTTTTATTCCGTTTGTCCTGCCCTGATCAACTGTAAAATGCGTGTATTCACTTTTTATTTTATGACTATCTGATAACACTGTCTAGATGACCCTCTCATGAACCTGAGTATTGCTGGTTATGATAATTCGAAAGTTTGATACATTGTGCATTGTCAAGATTAGATACCATGCACTTCAGGTTTAAATGAAACCAAAGTTAGCCTTCATATTCAACTTAACGTCTCTATTGACCTAGCTGATTGTTATGCTCTTTGGGAACTCTGAGTAAAGGCAAGCTTAGGTGTTCAATGCAGTAAAGTCTTAGTTAGGACATACTTGCTTAAAAAAATTGTTCTGAAAGTTGTTATAGTTGTAAAGTCTTAGTTAGGACATACTTGCATAGAACTCTGACATGTTCTATTGATTTGAACCTACTTAACGAAATTTCTGAAGTGTTGGACCTTAAGTGAAGTTAGTAAAATAAGTGTATATATTTGTCTTTGTAAGTAGCATATAAAGTTTACCTACAGGAGTACAAAGTCAGTCATTTTTGTTTGATGACCTTTCCTGAGTGTGACTACTCTTTCAATGACAGAATGTCTTAGAATTAGCCTTTAAACCGTCTAAGCTGTTAAAACTTGGGAGTTCATGTATATGACCATAGACTAAATCTTTGATACTAGGGTTAATTATTGGCTATTTGTGACTCTGCATGCTAGTGATGACTTCATTTAACAGAATGGTTATCTGGCTTGACTGCACTTTACAGAATGGTTGGCTAACTTGAACTATTGATGTCTCTGTATGATTGAACCTTCAGAATGTGTTATAGAACCTTCTATACATTTGCTAGTGTGTTTTTATGTTGACTGTATCAGGCTGTTGTTTGATTGAAATGCCAAGTTAATATTTGCTTGTGCTTAAACCTCTGAAGAAGAGTGAGATTCAATGCTTAAGGGTATTTTGGTGTGAGCTTAACTTTAGGATTAAGGAAACCCCCCCTGGCACAAGCACTGCTCGGGGTCCATGGTACCCTCGTGAACTCTGCAGTGACAGGGGTTCGTAGGGGAACCTCATAAATAAATACAACTTACTCTAAGCCCATATTATTGACCTTGGCTAACCTTCATAGGGTTAACACAAATGAAATTTGATTTTGCTATATTCTAATTAAATTTGTCTCCCTTTCTTTGCATGATAATTAGGCTTCCTGAGTTTCCATAAACTCAGGCCCAGGCTCAAGAAATCGAGCCACTTCTTGGTCATCTACTGAAATCTGCTGCTTAGAGTCAATCTGGGCATGGCTGCTTTGGTTGGCCCAATAGAAAAGTACAACTTCCCCATTTACCTAATTAATTGATGTTGTTATCATTTGTATCTTGTCACAATAAATCAAACTGAGATTCAAGTTGAGATTGTACCCTTTAAAAGGCTACTTTTCTTTTTTTTAGGTAACGAAGATATTCATTCCGCCCTGTTTAAATGTTATTACAAATTGGGGCTTTTCTAGGAAACAAAGTTTCTAGCTTGTCCAGTTCAAAAGTAGAAACAACAAAAGGGGGCGGGGAGAAGTACAACATAGGATTTCCTAAAAAGTTCGAGTTGCTTCCATTTTTTGCCATAACATCAGGCACTCCATTTGCTTCTATGAAGATGTGAGTGACCTGTGGCTCTCCTGGTCTAGTAAGCATGCTATCAGTAATCAAGTTTTGATACGGATCATTATCGTTATTAAGCATGTTAACTAGAGCACTGTAGTTTGTTTCGACCCCTAATCGCCTAATATTTTGTTGTATAGTTATTTTTAGACCCTGAATAAAGGTGAGGCCTCCCATGTATATGTTGGTAGTGTGAGGAATGGACATCTTAAAGCCTATAATCCAGTTACTATCATATTCTCTGATAACCCCTCCAATGCCACCCCTCCTGGAGTTACCCAAGCTAGAGCCATCCATGTTTAGTTTAAAAGTTCCTTGATCAGGAGGCTTCCATTTTATGTAGATGGTAGTTGTGGGGTTTAGACTCTGTATAGACCGTGTTAACAATTTAAACTCACTTTTAACAATGTTTTTTTAAGGAGGGGGGATTTATTGTTGTTAAAAATGAAATAGTTCGTATGAATCCAAATATGCCAAAGAGTAATGGGCAGGATATCCGCCATAAGAGGATTTCAATTTCATAGAAGTTTTAAGAGGATATCCAAATATGCATAGTAAGCTCGTTGTGTGGCTGATATGGGAATTTATAAGAATTTCCCAGTTGATCCCATACAAGTTTTGAGTGTAGGCACATGTGTTCCATGTCTTCTTCTTCATTTTGGCAGATATTACAGGTATTGGAGTTAGTGATTTTTCAATTGTAAAGCATTTTGGAGGTGAGTAACCTATTGTGGACAACTGTCCATAAGAATGTCTTAATTTTGTTTGGGTTGTCTAGCTTCCACAGCCAAGAGAAATCTGTCCAGTTTCCTTTTTCTTTCGATTTGTTTTTAACAATTTTGTACACAGCCTTCATAGTGAATGCTCCATTAGGTCCCTCTTCCCAAGTAAATTTATCTACCGTTGGTTCACTTTGTTTTACATACGTACTAAATTTTTTTTACTAATGGCTTCTGGTAGCTCAAAGGAGAGAGAATTGATGTTGAAAGAGCCCTCATCGAGAATGGAGCTAAGGTTGAGGTTAATTTCGTTGAGGGTTAGGGTTCCCTGAATGAGGGATCAAAGAGGACCCGAGTCTATGATCTAGGCATCCTGCCGAATGTTAATAGATTCCCCGTTACCTACTTCCCAATGGATGCCTATTTCGCAGATGTTTTCCCCTATACAGATATTTTTCCAAGTGCGAGATCCTCCTGTTTTTTTCCAGGTCATTCCACTTGGAGGAGTCTGTATTATTGTTATATCTGTTTCAGGGTTATATCTGTTTTTTCCAGGTCATTCCACTTGCATGTCTCCATACCACCATACCAGGGTTGCATTAAAGGATTGGTTCTTCCATTTGGCTTTATATAGCCCTAGGCCTCCTTCCTTCTTATCCCTAGTTACTGTGTTCCAATTTATATGGTGACACTTTCTTTTTATAGATGTACTCCCCCATAAGAAGTTTCTTTGGATGGTGTCAATTGTTTTAAAGGTTGCTTTTGGGAGGTTGTAAATTTGCATGACATGGTTAGGAATTGCTGCAAGAGTGAAGTTTATTAGGGTAGTCTTCCTGATGTGGTTAGGAGATTAACTTTCAATCCTTGTAGTCTACTATTAAGGCTATCAATAATAGGTTGAATTTTTTTTTTGGATGGGTTTGAGTTTAGGATTGGAAATCCCATATATTTTCCTACTTCCTTCGAGGGTTTTATGGACAAGCATTGGTTGATGTTTTCCTTAATTCTGGAAGGGGTATTTTTTGAAAATATAACTTTTGAATTTGAAAATTAATAGATTGGCCCGAATAGTTGCAAAATTTATTGAGGGTGTCTATTATTGAATTACAACTTTTTTGGTTGGCCTCAGCCATTTGGATCAGATCGTCTACAAAGAATAGGTGAGACAACTGTGGTCCTTTGTTAGACATTTTAATGGGGGTCTATCTGCAGCAGTCAATTTCATGGTGTATAAGCCTAAATAGCATTTCCATGCAGATTATGAATATGTATGGGGAGAGGGGATCTCCTTGTCTAAGCCCCCGTGGGTCTAAAAAAGTCCGTGCTAGACCCATTTATCAGGATTGAGGTTGAAGTGGTGGAAATATAGGACATTGTTAGGTTTACCAAATCTTTGGAGAAATTTTAGGATAACAACAAGAACCTTACGAAGGACCATTCTATTTTGTCGAAGGTTTTTTCCATCTATTTTAATTAACATTTTCCCTTTTATCCCTTTTGTTCTCTTGAAGTAGGACATTACTTCGTTCACGATGATAGCATTATCCGAGGTACTTCTCCCTTTCAGGAAGCTAGTTTTTGTAGGGTGTATGACCTTCGGGAGTAGTGGTTTGATTCTATTAACTATAATCTTAGTAATGATTTTGTAAGCAGTGTTGCAGAGGCTTATAGGTCTAAATTGCTTTATTGTTTCCGGATTACATTTTGGAATTAAACAAATGTATGTTTTGTTTATTTCCTTTGTCATTATTTTATTTTGGAATGTATCCCTTCAAAAGCTTACTAGGGTGTTTTTTGTTTCATTCCAGAACTTTTGGTAGAAAAAAAGGTGAAGTCCATTCAGTCCTGGCGCTTTATATGGTTTAAGGGAAAATACTACCTATTTAATTTCCTGTAAATCAGGTTCTAAACTAAGGGCAGGGTGGTCCATACTATTAAGAGTAACATAGTGGGACATTGTCGTTTGGTAGATTTGGGAGGAGGCATGGCTTGTAGTGAAGAGATTTTTAAAGAATTCAGTAATTAAAGGAGTGATCTCCTTTTGGTCGTAAAACCAATTACCTCCCTCATCTCTTAGGCTAAGGAGTCTATTTTTTCTTCTTTGTTGCATTTTGGTAATGTGGAGAATTTTGTATTTGCGTCTCCCTCATTAAGCCATTGCACTCTTGACTTCAGTTTCTAGAACTCCTCTTCTAATTTTAGAAGTTCGTTGAGGTCTTCTGTTAGGGAAGATTTTAGGTCTTTAAGAAATTGGCTAGTAGAATATTTAGGGGATTTTTGTATCCCATTGAGCCTAGCCAGAATGACATTTTTTTTATGGAAGATGTTCCCGAAGGTGTTTATGTTCCAATCTTTTACTTCTTTTGTAATATTTTCAATTGCTGTGGATGTTCCAATTTGCTTCTACTATAAGTTTAAAGGAGTTTAAAGGAGGGGTGGAATAGCCACATTGATTCTATTCTAAAGACTTTATTTTCACGAGCCATAGTTCTTTTTAAGTCAAGTTTGATAGGGCAGTGATCCGAGTAAAACCTGGTTAAATGGGTTACTTGTGCTTCAGGTTATATATTAATCCATTTTGTGTTAGTCATGTATGTATCTAACATTTCCATTATTAAATACTTAGATTTTTTACTTTTATTTGACCAGGTATGCTTTGGACCTTTAAAATCTGGAAACCTTATTGTTATTGAATACAGTTTATAAATCTGGAAACCTTATTGTTATTGACTGGCAACTTGCCAAATTTTTCATTTGCCCCTATCACCTCATTAAAGTCCCTCGTGATTAACCAGGGACCCTTAAAGGAATTTACTATTGTTTTTAGGTTATTCCATAGGATATTTTTTTCTCTAATAAACAGCTAGCATAAATAACAGATAAAAGCCATTGGTGTGGAGAATCTTTTACCTTTACCATGGCGTGGATTTCCTGGTCCGTGCTAGCAACTTGATCCACTGTTACCTCTGCTTTATTCCACATTATAACCAATCCACCTGAGTTGTCCTGAGGTGCGACTTGGGTCATTTTTGTGAATCCAAAGTCCTCCATTTTAGCTTGGTGATCCCCTAACTTTGTTTCCAGTAAAGCCACTAGAAAGGGTCTATTGTAGTCTTAACATTGATCTAACTCCTCATTACTCGCTCCCCTGCAATTCTAGATTATGACACTCATCGACTTATTTGGGATTTGGGATGTGTCTACCTGTGCATGCCTTGGGTTTCTTGGTGTGGACTCCCCCATGCCCTATTGTATTGATTCATCTAGTGGTGCTCGTACAATATTGGGATTATCACTGCCCCGTACTTGTAAATTCCTAGGGAGGCTTTGAAGAATTCTTATATTGATCGAGAATTTCCTCAAGTCGTGCGGGCAGTGTAAGATGTATCTTTTTTCTTTTTTTTTTCCTTGAACACCAGCGTCTTGCTGTCGATGATCCTTCCTCGTCTTCCCCCTCTTCCGTCTGTGTTTGAGCAGCTATAGGGGGATTGTTTGATAACACTATTGTAGCTAGGGTTTGGGCTGTTGCTGTTTGAGTTTGGTTGGTGTTTAACATTGGATTGTTGGGGTTGTTTGCACTATGGGTTAGCTGGTGATGCTGGAAATGTGCTTGGATTGAGGGGATAGTTTCTTGGAATAGAGGTAGTTGCATGCTCAGCCCTATTGGTGTTGAAGGTTATGTCTTTGTATTCTGCTCCATGGTGATGGATGAATCTCCAAGGTGGGGTGATTGGGGGGGGGGCGTTTTGCTGTTGAACATGGCCAACAGGGGTAGTTTGCAACGTTGTCCAGCCCTATCCTCAACCCCTCCATCACTATTTGAGCAAGGAAGCTAGGATTCTCTAGTTGGATCGTGATATCTTACCCCTCCAATTGGAGATTCATGTTGAGGGAGAAGCCTGTCAACCCAAACTCCAGCCATGACTGTGGAGCATGGTTCATTGGTAGTGGTGGTGTCATGTAAATTATTGGCTCGGATGGGTTCATGGGTGGGTATGGTACATGGTGTGCATGGTGAGGTGTTCTTGTTTAATTTCTCATCCAAACATAATGTTCCAGTTGTATCTGCGTTGGTAGTTTGTGTGATTGAATCTGGCTATGGTTCTAGTCGTTTGTTGTAGGCAGAATGGGAGATTACTGTTTTGGTGATAAGGGCTTGTTTGAGTTGGTAGATAAATAATTTAACCTTTTATACATGGGGGTGATGTACATATGTGATGTGATAAAATTGCCAACTTTTTGGTCTGAAAGGATTTTTTCAATGGTTTTTGTTGGGATGATTTGTGACAGAAGATCCTTTGAGGCGTTGTCTTCTTTTTTGGAGGTGTGAAGCCTAGTCTTAGGATGATTGTAATCACCAATTAATGTTGATTGGGATGTGCCTAAGATTGATTGTTGGTCTATGCCCATCTTGTTGTCTTAAGCTTAGTAAGGTATCTTCAGATATTGGTATAGATATTGGTATTGTATCCTGGTTAATAGGGAGCTGCCCGTTATGTGTATTAGTAGGTTTTGACTCTTTTTTTGTTGCGGGTTTTGTGGGTTCTACGTTATTGAAGTGGGGCATTAAATGTGATGTGGAGATATTTGATAAAGGTAGGGATGGTTGGTTATCCATTGTACTTTTAGGCAGGGGTACCGTTGGGTTTTTGTAGTATCTAGGTATGCCTATAGTTTTAGGGTCCTTGTTGATAGGAGTGTAGCTAGGGTTGTCTAGATATTGTGTAATGTTGTCTGAAGTCTGGTTTTGGCTAGGATATATGTTATTGTCCGCTGGGTTTAGCTTGTCCTTTGTGTGAGTCCTACGAGTTGGACATTGACCTTGTAAACTTTCAGTTGGCACACCTTCATTTATGGATCTTGCATTACCTTGTTGCTCAGTACCGTTCGAAACAGACTCTTGTTTTTGGTTAGCAGTAGTAGGCAGTGTTCTTTTTGTTGCTTTTTTTTTTGTCTCTATTGTCCAATGGTCTATTTCTTTGGTTAGGGTATCAACTTCCATGTTCATGTTATTGTTAGTGGCAGGTTTTGGCTTTGAAGTAGATGCAGCATGAGGGCAATTGATTGTATTGTGTCCTAGTCGTCTACATAACTCGCTCAAGAGATTGAAACCCTCGTAGGCTATTTTTTGGTAGTGATTCCCTATTATGACGTATGTTAGAATGGATAGCCTTGCATATTTGTCTCTAGTGGTTGAAGTGGTGCACGCGTCGATCCTAAGAAGTTTTCCTAGTTTTTTTTTCCCCGATTTTGTGAAGAATCTCGTAGTCGTAGAACTCCGTTGGGAGCTCTGGTACTCTAGCCCAGATAGCTGAGAAGGTCAGTGATGTTGAGGAGCTCTGCTAATCTAGCCCAGATAGCCGAGAAGGTCAGTGATGCTGTTGAGGCTATGAACCTGGGCTCCCATTTCCTTGCAGTGAGGAATTGATTTCCATGAACCAAGGTCCTTCATGTAGTGCTTTATCGCAGTTTTCCTGTCTAGTGAATTTTATGAGGTAATAATCGTATCCAAGGTCAATTAGTGATAGGTGCTCCGTAAGTCTTCATGTGGCATGTATTTTTTCTTGTAGGAATTGGTAAGTTACTCGTCTGCCGAATATTTTTATTATTAGAGAATTTTTCCAATTTTTATATATTTGTTCCTTATCCTCCGAAGTTATGGGTATGAAGTTGTCAAAATCAAAGATGTTTTCATTTTCATCCGAAGTATCAAAGCCAAGGATATATTTTTGTACTGTTATTTGGTTTTTGGTTCGAGTTGTGTCTAGGTTTTCTTGCAGCTTGGATGAGAAGGTATTTTTTTGGTCTTGTTTTCCATTACAGTGTTCTGGGCTGTCCATTACTAGTCAGTTCAAGGGGTGTCGTGAGCTGTGTATTTGTTTTGTTCTCTGCAATATGTCCATTGTTGCGTCTTTGCCGTTAAGAGAAAGTGTGGTTGTAGCATTTTGATGTGTTCCTAAGTTTTCTAGGGAGAGATGTGACATTCTCACTCCTCACCTAAAAGGCTACTTTTCACCCTTCAATTCATCTTTGGTTACGTCCAGTTAGCATTGCTGGAATTATTATGATTTAAGTTTTTAGTACCAATATTTATATATCACTATAATATTTGATCATATCTTTAAATATATTCGTAACAATGTAAAATTTCTCTTGCTATAAGAATACAAGTAAAATTAGAGTTGCTATCATATTGTGCTTCTGATTTTGTAGGTTTTCATTTGTATAAATTTTTTGGCAACTAATTTATGTTTTATCAAGATTTACTTCAAACTTTCAGTTTATTTTCTTTATTTATAAACATAATTTTCGGGATAGGAGTGACTGTGGTTGTTAAAAGTACACACCAATCCAAGAGTGTAATAACATATCACTGTCCCTTAAAATTTTAAAAATGTTTAGTTGTACTTCACTAAAGTTAGAAGCAATGATCCGAAAAAGAAAATTTTAGTTATGGCAAGATAACAAATTAAGGAGAAGCTATTAAAAGTTAACTTAAAAGTATAGAATTAGATTGTTAAGAATTATTCAAAGAAATACTTAGTGCCTTGAAATGTAAAAATATAGCATAACCAAATTTGTAGTTGCTTATTTTTTTCTTTAACAATGACTTTTTAATTTATGTGTAGTTCTTCATCTATTGGAAAGAAACAAATTATGACCTCTATAACCTTAATGGAAAGAAAAAATAATCATCATGTTTATTTATTGGATTTAAAATCAAATTATATTTGGAAAAAAAAATTATTTTCATTCAGTAGTTTGGATTAAAATTGACCAAAATATTCATGTGGTTAAAAAGCTGAATAAAGAAGAGTGACTTTGTCTCCTCTAATTTTATATATTCCCGAAAAATAATTAACTTATAATTTCACTCTTATTACAAATTTGAGATGTAATAGCTTTTGCATAAATTCCATAAGATGGATAAATCTTATACATACTAACTTTTAATTAGAAGAAGTTAGAGTTGATAAATGAAATTATTTAGCCAATAAGGTATATTGTATTGTAAAACAATATTGTAGGGAAACATGATCTTGTGTAATATAGAAGAATAACCTTGTGTAGTTGTATATACAAGTATTTTCACTTTCTTGGTATAAAAATAGAACATGTAATTGTATATACAAGTATTTTCACTTTCTTGCTATAAAAATAGTGTTCTTCGGTGTCTCTATGTTCAATTGAATTGCTTTAAGTTTGGCAAAAAAATAAATCTTTGAATGGCTTTAAAGAAAAACTAATTAGTACATTATAAAAAATTTATTGAACGCATTCACCTGATCATAGATTGCTAAATGCTAAAATTTTGTATATCAGAAATATGCTTACAAACTATTATATTTCAAATGTACAAATATTCCCAATGCAAAAAGATGTAATAGAAAAGAACGGCATATCAATGTTAAGAACATCTTTATTAGATATTCTTCCATTGTATAATGCAATTATATCGCAATATCAGAACTTCTTCTCTATGTTGGAAAGTTGGAACTAATCGGATCATTGCTACAGTAAGTTGTAAATTATATCCATTTATCTTTTGGCATGCATCAATATCTTTAGAGTGTAATGAAGCAATTCTACCATCTATTTGAGATCTGAGACTTATCAGCACTTTGAGAACATCTGATATTTCAAACTATTTATCTTTAGAAATTTTTGTTAGAAATCAATAGTGAAGAGCTTAGGGAATACATATTTTCTTTGAAATTTATTACATTATTGAAATTGCTGCACATTAAAATACCAGATGTGTTCATTTTTTAATGTCTTACACTTAAATCTTTCAATTGATGCTCATTTGTGTGGCTTAAGCATTGACATTCCCGTATTGATTTAATATAGTGATTTAACACTCTTGTTCTATTTTATATAGAAATAAACCAACGAAATTCACACTCTGGGAAGATTTTATTGATTATGATGGGAGCAAACTACTCAAACTGCTTAAAGAAGAATACCCAATCACCCTTTCTGGAAAAGTTGGAAGACCAAAGTCGTCGTCAGGTAAAACACCTCAAATGCATGCAAAATGGAGTAACAAATTCAATACAGGTAAAGTATATACGCAATTATATTTTAGTTTTTCATACTACCAAATTAGAACTGAATGTTCAAATTCATACAGGATTGACTAACAGATACAGTACAATAATTGAAAAAATTTCTCCATACCCACAAGCAAATGCGCTGAAAATATGGTATTGCAGTCAATACATTATTGGTCATATATGTGCTTGAATGTATAGAAGAACTAATTTTGAAATGTTAACATACTTGAAGGGCCCAGCAAAATCAACAAATGCTTATTGCGTACGCAATGAAGAGCACGGGTCCAACATGCTCTCTTTTATATATTTATTTCGAAGAAGAGATAGTACCTATTGTAAAAATCCAATAGAAAGATCCAGTAAGTACATTAAATATTCATATATGCACTATTACAAATTTTTACCTTTATTATCTAATAACAAAAAATTAATATGCGGCATCCTTATGTTTTCTAGGGCCAAATATTTAAAATGAGAGTCAATGATTTTGTATCCTAGCTTGTTCAGATTGCAAACAACACTTCACACGAGCTATCTCACGGAGAAAGTTATATTGCACTAATTACCGTCGCGCTGCCCAGTTGGTTCATAGGTATACAAGCAACTTCCACATAACTGTTTATATTTGACATTATATATTCACCATCTTTTAATTAACCAATCATTTTAACTTACAACTAGGTGTCATTTTGAACTGACGCTTACAGATCAGAGTGGTTATACAACAACTATTGCCAACGAGCATGCAGAAAACATATTGCTTCTCACTTTGGAAGAGATTTATCATATCTGCAATGTCAAGGTACATTGTTAATTTTGAAAAATCACAAATAATTATTTTTCTACAAGGTGAGCTCCCTCTCACAATTATTTGTGATTTTTCAAAATTAACGATGTACCTTGACATTGCAAATATCATAAATCTCTTTCGAAGTGAGAAGCAATATTTTTTATGCATGCTCGTCGGTAATAGTAACCACTCTGATCTGTGAGCGTCGGTTCAAATTGGCACCTAGTTGTGAGATAAAATGATTGGTTAATTAAAAGATGGTGAGTATATAATGTTAAATGTAAACAGTTATGTGGAAGTTGCATGTATACCTGGGAACCAATTGGGTAGCTCGACGATAATTAGTGCAATAGAACTTTCTCCGTGAGATAGCTCGTGTGAAGTGTAGTTTGCAGTCTGAACAAGCTAGGATACAAAATCATTGATTCTCATTTTGTAGTGCGATTTCATCTTGTATGTAATATATTTGGCCCTAAAAAGCATAAGGATGCCACATATGATTTTTTTGTTATTAGAGAATAAAAGTAAAAATTTGTAACAATGCATATTTGAATATTTAATGTACTTACTTGATCTTTCTGTCGGATTTTTGCAATTGGTACTATCTCTTCTTCGAAAGGAATATATATGTCACGAACCAAACATCGATCGTGGTGACGCCTCTTGTGAAGACAAGGCCATCCAATACCTACTCAAATTTAGTTCTAACAACTTAATAAATCAATAAGTCATTTATAAGGATGAATAATCCAATCCTTTAGCCAGTCAACAATACAATTTTATAAACATGTGGAATAACAACCCAACTCAGCCCGATATCGAGGTATCACTAGTCATGAGCATTAGGTTATAAATACAACTACAAGGTCTGAAATATACAAAACAAGATTGATGAAAGAAACGAGAGAAAAACGGTGTTGCGAATGCTGAAAGCCACCTTGCTAAAACTCTGATAACCCTGCCTCCAATCAACCAAAACCCGCTACTGGGTATATAAATACCTACATCTGCACATAAGGTGCAGGGAGTAAAGTGAGTATTCCAACTCAGTGAGTAATAAAGGTAAATAACAATTGAGCAGTAAGAAATCATATATGGAAAATCATCATGCTATATATAAGAAATGTAAACCCTTTTTAGAAAACAGTGAAGCTATTGAAATCTTTAGAAAAACATCTTAACTCAGTTTAAACCTCTTTTGAAATGTCCTTTTTCAGCGGTTACGCAAACATGCCCTCAGCCTTACTTAGTCAAAAATCACATAATGCTCTGGGGAAATAGTAAAACATGCTGCTCAGGTATATGAAGGATCGTTTCAAATATTAAAGCCTACTATACTTGGCTGAGTTTTGAAAACTATAGAAAATACATGATTGAGTTCAAGTATAGCATCAAAGCAGTGAGCAAATATTAACATTCACCTTTGAAGGGGTTCAAATAATTGGCACGAAGCCCAAATATGACAATCAACCCAACTTATGATGATATCAAGTAAATTTCAATCAAATACGCAGTAAATTCATCAATCGGGACAAACCAAGTTTCAATCCCACCCCACGCTCGCTATCCGGCATGCAAGTCACCTCAATATAGCACTACGATGTGCAAATCGGGGTTTAAAACCCTCAGAATATCCTTGACAATCATTACTCACCTAAATCTGAGCAATAATCCTACTCCGAAATGGCTTTGCCTCTCAAATCGACCTCCAAATGCCTCGAATCTAGCCATAACAATTCGATTTACTTAATAAAATTATAGAAATTTATTCCATATGAAATTCTACAATTTTCATCAAAATTCGAAATTACATTCAAAATTGGCGAATGGCTTCCTGTCCACTCAAATTTGCGGCTGGTTTTAAAGCCGATATAGAAACTTTTGACTTTACCATTTAAACACTTAAACTCCTGAAACCTATAACTAATAAATATATTTTATCCTTGACCCTAAGTGCGTGTAGTACACATTCACCAACGTGTCCATCCAGTCAGCAAATGACCAATGAGTCCAATACACGTCAATGGCGCCAAATTAAAGCCAATAGATTTGGGGTCCCCCTCTTTTAATCAATACACCGGTAAACCCTCCCCCACTTTTCATCTTTTTTCCTCTCTCTAACCAAACTCTCCCCTCTTTAACGATGGTCGATTAACCTCGTCCCCTCCTTCCAAAGTAATCATAATCACTCCAAAACCACACGATTTGGGTCCCCCCTCCTTTAATTAAAAGTTGTTCGAGTTTTGTTGGAGCTTTCGATTTCTGTCAAGTTTGTATCTGAAGGTTAGTTGATTTCTTTTGATGTCGATTTCATGTACTTATTCTATTTTCTTGTGAAATAATGTGGGTAATGTTTGATAGTGAAAGCTATCTATTTCTGCATGCTTATTTTGTCATTTGATATTAGGTATTTTATATTAGGATTTTTATATTTGGGGAAACACTCAAATATTCAATCTTTTAGTTTTTTTTTTTCGCTTTCATGACTGATCTAGCATTTGGAGTTAAAAAATTAGGGCTTTTGTGAGCATGCACAACAACAACAACCCAGTATAATCCCACAAGTGGGGTCTGGGAGGGTAATATGTACGCAGGCCTTACCCCTACCCGGGGGGCAGAGAGGCTGTTTCCAGGAGACCCTCGGCTCAAGGCTGTTTTGTGAGCATGCACAAATTATGAAATTTTATATTAGGGTTTTGGGGAAACAATCATATCTTCACTTTATTTTAGGGGTTTGTCTTTTTCACGAGTGATATGACATTTATGGTTAAAAAATTAGGGCTTTTTTGAATATCAAAATATTCTTGTCCTCCATTTTGTTAAAGTTTATTGCTTTTTAGGGTGAAAGTGTATATGACTTGTCCCCCCTTTTTTTTATAGGTTTCAATGATTGTTTATGTGAAATTACAGTTTCATTACTTAGGGTGGTTAGTGACTGGCCCAATTATGAGGTATGTAAATGGTCAAACTTGGCCAGTTGTTCTTCAAGCTGACATTGATGAATTACATATAATTGAATTTCATGATTGGGCTGAGGATATGAGGTACTCAACAGTAGATAAATATGTATGTAAAATTAACCAAAAGGGAGAATTTAGATATTTGAAATATGATGCTGATGTGTTAGCTTTGTGTCAAAACCTTAAGGATGGGGATTTTATTGATGTGTACATATGTCACATAATTAATACACCATGTGTTGATTTGGAACTAGATGAAATGATAACTAGTGGTGGTTTAAATATGGACCCCATTAATGTTCAGCCTGCTGATTTTAATGAAATGCCACATGGGCAGACAAGTGACTTTAATGCTAGGGCAACTAGGTATCTCATCAATATTAACTTTACTACTCTTTGCATTCACTTTAGCCTCCTTAGAAGCAACAACTTCAGGTTCTAGGTCAGAGGTCTCCCCAACAATATCCTCATCAGAACCGTATAATGACTCATCTGTATCATCATCATCATCTTCACAAATAGCAGTATAGTCTTTATCACTCTCAGTACTTAACTCATTACCCTCAACATCACCCTCAGAATCAGTTGCTAGATGAAAGGTATAGAAGTCACCTTCATCTTCACTAGAAAAACTTTCAGCAGCCCTCTTTTTACCCTTCCCATTAGTGTTATCACCCCAATTTATATCAATATTGGGAGAGTGTGTTGCCCTAGCATTAAAGTCACTTGTCTGCCCATGTGGCATTTCATTAAAATCAGCAGGCTGAACATTAGTGGGGTCCATATTTAAATCACCACTACTTATCATTTCATCTAGTTCCAAATCAACACATGGTGTATTAATTATGTGACATATGTACACGTCAATAAAATCCTCATCCTTAAGGTCTTGACACAAAGCTAACATATCAGCATCATATTTCAAATATCTAAATTCTTCCTTTTGGTTAATTTTACATACATATTTATCTACTGTTAAGTACCCCATATCCTCAGCCCAATCATGAAATTGAATTATATGTAATGTATCAATGTCAGCTTGAAGAACAACTAGCCAAGTTTGACCATTTACATACCTCATAATTGGGCCAGCCACTAACCACCCTAAGTAATGAAACTGTAATTTCACATAAACAATCATTGAAACCTATAAAAAAAGGGGACAAGTCAGATACACTTTCACATTAAAAAGCAATAAACTTTAACAAAATGGGAGACAAGAATATTTTGATATTCAAAAAAGCCCTAATTTTTTAACCCTACATGCCATATCACTCGTAAAAAAGACAAACCCCTAAAATAAAGTGAAGACACGACTGTTTCCCCAAAACCCTAACATAAAATTTCATAATTTGTGCATGCAGACAAAAGCCCTAATTTTTTAACCACAAATGCCAGATCAGTCATGAAAACGACAAAAAAGCTAAAATATTGAATATTCGAGTGTTTCCCCAAATATAAAAATCCTAATATATAATACCTAATATTAGATGACAAAGTAAACATGCAAAAATAGATAGCTTTCACTATCAAACATTACCCACATTATTTCACAAGAAAATAGAAGAAGCAGATGAAATCAACATAAAAAAACCAACTAACCTTCGGATACAAACTTGATAGAAATCCAAAACTCCAACAAAACTCGAACAACTTTTAATTACAGGAGGGGGGACCCAAATCGTGTGATTTTGAAGTGATTAAGCTTAGGAAGGAATGGGGAGACCAGGTTGATCGACCATCATTAAAGAGGAGATGGTTTGGTTAGAGAGAGGAATAAAGATGAAAAGCGGGGAGGGTTTGTCGGTGTATAGATTAAAAGAGTGGGACCCCAAATCTGGTGGGTTTAATTTGGCGCCACTGACGTGTATTGGTCTTATTGGTCATTTGCTGACTGGATGAATACGTTGGCGAATGTGTAATACACGCGCGTAGGGTCAAGGATAAAATGTGTTTATTAGTTATAGGTTTCACGAGTTTAAGTGTTTAAATGGGAAATACGAATTCATATATCGGCTTCAAAATCGGCCGCAAGTTTGAGTGGCCAGGAAGCCATTTCGCCAACTAAATTTGTAGTTAACTTAAGTCTGTTTAACTCTAACTTTTCTTTTGGAACAATGTTAAAACTATTTCTGCTACTGGACAATAGTTCAGTGCTAATTTTGTCAACCAAGAAGGTTGATCTTGGTTGTTTATATATGTGTGCTTGTTTATGTTATAATTTTCTTTTCATTCCACCAAAAATACATCAGTCATTCTGTCATTATCATTGTACATAGGGTTATGATGGTAGTGCTAACTACACTAAGAAGAAAATTACAATTGTAAGTGCTACTACAACAATTAACGTTATAGTGATCTTCACCCTCTTCCTACTCTGTAATCGATATCTCTCTTTAATTCTTGATAGCATCCTAGAAATCGCTTGTTGATAGTGATCTGGAAGAGGTGGGTCAACCCACCTAAAAAAATTACAAGAACTGACTGCTCGACCATAGTTTGAGCACCCATAAAACCTCCTTCTTGGATTTGTTGGCTTCTAAGGGATGCAAATATGGGCTTCAACTCCACAATGACAAAATAAAGGTCTTTGATTCATTATCACAAACTGGAAAAAGAAATTTAAAAAAAAGCTTCAGCAGTAGAAGAAAGTAGGCGAAAAAACTTCAGCAGTAGAAGAAAGTAGGCAAAATGAGAAGCTTCAAATGAATATAATAGAGGTATATTGCGTATCCAATTGAAAGAATAAAGACCCCACTTAAATAGCCCTTTTTTTGACCGTTGAGCGTTGGAAGGGGGTCTCTCACGCTCCTAAAAGTCGTGACATTCACGCGGGGGTCTAACTAGGACCAACTGACGCCACATAGGATGGGTCAACAGTCAAATGTGTTTATTAGTTATAGGTTTCAGGAGTTTAAGTGTTTAAATAGGAAAGTCGAAAGTTCCTATATCGGCTTTAAAATCGGCCGCAAGTTTGAGTGACCAGGAAATCATTTCGTCTTCAAAATTCGCCCGTGTCACAAGTTTGAGCCTCTACATATGGAAAATATTCTATACAATCCTAGTCTAGGTAGAATAGTAACAGACAAAATGATAGAGAGGGAGAGATCAGGTCCTGCGGACGTCGGCAGCTACCTGGAAGTCTCCTCAGAATGGGGATAATAAAGCAGTTGCGATAGCTCAACTGCCCTCCTGAACCTGTATATCTGCACAAAAAGTGCGAGGGAGTGGGGTGAGTATATTTCAACTCAGTGAGTAACAATAATAAACAATAACTGAAAATAAGAACACATTTACTATCACTAAACAATTCTAAGGGTAACCTCACGGGTAAGTCATCTCTACGGTGAATACCCTCATTTCCAGTCCATATAAATTTCACCACGGTCCCACACTGACCTAGTCCTCACTCCTACTGCTGTGGCGTGTAGCCGATCCAATATATGTGTATATATATGTATAATGCAGCGACGTGCAGCCCGTTCCAATATATATATGTATAATGCTGCGGCGTGCAGCCCGCTTCAATATATATAACGCTGCGGCGTGCAGCCTGTTCCAATATATATAACGCTGCGGCGTGCAACCCGCTCCATTTAACGTTGACGATGCTCATTCGTGCAGTCTGATCCACACATATATCATTGCGGCGTGCAGTCCGATCCAATATATATATATAGTCTGATCCATTATATATATATATATATACTGATGCGGTGTGCAACCCGATCCATCAATATATAATAGCGCCCACTAGGAATTTGTGCAGACTCCGAAGGGGCTCATACAGCCCAAGCGCAATAATATTGTGGCGTGCAGTCCGTTCCACATGTATGTTGCTGCGACGTGCAGTCCGATCCACATATATATATCACTGCAGCATGCCGTCCGATCCAATATATATAATGCTGTGGCGTACAGCCCGATCCAATATATATAGCTATATATCATATCTCGTAGTGGGTCCTCGACCCTATCTCAGTCAATATAGACTTGGCCTCTCAGGCCCACTCAGCTAGAACAGGAAATCCATCCACATATATATTACTGCGGCGTGCACATCTAGTACTGGCTCATGATATGCTATAAAGCTATTATTACGGCTGAGTGTATGTATCTCGCGTGATATAAGGGTCACCTAGCTCTACAAGCTTCCCTAATACTCTACAGATCAGCACAAGGCCCCAAACATGGCTACTAGCCCAATTACACAGTTATAAGCTCAATCTCAGTAATAATAAACAATATACTATAAAATGGGAAGGACCAAGTTCAAATCCCCAGTCACAATACCACCACGCTCGTCACACGATGCGTGTTTCATCTCGGCATAGCAGTGTATAGTGCAAGTACGGGGTTTCAAACCCTCGGTACATCATTTACTACCACCACTCACCTCGAACCGGTAGAAGTCCTAGCTCGCTTTTGCGCTTGCCTCGCAAATCAATCTCCTCGGATGCCAAATCTGCTCAAAATCAATGAG
The DNA here is from genome assembly GCA_032618575.1 of Nicotiana noctiflora. Lineage (NCBI taxonomy): Eukaryota > Viridiplantae > Streptophyta > Magnoliopsida > Solanales > Solanaceae > Nicotiana > Nicotiana noctiflora. The sequence continues at coordinate 213,439 of JASVEL010007382.1, forward strand.
AATACATTAATATAGGCTAATTAGACGTAACTCAATCGAAATAACTCGATTTACACCAAAACCCACGAAGTTGTCAAAATCCGACTATCGGTATGCTTCTCGAAAAATTATGAAATTCATATTTTCGGAATCCTCGTCTCTCCACGAGTCAGTACATACGAAGAACTCCCAATTCGGACCACAAATGGTCCTTCAAATCCCCATTTTAAGATTTTTGCTCAAAGCCTTAATTTTCTTGATTTCTTACCCAAATTCACAGAATTAATGTAAGATTCTTTGATAAAATCATGTATTTAACTCATAAAACTTACCGCCAACGATTCCTCATTGAAATCCCTTCAATTCCCGTCCAAAAGCTCTCAAGAATGACCAAAAATGGTGGAAAAATGGGTTGATTTCGCGACTGAAATGTTTTTAACATTCTATCCGGGTACTGTAGCTAACACTATGCGATCGCATTAGAGCATTGCAATCGCATAGAACAAAATTTTCGGGCACTGTAGCTAAGTCTATGCGATTGCATAGAACAAAATCCTGGGTACTGTAGCTAATACTATGCGATCACATTAGAGCATTGCGATCGCTTAGAACAAAATTTTCAGGCGCTCTAGCTAAGTTTATGCGATTGCATAGAGCAAAAAATCCTGGGTACTGTAGCTAACACTACGCGATCATATAGAACACAATTTCTCTGCAATTTTTCTGCAGTATTTTTCAACTCAAAAATTCCCGTTAGCCATCCGAAATCACTCCGAGGTCCTCGGGACCTCAACTAAAAACACAGATACGATCTATTACATCATTCAAACTTGTTCGAATTATAAAATCACTATCGAAATCACCGAAATCATCCGTTTTCAACAAATTCAAGCTTAAGTTTAACTATAACTTAAAAAATTCACTTTCGATCAAAAATACGACCAAACGACGTCCGAATGACCTGAAATTTTACAGGCGTATCCAAAATCACCTAATGGAGCTACTGCAACTATCAGAATTCCATTCCGACTCCCGGATCAAAATCTCATCTACCGTTCGAATTTCGCCAAAATTTAACCTTAGCCAATTCAAGCCTAAAACTACACCGGACCTCCAAATTCAATTCCGATCGCTCTCCTAAGCCACAAATGACCTCCCGGAGTTGACCGAATCATCAGAATTCGATTCCGAGCTCTCTAACTCACAAGTCAACATCCAGTTGACTTTTCCAAACTATTCCTTCTTCTTAGTGACTATTTGTCTTATTTCCAACCAAACTCAATCCGAATTGACTCAAACTCACCAAACATACATATTGAAACATGAACAAGCATATAACAAGGGAAAACGGGGTGATAACTCACATGATGACGGGCCGGGTCATCACATTCTCCCCAACTTAAGCAAACGCTCATCCTCGAGCGGACCAAGAGGTTTACTAGAAGTAACCCAATAGCTGAATGACCTTACCAAGCATATATTCGGGGCGATCCCATGTCACCCTAGCTCACATAAGTCTGGTACACACTATAGCTGGAATTTCACAGCCCATCCGAACCATAGATGACGTTGCACTTTCCGAAATCACATACCAATCCTAATCCCATGCCTATACTCAGGATACACACGAACTAACAGTAATAGCCCATACTCGCCACTCCGGGTGAGATCACATGATGTATCAAACAACCCAATCGCTCGAGACGATGGCCTCTGATCACAACAATTGCCCACGGTAACCAAATACTAACTGAAAAACCCTTTTTCATTAGCTGAAGTCTTATTACAATACCTTCATATCCTGCCCACGGCAGCTGAAACACACGATATATCAAATCCTTCTCTCAGGTCAGCCATTCGTGAATCCATTTCCCTTTTAACTGTTACCACAACAATTTTCGAAGCCAAAACCTCGATATTACCTTCCTGTCCAGCTGAAATCACATATGCTCGCGCTCATTAATGACTCCAACGATCATTTTGATTATAACACACTGCACTGGTGATATTACACCTCAACACCGGCCTAGCCGCAACGAGCACAACACACGCTCCAATAAGAGACGCCTGAACGTACTTAAATCATAACAACTGATTCAAATGAAAGAGCTTTAATTCAATTCATTCTTACCAAACATAGAACTGAGATCCCGTCTCACATAATATAATAGAGTACCTGAATCCTCCTCGAAATGTCATAACATCACGTGGCCTTGCCATGACTCCTGATTCTAGCCAAACACTATTACTCATGGAGCACCTCAAGTCATCGTGCTCAAAACGGTCATCCACGCACATATTTAGGTCTAAACTCAAGCAATCAATCACACCTGCGGTGATACAATTGATATACGCTATCAAATTCTGAAAGGACACAACCGATATGCTATTCCCCGAGCGATACCCAATACGAACTATTCCTCAGAAGCTAGAAAGTATTGTATACAAGGTAACATGTAGGAAGCTATATTTTTCACATCACACTGTTGCGGCGCGCAACCCGTTCCAATAACATACCCGTGGCGGCGTGTCACCCGATCTAGATACCATACCTGTTGCGGCGTGCCACCCGATCCATGCATAATCTAGCAAAAGGGAATGCACATCGAGTCAAGTTGCTCGTTGCAACAAACATATATATAGCCTCAAGCTCGGCCACATGAAACGCATCCGACAAAGTTCCTCAATACTGGAACTGAATCAATGGTAGATACCTCTACACTGACATCCGCCACGAAGGCCCAACTGATAAAGCAATACCTACCAGCCGTCCGCTGGCCCTAGGGTACATTTACCCTGCTGGAGTATGATCTGATACGCTTTGCCACGCAGTTATGATATTTTTCTAATATAGTCCATATCACATTAGTCTAGACAACCTGACTTATGACAACCAGTCTGCAATCATATATCACTATTCCAATTCATCATATCAAGTAACGAGAGAGCCACTAGGGCTTCCGATTTCCAATAACCGCTAAACGGTGCCGATACACACGATATACCACCGCTGCGTAGGCGGATTACGAGAACTTCTAGTCTCCGACACCTATATAACACATGAAACATGAAAAATGCAAGGTAACGGGGTGGTAATTCACGTGATGACGGGCCGGGTCGTACCACGAAAGCCATTCACAAATTTCCCTATGCCATCAACAACTCATTCATCACCATCAATCCAACAAGAGGATACCATAATACCACTAGATATTATCGGTTTACATTACCTTGCCCTTTTGACCATATACTCCGCCAAATCACTAGAAATATTGATTCTCAGATTATCTACAGCCGCCCACGCTGTTTGAGAATTTTAATGACTTCCATATAATATGAACTGATCTCAAAACCAGGAACATGCCGTTATCAACTTTCCTTAACACATCGTATATACCATACTACACCACGATACATGGAAAATTTCTATCCCTCTCCTACGCCGCAAACATCGACGCACTCAACTAGTCAAGGACCTTCATGATCCCATATAGAAGAAAAGTCATTACACATTCCATGCTTCGCATACCGATAGGAAATATACTCGTTTTCCAACCACGGTAAAACAGATCACAACTCTTTCTTCCCATTTATTGCATAAGTTTAACTGCCAGGACTGAGTCCTTTTACCCACACCGAGCTACGCAACTGCCAGCACTCAAGAGCTTTGTTGCACCATATCTGTAAGACTCAATACTTCGAACACATACCAGGAGTTACTCGTGTCCTTTTCATACTATTCCGGTTTATTGTCATCTTTAATTTAATATTCTCCTTTACTGAAGGATCACAATACCTCAACTCAGGTTACCACAAGAGACTCATACACAAGACCACACGGTCTAAGGCTCACAGGCCGCTGAATACTCTCTCAGATGTTCCCCAGAGTACCACCTTCTACAATACTTTATCTTGAAGAACTTACTGCGATTCTGAATTCGTTATCATTACTCCCCAATACAGATACATAGAATCCCATCATTCACATAACATAACACAAGTCTTGATCCCTTCTAACGAAACCACCGTCTTTAGCCACATACACAATCTTAAGACACCTGACCGTTACAAGCAAAATCTTGAACACCACAAGACTATTTTCGGGCGCCATTCACCCTTATTCAGTTATAATTCAACTGTCTTATTGAACATAACCACTCGTGCCTTGTTAGAACTCTGACATCGCAGAACATGATTACATACAGGTATAATTAGCTATCTTTCTTTTCTATGCACCGAACATTCTTTACCAACAGCAGTTCAAAACATCCTAGTATTTCTTCACATCTACGAAGCACCATAACCTTTATCAGAATTTTCCCTAACATACTTGGAGAAAGAACCAACACAGCACACAACAGTGCAATCAGTTAATCAATAACAATCTCCCCAACTTGGCTCGGAGCCATACGTCAAAGCACTTTTAGCCACTCATAGCATTCGTACTCAAATGATGCCCCAATGTTACAGTGAGATTAAACTCAAGTCATTTACAAGCTTCGGCGGAGACTCGAATCATCAGAAATCTTAACTCTTTTGCAATTCTTGTATTTATTCACACACAACATCTAAACCCATTCTTTAGGTGACAAAATTTTTTCTAAGTCCCAAATTTTTTCAAAAATTTCGACAGAGTTTCCTTTGTAATTTGGCCTATCCATCTGCCAGAGAATCACCAAAACTATCCTAACAATACATCCGCAACTCGACAAGACATCACAATGCATCTCAACAACACAAATCTCAATACTACACGAATTATATTATCAAAATTAGTACATGAACATGCGCTGCGCCTGCTCACATCATAACATATATCAAATACCTTTCACCCCAATGCTCATAGCACAGCAAATTCGGTCTTCGTGCGCCTGAACTCATACTACCACACATAATGCACTTTACCTTTCCACTAAGGAGCATGAACATACTCACCACGCCCATAGCTAGGGCGACATATCAGATCACAATAAGAATCGAATACCTTACATCTCACCTATTATCAAACTACCATTTTCACAATTAAGATCAATACTGATAGTATGAATTTCATAATACCGGCTTGCGAAATTAGCACCTTGGTGCTCAAACCATAGGCAAAGATCTGGCCTCAAGTCCTCCCGACTGGCCCAACATGAGCTCACAGAGATTATAGCTCGCCACTCGATCGGAAAATCACAAGCCATCAAGGCAAATATATTACTAAGCGCTCGAGTGCGCACATCAACGTGTAGAAGGAATTTCAAGAATTACATCTAAAGCTGAATCAAACACGCACGATAAAAATTCCAAGGATTGAAACTTTCCTAAAAGGTTTTGCAGCCTCCCGAGGATAAGCACAGGCGTCCCCGTACCGATCCACGAGACTCTACCAACCGGCTCATGACTCGCGAGACCTGTTAACCTAGGCTCTGATACCAACTTTTCACGACCCAAACCATTGCTAGAAAAGCCTGACCATATTATTCAATTTACCAACCAGTTATTAAATAGTACTGATCAATCAGCGTAATTATCTTGTTTTTATAACAAAACAAGAAGTGTGGAAATGAAATACATAAATACAGCCCCAATGATCTCGGTGTCACAAGTCTGAGCCTCTACATATGGAAAATATCCTATACAATCCAAGTCTAGGTAGAATAGTACAAGACAAAATGATAGAGAGGGAGAGATTAGGTCCTGCGGACGTCGGCAGCTACCTCGAAGTCTCCTCAGAATAGTAATAATGAAGCAGTTGCGATAGCAAAACTACCCTCCTGAACCTGTGGATCTACACAAAAAGTGTAAGGGAGTGGGGTGAGTATATTTCAACTCAGTGAGTAATAATAAATAAAAAATAAGAACTCATGTACTATCACTAAACAGTTCTAAGGGTAACCTCACGGGTAAGTCATCTCTACAATGAATAATCTCATTTCCGGTCCACATATGTCTCACAACGGTCCCACACTAACCTAGTCCTCACTCATACTGTTGTGGCGTGTAGCCGATCCAATATATGTGTATATATATGTATAATGTTGCGGCGTGCAGCCCGCTCCAATATATATGTATATATATGTATAATGCTGCGGCGTGCAGCCCGCTCCAATATATACGATGCGACGTGCAGCCCGCTCCAATATATATAACGTTGCGGCGTGCAGCCCACTCCAATATATATAACGTTGCGGCATGCAGCCCGCTCCAATATATATAACGCTGCGGCGTGCAGCCCGCTCCATTTAACGTCGACGGCGCTTACTAGGGGTGTATACAGACTTCGGAGGGGCTCCCTCGGCCCAAGCGCTATGATACTGCGGCGTGCAGTCCGATCCAATATATATATATAGATATACTGTTGCGGCGTGCAGCCCGATCCAACAATATATAACAACGATCACTGGGAATGTGTGCAAACTCCGAAGGAGCTCATACAGCCCAGCGCAATAGTACTGCAGCGTGCAGCCTGGTCCATATGTATATTACTGCGGCGTGCGGTCCGGTCCACATGTATATTACTGCGGCGTGCAGTCCGATCCAATACATATAATGCTGCGGCGTGCAGCCCGATCCAATATAGATATATATAATATTTCATAGTGGGTCCTCGACCCTATCTTAGTCAATATAGACTTGGCTTCTCAGGCCCACTCAGCTGGAACAGTGAATCTTACCCTAGGTAGTCTCTCTCAAAGTACACATCTAGTGCTAGCTCATGATATGCTATACAGCTATAATTACGGCTGAGTGTATGTATCTCGCATGATATAAGGGTCACCTAGCTCTACAGGCTTCCCTAATACTCTGTAGATCGGCACAAGGCCCCAAACATGGCTACAAGCCCAATTACACATTTATAAACTCAATCTCAGTCATAATACATAGTAAGACTATCAATCGGGAAGGACTATGTCCAAATTCCCAGTCACAATGCCACCATGCTCGTCACACGACACGTGTTTCATGTCATCATAGCACTGTATAGTGCAAGTACGGGGTTTCAAACCCTCAGTACATCATTTACTACCACCACTCACCTCGAACCGGTAGAAGTCCTAGTTCGCATTTGCGCTTGCCTCGCAAATCAATCTCCTCGGATGCCAAATCTGCTCAAAATCAATGAGAATACAGTAATATAGGCTAATTAGACGTAACCCAATCGAAATAACTCGATTTACACCAAAATTCACGAAGTTGTCAAAATCCGACTTTCGGTAAGCTTCTCAAAAAATTATGAAACTCATATTTTCGGAATCCTCGTCTCTCCACGAGTCCGTACATACCAAGAACTCCCAATTCGGACCACAAATGGTCCTTCAAATCCCCATTTTAAGATTTTTGCTCAAAGCCCTAATTTTCTTGATTTTTTACCTAAATCCAGAGAATTAATGGAATATTCTTTGATAAAATCATGTATTTAACTTATAAAACTTATCCCAGTGATTCCCCGTCGAAATCCCTTCAATTCCCGTCCAAAAGCTCTTAAGAATAACAAAAAATGGTGGGAAAATGGGTTGATTTCGCGACTGAAATGTTTTTAATATTTTGTCGGGGGTACTGTAGCTAACACTATGCGATCACATTAGAGCATTGCAATCGCATAAAACAAAATTTTCGGGCACTGTAGCTAAGTCTATGCGATTGCATAGAACAAAATCCTAGGTACTGTAGCTAACACTATGTGATCGCATAGAACAAAATTTCCGGGCACTGTAGCTAAGTCTATGCGATTGCATATAGCAAAAATCCTAGGTACTGTAGCTAACACTACGCGATCGCATTAGAGCCTTGTGATCGCATAGAACAAAATTTCTCTGCAATTTTTCTGCGGTATTTTTCAACTCAAAAATTCCCGTTAGCCATTCGAAATCACCCCGAGGCCCTCGGGACCTCAACTAAAAACACAGATACGATCTATTACATCATTCAAACTTGTTCGAATCCTAAAATCACTATCGAAATCACCGAAATCATCCGTTTTCAACAAATTCAAGCTTAAGTTTAACTATAACTTTAAAAATTCACTTTCGATCAAAAACCCGACCAAACGACGTTCGAATGACCTGAAATTTTGCAGGCATATCCAAAATCACCTAACGGAGCTACTGCAACTGTCGGAATTCCATTCCGACTCCCAGATCAAAATCTCACCTACCGTTCGGATTTCGCCAAAATTCAACCTTAGCCAATTCAAGCCTAAAACTACACCGGACCTCCAAATTCAATTCCGATCGCTCTTCTATGCCACAAATGACCTCCCGGAGCTGACCGAATTATCAGAATTCGATTTTGAGCTCTCTAACTCACAAGTCAACATCCAGTTGACTGTTCCTAACTATTCCTTCTTCTAAGAACTGTTTGTCTCATTTCCAACCAAACTTAATCTGAATTGACACCAAACATACATATTGAAACATGAACAAGCATATAACAGGGGAAAACGGGGTGATAACTCACATGATGACGGGCCGGGTCATCACAAATTTCTTCCATTTAATTCACTAATACTTGATGAAAATAGTCATGGAATCATTAAATATAACCACTTTTGGATATTAGAACATTTACCCAATCCATATGGTGAAAATCGCTTCAATCCGAGCTCCATAACTCAAAAAATGAGAAAAATTTTGGACTGCTCAAAATAATACACTGTCCAAATTTTTTTGCTTCTACGGTACTGTTCACTGCAGAAGAGGAATCATTGTTCACCGCAGAAGCGGAATCACTGTTCATCGCATCTTCGAAAATACCAACAAGTGCCCAAAAAATTGTACCAGCTTTTTATTTCACTAAAAATGCTCTAACTCCATCTTACAAACTCGGAATTTGACGATTCTTGTTCTTATGAGTCAAACGTAATAATATGAACCTTTTCCTTCAATCGAAACACAATTTGGAGCTTATTTGCTCAGTGCAATACCCATTTTACTCGTTAAACAATTAACCAATGTTTCGTATCAAATACTAAATTAAACCAAACTTTCCAGATCACTCCTATAATTCATTATTAAAATTTTGGAAGTCTCGTAATCAAATTTTGATCTGTAGAACTAAAAATGGACCTTTGGATCATTACATGTTTATGCTCAAAACGACAAAAATCTTTCAAAAACTCTTTCAAAACATATCCGAGCCTCATGGGACCCCGACCCAACATGACAACATGCCCCATAACATCATTAAAGCTTGTTCCAAACTTCGAAACTCTCAAAACAGCATAAAAACATCGAATCACCCTTGGATTGAAGCCTAAGTCTATCAAAAACTCTATCAAACCTCGTCCTAATGACCTAACATTTGGCACACAAATCCCAAATTATATAATGAAATTATAGCAATTCTCGGAATTCCATTACGACTCTTGGATCAAAATCTCACCTACCAACCGGAAATTGCCAAAATATCAACTTCGCCAATTCAAGCCTAATTCTACACCAGACCTCCAAAACCAATTCTGATCACGCTCCTAAGTCACAAATCGTCCCCCGAAGCTAGCCAAACCATCAGAAATTATATCTGATCCCTGTAACACATAAGTCAACATCCAGTTGACTTTTCCAAACTAAGCCTTCCTTAAAGAGATTAAGTGTCTCATTTCTTACCAAAACTTCTCCAAATCAACTCAATCACACCAGACTCGGATAATGAAGCAAAAAAGCAGAATTGGGGGAAAACAAAGTTGTAACTCATGAGACGACGGGTCAGATCGTCACAATATAAAAGAGAGCATGCTGTATCTTGTCACGACCCCAAACCCGATCTTGATAGTGCCCAACACAACTGCTAGGCAAGCCCGACCACTTATACTCTCAACCCGAGCATAGAACTCAAAACCATTTATTTGAAAATCATTAACAGTGAAGAAAACCAAAATATAATCTGATAGATGGAAAACAACCCGAATATTAACAATACTGAGCAACCTCCCAAAGACATGGGGGTCATGAGTCTAGAGCCTCTACCAAAATAACATAATAATAACGTAATACAACATAGTCTAAATTACGCGGAAAAAGTCAAATAACAGGAAATAGGGGAGGAGCCGAGTCTTGCGGACGTTAGGCAACTACCTCAACAACTCCGAATGAAAACTCTGAAGAACAACAGTAAGCTCATCTAGCTCCTAAAGTACCTGGATCTGCACACATGATGCAGGGAGTAAAGTGAGTACTTCCAACTCAGCAGTAATAGACACGTATAATGACATTGAAAGTAAGAAATCCCAATATACGACAAAGTAAAGCTACAACAGTACCTCTACACATTTAATAGTGTAACATCAGTGAGTATTAACAGATAGAACAGATAAGTATCAATGCATGAATGTAATGCAAATGCACATGACCACTGCGGCGTGCAGCTTGATCCATTTGGGTACCCGCGCTCACTGTAGAGGTTCAGACTTTAGGGGCTCCTACAGCCCTAGCGCAATATCATAGTAACATGCACTGCAGCGTGCATCCCGATCCACTATCAGTCCAGCTATATGCATGCAAGACACACAAGCACAGTCAAACCTACCATTTTTACTTCCGATTATCAGTAATTATGAATTAGGTGTTCAAGACAATGTTTAGCTCAGCTGATATCATGAAAACATGCTATATATCATGGAAACAATGATAATAATTCCTACGGGATCCAAATAACCGGCACGCAGCCCAAATATATCCATAACCATCCAAGTAGGAGGTCTACCAGCTAATTTATAGCCAACAACAAAGTACAACATCACTCGGGCGGACTAAGTCATAGTCCCCCAATCACAAATGACCACGCACTCACTGTAGAGTACGTGTCTCGCCTCAATATAGCGTCACAGTGTGATATACCGGGTTTCAAACCCTCATGTCATCATCCACATCTATTACTTACCTCAAACCGTCCACGAGACTAGTCTGCTAAGCCTTTCCCTCTTGAATCAACCTCCTCGAGTACCGAATCTGATCAAAACCACAAGGAATATGTTAAAATAGGTTAATGGAACATAACCCAATCGAAATAACTTGAAAAACACCCAAAAACATGAAGTTGGCAAAACCCGAACCCCGAGCGCACTTATCGAAAAATTACGAAATTTACATTTTCGGAATCCTCGTTTCGCCACGAGTCCATACATATAAAATTTATCAAAATCGGAGTTCAATAGCCCTTCATATTCCAATTTTACATTACCAAAAACCAAGCCCAAACTTCTCCAATTTTCACCCAATTTTCAGAGATTTCAATGATGATTCTTCAATAAAATTACGTATTTAACTCATAAAACTTACCTCCAATCGAATCCTAGGCGAAACTCTCTTAATCCCTCGTCAAAAGCTCCCAAATATGCTCAACAATGGTGAAAAATGACTTTAGCTCGCGGAGAAAATATTTATAAACCTTCTGTCCGCCCAACACTTTCCTTCATCGTGTTCGCGACCTTAGTCACGCGAACGTGAAGGCCAACAATTTTAATATTCAAAAATGCTCTAAGCGAACGCGACCATGCTAACGTTAACGCGATGCCCAATAGCCCTGACTCTACGCGAACGCGTTCCTTCAACCGCGAACGCGATGGCCTATCTTCTAGGCCTACTCGAACGCGTCACCCCTTCACGCGAACACGATCAACAAGGTTCCGCTTCTACGCGATCGCGAGCCTCTCCTTCGCGAATGCGAAGGCAAAAATCCCAGGCTCCCTCAATTTCCCTACGCATTCACATCCTTCATCACGCGAACGCGATGCACAATGTTCTGCAACACTGACAGCAGAAAATCTGATCTCTTTACAAACGAAAAAGGGTCCGTTTGAACACCCGAAATCACCCCGAGTCCCTCGGGACCCCAACCAAAATCACCAACCTACCCCCAAAATATCATACGAACTTGTTCCAATCATCAAAACATGTCTATTAACACAAAAATAATCAAATTACGACGGATTCATGCCTAAGTTTAACTAAAACTTCTGAAACTCATATTTGATAAAAAATCCATCCGAACGACGTCCGAATGACCTGAAAATTTGCAGACATATCCAAAATCATCTAACAAAGCTACTGCAACTCTCGGAGTTCCATTCCGACCCCCGGGTCAAAATCTCACCTATCAACCCGAATTCACCAAAATTTTAATTTCGCCAATTCAAGCCTATTTCTACACCGGACCTCCAAATTTGATTTCGATCGCACTCCTAAGTTACAAATCATCCTCCGAAACTAATTGAACCTCCAGAATTCACATCTAAGCACTCTAACCACATAGTCAACTTCCGGTTGACTTTTCTAAAATAAGCTTCCTTCTAAGAGGCTATGTGCCTCATTTTCAATCAAAACCAATTCAATTACACCCAATCGACTCTAATAATGATATTGAAAAATGAAGAAATACAATAAGGGGAAAACAGGAAGATAACTCGTGTGACGACGGGCCAGGTCATCACAAACTTGTGCTCTTCATTGTGTACGCAATAAGCATTTGTTGATTTTGTTAGGCTCTTCAAGTATGTTGACATTTCAAAATTAGTTCTTCTATACATTCAAGCACATATATGACCAATACTGTATTGATTGCAATACCATGTTCTCAACGCATTTGCTTGTGGGTATGGAGGATTTTTTTTAATTGTTTTACTGTATGTGTTAGTCAATTCTGTATGAATTTGAACATTCAGTTCTAATTTGGTCGTCTAATGTATGGAAAACTAAAATATAATTACGTATATATATATATATATATACATGTATTGAATTTGTTACTCCATCTTGCATGCATTTTGAGGTGTTTTACTTGACGACGACTTTGGTCTTCCTACTTTTCTGGCAAGGATGATTGTGTATTCTTTTTTAAGCTGTTGGAGTAGTTTGTTCCCATCATGATCAATAAAATCTTCCCAACGTGTGAATCTCGTTGGTTTTTTTCTGTATAAAATAGAACGAAATTGTTAAATCACGATATTAAATGAATATGGGAATGTCAGTGCTTAAGCCACACAAATGAGCATCAATTGGAAGATTTAAGTGTAAGACATATTAAAAACGAACATATACTGATATTTTAATGTGTAGCAATTTCAATAATGTAATTAGTTTTGAAGAAAATAGGTATTCCCTAAGCTCTTCACTATTGATTCCTAACAAAAATTTCTAAAGATAAATAGTGTGAAATATCAGATGTTCTCGAAGTGCTGATAAGTCTCAGATCTCAAATAGATGGTAGAATTGCTTCATTACACTCTAAAGATATTGATGCTTTCCAAAGGATAAATGGATATAATTTACAGCTAACTGTAGCAATGGATATAAAGATGTTTTGAATAAGTTCTGATATTGCGATATAATTATATTATACATAGAAGAATATCTGATAAAGATGTTCTTAACATTGATATGATGTTCTATTCTATTACATCTTTTTGCATTGATAATATCTGCACATTTGAAATATAATAGTTTGTAAACATATTTCTGATATACAAAATTTTAGCATTTAGCAATCTATGATCGGGTGAAAGCTTTGAGATTTTTTATAATAAACTTATTAGTTTTTCTTTAAAGCCATTCAAAGATTTGTTTTTTTTTCAAACTTAAAGCAATTCGATTGAACATGGAGACACCGAAGAACACCATTTTTATAGCAGGAAAGTGAAATACTTGTATATACAACTACACAAGGTTATGCCTCTATATAACACAAGATCATGTTTCTCTACAATATTATTTTACAGTACAATATACCTTATTGGCTAAATAATTTCATTTATCAACTCTAACTTCTTCTAATTAAAAGTTAGTATGTATAAAATTTATCCATCTTATGCAATTTATGCAAAAACTATTACATCTCAAATTCGTAATAAGAGCGAAATTATAAGTTATTTATTTGTTCGGGAATATATAAAAAATAAGAGGATACAAAGTCACTCTTCTTTATTCAGCTTTTAACCACGTAAATATTTTGGTCAATTTTAATCCAAAGTACTGAATGAAAATAATATATTTTTTTCAAATATAATTTGATTTTAAATCCAATAACTAAACATGATGATTATTTTTTCTTTCCTTCGAGGTTATAGAGGTCATACTTTGTTCCTATCAAATAGATGAAGAACAACTACAGATAAATAAAAAAGTCATTATTAAAGAAAAAATAAACAACTACAAATTTGGTTATGCTATATTTCTACATTTTAAGGCACTATATATTTCTTTGAATAATTCTTAACAACAATCTAATTCTATACTTTTAAGTTAACTTTTAATAGCTTCTCCCTAATTTGCTGTCTTGCCATAACTAAAATTTTCTTTTTTGGATCATTGCTTCTAACTTTATTGAAGTACAACTAAAGATTTTTAAAATCATAAGGGGCAGTCATATATTTTTACATTCTTGAATTGGTATGTACTTTTAGCAACCACACATTGTCATTCCATGCAGCTATCCCAGAAATTATGTTTATAAATAAAGAAAATAAACTAAAAGTTTGAAGTCAATCTTGAAAAAAACATAAATTCGTTGCAAAATTTTTTAGACAAATTAAAACTTACAAAATCAAAAGCACAATATGATAGCAGCTCTAATTTTACTTATATTCTTATAGCAAGAGAAACAATAAGAGAGAAACTTTAGTTAGGAATATATTTAAAGATATGATCAAATATTATAGGGATCTATATATGTTGGTAGTAAAAACTTAAATCATAATAATAGCTGTAATGCTTACTGGACATAACCAAAGATGAATTGAAGTGTGAAACGTAGCCTTTTAATGGCTACAATCTAAACTTGAATCTCAATTTAATTTATTGTGACAAGATACAAAAAAGTGAGATAGTATATCATACATGAATCATCAATTGCTATTTGGACCCAATAAAATAAGTTCATGTATACTTACTGATCATCCATGATAATAAAGTCTTGAATTCTCCTCCCATTTGATGCATATGTTGAGGGACTGACGTATAATTGGGAGGAATATTACTTGGAGAAAAAATATGTGGTGTTGATGCTCTATTTTTTCTGTATATTTTTATATATAAAACATATTTTAAGTAGCATAGTCATGCATATATAAGCATGTCCAAGGGTTTTCCTAATTTTCATTAATTTTTAAAAGATTTTTAACCAATTTTATTACCCTATTTTATCAAGAAAACTCAATAATTATTCTCAAAATCATCATTTTTTTGCAATTTACTCATTGAATTCTCACATTTATACTAAAATATGGCTAGCATGATGTTTGTATATTTTAATAAATTTATTTAGTATTTTAAAATCTAAATCGCACATAATTGTAATGTTAGCCTATTTTAAGATTTGATTGTATTTATAGTTATAAAATTGACTCCAGTATTTTTAATTAAATATTTATATGTTATTAATCATTTTAGCACCTTTAATTTATTTATAGAAAGTATTTTGCTATTTTTTATAAAGGGAAAGTGGTTATTTAAATGCTAGCCTGTGTTTATTTCGATTCTAGCCAGATTTGGCACTCTTAATTAAATCCAATTCCTCAACCCAATTACAATTCAAACCCTCCCCTGAACTAACTAAAACCTACTTGACCTAGACCCCCTCTTATCTTGGTTGTTAATCTCTGAGATCAACGGCCCCTATTTGTTCTTGCCTTTTTTAATCCAAATGACTACCCTAATCTCCCCACTTCTCATCTATTAGCCGCCTCTAAACACTCCACTCTCTCAAACTCTCTCGAATATTCTCAAATCCCTAATAGTCTCCTACTACCTCCGCCCTGAAAGCCACCGAGATCTATGGCTTCCAAGGCTATAGGGGTCCTATATTCACCTCACATTGCTCCTATATACCTAATTTCTGAAGATTCAAGGTGTGACCTTGAAGGTTTGAACCCAGAACTCTATCTATTCAAGGTTCTTTGGTCATCTTCGGCCTTACTCTGGCGTACCATGGTTGCTCGAGTCTGATTTTTGATATCTCCGACTTAGGTCGGTGACCTTTCAAAGCCTTTCTCATTTTTAGGGTTCTTCTGAAATCCTAACCCTTCGAGGTTTTCTCCGATTCTCTTAGATCCATTGTATCTGTGCTTTCCTTGAATTTTTTAAATGATTCTCCTGACTCTTTTTTCAAAAACTACTTTCAAAATCTTATTTTTTGATCTAGGGTTTTTTTGAAAGTATTTGAGGGTTTTTATGATTTTCTTTGTCTTTCATGTGTATTTGCCTCTACTGTATTCTTGCATCATGCTTTCGTATGTTTCTCTTAGTGTGTTTTTCTATATTATGATCTCGTATGCTTTTCTACTTTGTTCTTGTCTTTTTTCTTCTACCATGTTCTTGAGTGTTCTTCTACTGTATTTTCTATACTATGTCCGCGTATGTTTTCTACTATCTTTTGTATTTTCATCTACCATGTTTTGGTATATTTCACCTACTATATTTTTGTACTGTGTTCTTAAGCATTTGCTATCTTCCTTCTACTTAACCTTCTTTGAGTTTCTTCTAAAAGATCTTCTTAAGCATGTTTCTTCTACTGTTCTTATTAGTCTCTTCATATTATGCTTCGAATTCGTTTCTTTCACTCTGTTTGCTTTGAACCCTTCTACTGTGCTTGCGTGTTACTTTGTTATCATGTTTCTCATAAGTTCTGAAACCTCTAAATATGTTTTCGATTCAATTGCTTGTCATCTCATCTTTTCTTATGATTTGCATGAACTAGGCTTTTTATTTTAGAACCCCTAACTCATTCAAACCAACTTCGAGTCTCTGAACTAAGTTTAGACATCCTTATTTCTGACTATTTACTAAACTCTTATATATTGGATTTTTCTACTAATTTTACAATGATGTAACAGTCTCCTTCATGCTTAATATGTTCGTATGCTCCTCATATATGATAAAAGTTCCTCTAAAGTGGCTTTCAAATTTGTGATCAGTTCATATTCTCCTCTGAATATGGTCTGGTCAATTTTCTTCCTTTTGTTTACTGATTTCCTATGTGACTTGACCTAAGGAAAACCCTTCTGACTTGATTCATTCATGCAAAATCTTAGACCCTTCTTGATTTACTGGTTGTTAATTGATTTTATTGCCTTATTTGCACAAACCTTGTATTTTAAAACTATGTTCTTAAATAACCTTTTTATGTATGTGCCCTTAATTACATATTGTGCACAAAGTGTTTATTCGATTTCTTTCCTTAATTAGTTTTTACCCGTTTGAATCTGAATCCCTTAATTAAAGGGGGTCTTGTGTAATTGATTGACAATCAATTTTTCAACCATTTTCTTACCTTATTTCTGCCTGATTTTTACACTGTAAAAACACTACATTTTTGTTTCACAGAAACGATTTAACAATCCTACACTACACTTCACAATCTCTTCTGAACTCATACTCTCTCACAATAACATTCTCTTCTTGTCTGCATTGTGACCTGTTTACAAGACCTACTGCTTTTCTTTGTTTGTTTCCTTTGAAAATGGTATGTCCTACTTTAAGTTTCAGTGTCATCACAATATATTTACTTATAACTTTGTATCCATGTCTATTTTACTACTTCTGCAGAGTTAAATGCTTAAACTAGCATGATGATCTTTTTTCTATTTGTTTCTGCAATGAATCCTTGCTCCCTACTCCCCCCTCCCCCTTTATGTATTTTGAGTTACATTTTAAAGCATGGCAATGGGTTCTAACAGGCTTATGGGTTATGCCAACATTCCTCATTGCTGAGTATGCCCACTAGCCTGTCTTTTCCTTTCCTTTACTACCTCCCCAATTCCATATACTCCTATGCGTATTAATGTGAATTGTTTCCCTTTCCCTTACCCTTTTCAGAATCATGTGCTTGCACCATCTCTTAGTTTCTAAGTTCTGCCCCTACAGTGAGCCTTCTCTTGGGACCTTGAGTTTTCTCTGAACTTGGACGCTTGAGGGCTGGCCCTTCCACACTACACTATGTTTAATTTATAATGCATTTGGGTGTGAGCACTGTCCGAAGTCCATATGAGGCTCTTAGGGAACTCTGACATACCCAAATGGGATAAAGACTTTTAAATCTGATCTTTGGAGTTGGCTTACTTCATAGTTCAGACAGAAAGTCTGAATTAGGCTCTCCTTGGTTGTAATTTTAATCTTTGGTGTATTTTTCTCTTTACTTTTACTAGGCTGTAATAATTTTATAATAAAATTCTTGGGGATGGCTAGTGAAAAGGGAGCGGTAACCATACATGCAAAAATGGTAGATAATCTGCCTATAGGATTTCTAATTCCTGTACTCTCACATATAGATACAATGTCTATAGGATTTCTAATTTTAGCATTCTTGTATAGACAACCTGCCTATAGGATTTCAGATTTCTGCATTCCCATATAGATTATACCATGCCCATATGATTTCTAATTTCAGCATTCTCATATAGATACCATGTCTATAGGATGCACATGCATGTTGAAAATATGTCTATAGGTCCTTTCTAATTCTTGCATAAGCACTTCTCACTAGGTAAACGTATTTATAGGTCTTAATAACCAAATACAATCAGATGCCATGTTCATATAAAATACAACACGTAGATGTCATGCCTATAGTTTTTTTTTTTTTTTTTTTTTTTTTTGCATTTTTACTGTGTTTATGAATGTGTTCTAAAATCGACAAATACATAGAAATCATGCCTATATGAGTTAATCAAATATGAATCACCTCACTCGCTCATAAGTCTAAAACTAGCAGTAATAATGTATCACTAATGGTAGAACTTGTGCTCTTTTCAAACTCGCTTTTAACTGGCAACTTTTCTTAAATCAGTCTATAATCAATTTATTTCTAGAATAAGTAGATATCATGCCTATAGGTTTTCGTCTAAGACTTCAGCAAGCCATATGATAAACTTATAAACTGAACCAGGTGTTATTAGCTACAACAAGCAGGCATGCCTGATTCAGGCTTCTTATCTGAACTATGTAATAAATCAGTCTGCCTTAAATCTTTAAGTTTTAATTAGACCTTAAACAGTGCGTGTAAGACATGTTAAACTATGTGCTTTCTCTGGTTTAAAGAAGGTTTGTCTGAGCCTTGTTATTTATTTATATGCTCCGCCCTAAACTTGCTATATATGTTTTTTTTTGTCGCCTTAGTATTTTAACCTTTTGAAACCACAAATCAGTCTAACTTCTCCTCCCCTTAGGATTAGTAGTCCCAAGTACCACCGGGATTGATAGGATTAGGGTGGGTAATAGCATGCAATAAGTAAACGAGACCATTCCGCGCGTTAATACCTTAAAGGGGTAGGAAATGGTAGATATGGATATGATGACCACGCAATACCATCACGCGTAAGGGCGATTACCGGATGTTGTGTGGGGTGATCCATATTATTAATAAACCTAGGACCCTCTTCCCTTTCTTCTTTATTTCTTCTAAAATCTTTTTATATGTTTCTTCTAAATCAACTCTCTTTAATGCTTTCCGACTGTTTTTATTTCAAACCTTTATGTAAAAAATCCACTATTATTTGAAGACCTACTTGCCTATATGTTATTTGTACCTTAAGTCACAACAATAGTTTGGCCGGGAACCGCACTGGTGGATCCTGAGGGGTGCCTAACACCTTACCCTTGCGATAATTTCAAGCCTTTACCCAATCTCTGGTTATTTAAATAAAACCTTTCTTAGTGTCCTAATGCACTTAAACCATTTGGTGGCGACTCTTCAATTCCAAAATCTAATTCCCAAAAGAGAACGAGTTGTCCTCTCAAATGTCATAAACCCGATTTCATGAGAAAAAGAGGGCACGATAGGTGATTCTACCAATCTTACCAGAAAAAACCCAATATAGGGTTGGAGTTCTAGGGCACCAGGCTTACAGATTTAGAGTAGTATGAAACAAAAATAGGAGTCTCGGTCTCATTATAGTAGATGTGGTAAGAGAGGTTCAGGGGCATGTCGGTATAGTTCTAATGTATGTTATCGGTGTGGTGTTGTTGGCCACAAGGAGAGGAATTACCCAAAATTCAGACAAATTAGCAAAAGTGTTATTACTCAGCCTTCAAGATCAACAACAGTATTGTCGGCATTATCCTTCCTAGGTCATGATCTTCAATTACCAGCAGCTCTAAACACCTAAGTTGCTCTAACACGGGTACGGGTGTCCGACACGGGTGCGGATCTAGAGGTCGGATCCTTTGAGATGGAAATTTTAAGATTCGGGGATACGGATCCTAGAACCGACACGGGTGCGGGGATCCGGCTAAAAATAATTTAAAAATAAAAATAAATATATCTCTAAATTATAATTTTATGGAATACTTACCTATAAATTGTAAATTGTTGATTTCTTTTTATTCTCAAGTTGTAGGCGTGATTTCTTGATTTTCTTCCGTTGTCATATTCTCCTACAAGTTACACAAAGTATATTAAACATAATAGATATGAGATATCATATAATTGCATAAGTAAAAGAGTTAGATATATAAAGATAAAAAAAATTAAAAAACATACCTTTTAGACTTTGTCTTTCACTGCTTTTGTAGAAGAACATGACCTACATGAACATAGAGAATAAAATATGCAAGTATCATTTAGCAATTAGCATTTTTCTCACAAGTCACAAATTATGAAGAGTTAGTCATTCTCATTAAGTCAAACAAAATAAGCATAACACCAAAAAGACAAAAATAATTCGAGCACTTCCCATATAAAGTTACATTACATTAATATAACTACTAAGTTTTAACAATTGAACAATAACATTAGCATTCCTCCTCAATATTTTCAAGACCAACTTCTTGCACATCTTCAATCTCTTCTTCAAATATGACTCCTTCTAGTTGAGGTTCATCTATTGATAAGTCAAGTAGATCATTGGTGGCTTCATCAACATCAAAACGATCTCCACCTAACGCAAAATTAAAATAAAAATGATTTTAAAATAAAAAAAAATGCTAAAGGCAATATAAATTCAAGAAAACATAGATTAGAGACATACCCACATCCCAATATTTGCTTGGGCCACTTGTATATTTTTCTTTTTGACGAGAAAGCAAGCGAAGATTGTAGTGCACAAAAACTAGATCTTCGGCTCTTGAAGTCTCTAACTTGTTTCTTTTGATACTATGGATCAATGAATAAGTGCTCCAATTCCTTTCGCAACAAGAAGAAGAAGCCGGTTGTGAAAGCAATTTGTACGCCAAGCTTTGCAAAAGTGGAGCGTTTACACCATGGTTAGCCCACCAAGATAGAGGCTCCTCATACATCATAGCATCAACCACATGAGGCTCACTAAAGAAACCACTCCCACTAGCGAATGCTCCATACTCCAAAGATGCTTGTTTTAGATCATTTGAATCTTTAAAGTATCTTTGAAAGCATTTAACTCTATTTAAGGAAATTTCTCTATTCTCATTTGGAGCAAGCCTTCGAATCCCATTACCTTCCCCTCTAAGCCATGATTCATGGTAGTATTTTGGTACCAAAGAATGTGCCATACAATGTAAAGGAGTGTTACTCTTATTTCACATAGCAACAAGAATGTCTTTAATTGTATCAAAAAAGTCCGATTGCCCGACAATATGATCATTTCCCTCTTGTTCAAAGATAATTGCTTTCACCTTTTCGATCATTGTATCCCACATATCATAAACAAGATGCAACTTTGGAGCATCAAGACCGGCACTTCTAAGCATAGACACAATTGGTTCGGTAAACTTTAAAAAGTACTCAATCTTATCCCACCATTCGTCATTCATTACAAGGGATTTAATCTCACGCGTTTTAGCTTCAATCACTTTGTATCCCTTATAGTTTCTCCAATCTTCATCCATTACCATTTTTTTCCAAAGATGCTTTCACTCTATGAACACGACTAATCATGATAACATGAGATGCAAATCTTGTTTCGGCAACTTTCAACAAAGACAACTCCGAATGCTTTTGAAAAAGAGCATGAGTCATATCATGATTCAGCACAAAAATTTTCAAGCTACTAACTTCACCAATCAAATCTAAAATCCATTTGCAATTTATAAATTGAGGTGATTTTTCGGAAGGTTGGCACATACTTTTTAGGGCAAGGTTCAAACAATGAACAACACATGGTGTCCAAAATATATGTGGATAAGTTTGCTCAACCGTAGAACCGGCAAGCTTCATGTTACTTGCATTGTCGGTGATAACTTGAACAACATTACTTGCACCAACTTCCTCAATTAATTTAATGAACAAATTAGCTATATATTCTCCACCCTTCACAACACCACTTGAATTGATTGATTTTAAAAATATTGGACCACCACTAGAAGCCGCCATTATGTTTATCAATGGTCGCCTCTTAATATCCGACCATCCATCGGAACAAATAGACAACCCTTTTCTCTTCCATGCATCCTTAATAGGTTGCAATTTTCTATCAATATGAGCTTTTTCTTGAGCTAGAAGGGTAGTTCTTAACCTATTGTATGTTGGTGGAACATAACCCGGTATAGAAGTCTTTGCCAAAAACTCGGAATACTTTTTAAAATAAGGAGACTTGTCAAAATTAAAAGATAAACCTGAAGCATAGAACATGCGGGCTGCCATTTTGTCGGCGATATTCCTATTCTCAATGCCGAACGACTTCTCTAGAGCTCCAACGTTTGAACCTTTTCTTTTTTTAACATGCGATAAATCTGACCCTTCAGGAAGCGATACGTAATCTAACTTCTTCCTCGCGTCAAGTTGTGCAGATGTTTTTTTATTTTCAGCTTCTTCATGTTCTTGCTTCAAAGCGTCACAAACTTCTCTACTTATGTCTTTACATATTTGAACACCTTGACCAGAAATCTTTAACAAATGAGCTCTGACTTTAGAATACGATCCCGTAACTCTTTTGTTACAATAGTTACATGACCTTACTCTATTTCCACCACCACTTGGAGTAAGTGAAAGAACTTTGACATGGTTCCAAAGAGGTTTAGCATCAAAGTCGGAGCCTACGCTTTTTATTGGTCTTAACAAACCTTTCCCCTTTTGATTTGCTGCTGAGGAGGTAGGAGAAGACATTTTTAAGAGCTAAGGAAAATATTAGTAAGGAAGAAGATGAAGATGCAGCAAATTGGAATGTCAATAGCGTTTGGCTTTGGAGGGACTCTTTTTGGTGAGAAAAGACTTTTGAAAGGAATTAGTAGCCTTATGGCTATGCGTACCTTTTATGGCTATGGTCAGAAGCATTTAATGTAAAAGATGTGACCAATTCTTTTTAATTCTTACTTATAATATATCAATATATACCTTAGTAGTCAATGTTATTAAATAGACTAATGTTAATGTAATGCTTACTAACGCATATGTTAATGTAAACAATCACATTAGCTCTAATGTGATTGTTTGAGAATTAAATATATCGTAATGTCTTATTAATGGTTAATTTGATAGAGTTAAGTTGTAGTCCCGAAGAAATATATGATTAAACTTTGTGATATTCGTTATATAAAACTTATACTAATAAAATGAAATAAATGTCTAGCATGTTTGATTGATTAATGTGATTCTTTGAGAACTAAACATATCGTAATGTCTTATTAATGGTTAACTGGATAGAGTTAAATAGTAGCCCCGAAGAAATATGTGATTCATTATACAAAAATTATACTAATAAAATAAAATAAATGTCTAACACGTTTGATTGGTTAATGTGCTTGTTTGAGAACTAAACATATCGTAATCTCTTACTAATGGTTAACTGGATAGAGTTAAATAGTAGTCCCGAAGAAATATGTGATTAAACTTTGTGCAGTTCGTTATATAAAACTTATACTAATAAAATGAAATAAATGTCTAACACGTTTGATTGATTAATGTGATTGTTTGAGAACTAAACATATCATAACGTCTTATTAATGATTAACTAGATAGAGTTAAGTAATAGTCCCGAAGAAATATGTGATTAAACGTTGTGCAATTCGTTATATAAAACTTATACTAATAAAATGAAATAAATGTCTAACAAGTTTGATTGATTAATGTGATTGTTTGAGAACTAAACATATCGTAATGTCTTATTAATGGTTAACTGGATAGAGTTAAATAGTAGTCCCGAAGAAATATGCGATTCATTATACAAAAATTATACTAATAAAATAAAATAAACGTCTAACACGTTTGATTGGTTAATGTGCTTGTTTGAGAACTAAACATATCGTAATGTCTTATTAGTGATTAATTGGATAGAGTTAAGTAATAGTCCCGGAGAAATATGTAATTCATTATACCAAAATTATACTAATGAAATAAAATAAATATCTAACATGTTTGATTGGTTAACGTGATTATTTTACAACTAAACATATTGTAATGTCTTATTAATTACCCTTACAATATGTATCACAACATTGCATATAATGGAAAACAAAAAGGTTAATTTTTTTTTTTTATTATTCTTTTACTCCCATATATTTTTTCGAATATTTACACTCTAATAAAATGGTTAGAGAAATAATTAAATATAAAATTTAATATAACCAAATACTGGTTGATTTTTTATGGTGTAGACTAGATTATATTGAAAAGAATATAATTTAATTACCTTTCTAATATTATGACTTTAAACTAACCTAAAAAAAATTCAATTGAATCTCAGACCGATTTGTCTATCTTTCGAACACAAAATTCTTATTAGATAAAAGTATAGTTACAATTAAACATTAGTTTAGATGTAGTTAAACAATCTAAAATTAGGGATGAACTAATATTATGAATTTGAATTAACAAAAGTATGTTTCTTAATGTTGAGAATAAATAATAATTAGCAATGTAAATACATACTTTTTTTTTGTAAGTACATACACATTAGGAATGTAAATATCATATTTTTATAAAGCATTTCAAAGTTTCATCCAATATACACTTTTTCTTAAATTAAATAATTAAACTATTGTATGTACATTAGTTTATATAATTATTTTTCTTAAAAATATACTTATGCCATTAAAGTGTAGTCTATTCTTTTAATTATAATATCTTTAATGTTAATATCTTTAATCTTTAGAGATTTAAACCAACTAAAATTTTATTTATTGATTATAATTGTAAAATCTAAGTGAGTAAAATTCCTCGGAGTTTGCAAACACTTAATATGTATTTTATTTTATAATTTAAATACATTATTCAATACTTATCTTATTTTTAACCTATTTACTCATTGACTTGGAAAAGTCTAATTTTTATAAACTTAAAACTTTTGAACAGTATTTATAATGTTGACAGCAATAACTAACGTGGCAAAATAAGAAATTATATCAATTAACAAATTGGTCACTCCTAAACCCTAATTAGTCTGAGTCGTCTTCTTCAGTCCTCTGCGCCGTTCTTCATCATCTTCCCCAACAAAACCTTCTCCATGTCTCTGGTTTTTTCCAGTACAACACAGTACACCCATTCGAACCCTTCCCAATATGTCTCAGTCCAGTAGTCCACCACCCATCAACAACTTCTCTGCCCTAAAAAAAAACACAAATCTTGATTTCAGAAACTTGCAGCATGGAAACTCAAAGATTGAAGACAAAAAGCTTCAAAGGAGACAAAAGAACTAGTATAAATTACAACACAGTAGCGAAATTGAAGGTATTTCCTTTCCCCATCTCTTCAAATCTTTACTTAGGGAAATCAATTTTCCCAAATTTTTGGTCAACGCACCCGTTCTTCTCTGACCGGATCCGACGGAGATCCCACACCCTTACCCGTGTCAGTGTCGTGTCGACACGGGTACGGCACCAAAAGTGCCGTGTCCGAGCAACTTAGCTAAACACATGTGGATGTAAAGGGCAGGATTGAGCAGAGATTAGACCCATCATCACGATAAAATATATTATCAAAGTTTAATGGTATTGACAAATATCGGCGCGGGCATGTTGATAATTTTCAGTTATTTCCCGGGGTTTGTATAGCTTGTTATGATTTCTTGAACGTTTAGAAAGCTTGGGATTACACACCATTCATTTTGGTATAGTCTTTTCCATTTTCTAAGCATCTACAGAAAGCCTAAACCCCTAGGAGTGCATGTAACAAAAATTGTATTTGCAAACATCTAAACAAATACAATAAAATATCACGTGTTAATTTTTACTTAAATGTTAATATCACTTAGTTATAACTGATACTTCGTAACTTTTTTATAGTAGTATATGTTTTTAGGGAAAGGGTTTGGATTTGCCTTTCTTTTCGTCCAGTACCTCTAACAAAATTATCAGAATTACCCCTATCCCTAACGGTTATCCACTAAGTCCCTACTAACATAGTAAGCACCTCCATAAGCTTGACCCATTCTACCCAATTGACCCAAGTGTAGGTGGTGGACATGCTTTAAACTACCATTTCCACCACTACCAAAATAGCTAGCTAATTCGTCCTCGGCAGGCAACTTATGAAAAGATGAGCTGTTAAACGTTGCAGCAACTAAGTACACGGACTCTTATGTTACTTAGTAGAAGAACTCAACAAAAAAAAGTGACAACTAGGTGATACTAACTAATTCCTCTTATTATTTTAAAAATAATGTAACGATTCTTATCATTCTCTAGATCTTCAGAGATCCTAAATAAATGTGACGATCCGGCCCGTCGTCACGTGAATTATCGCCCCGGTTCTCTCATATTATGTTGCTATATGATTCAATATCAATATTTGAGTTGATCGGTTAGATTTGGATTGGTTTTAGTTGGAAATGAGGCACTTAGCCTCTTAGAAGGAAGCTTGTTTTGGAAAAATCAACCGGAAGTTGACTATATAGTTAGAGGGCTCGGATGTGAATTATGGTGGTTCAGTTAGCTTCGGGGGTTAATTTGTGTTCTAGGAGTGCGATCAAAATTAAATTTGGAGGTCCGGTGTAGAATTAGGCTTGAATTGGCGAAGTTGAAATTTTGGCGAATTCCGGTTGATAGGTGAGATTTTGATCAGAGGGTCGGAAGGAAATTTCGAGAGTTTCTATAGCTTTGTCATGTGATTTTGGATATATGTGCGAAATTTCAGGTCATTCGGACGTTGTTGCCCGGGTTTTTTATCGAATGTGAGTTTCGGAAGAATTTGATAAAACTTAGGCTTGAATCCGTGATGAATTGATGATTTTTGTGTTGTTTGACGTGTTTTGATGATTGAAATAATTTTGTATGATGTTTTGAGGTATGTTGGTATTTTTGGTTGAGGTCCCGGGGGCCTCAGGGTGATTCTGGGTAATCAACGGAAGGATTTTTGCACTTGGAGAGCTGCAGAAAATGCGGCAATTGTAGCAGAGAAACTGTGCTATGCGATCGCATAGAAGAATTTGTGAGGCAGCCATTTTGTTCAATGAGTTTGCAATGGTGGTGTTGCGATCGCAGAGAGTCATCACGTAAAGCTATGTGATCGCATTGAGTTATATGCGTTCGCGGTGAAGGATTTTGAAGCCTGGGTCATTTGTTCAGTGCGATCACAGTGTCCCTTATGCGATCACATAAGGTTAATTGGAGGCAAGATTTTTGTGCTATGCCATCGCAGTGGCAGGTATGCGATCGCATAGAAGGAATTATCACCTGGCAGAAGGTTTTTTATAATAATATTTCATCTGCAACCCATTTGATATTTCCTCCATTTTTGAACCACCTTAAGAGTTTTTGGGTAGAAACTGAAGAGAGTTTTGACGGGAATCGATTAGAGGTAAGTCTAGTGACCTAGAAACGCTATTTTATTGAAGAATCTACCTTTAATTCTTGGAAAATTAGGTGAAAATTTGAATAACTAGGGCTTGGGTTTTTAATGAGAAATTGGGATTTGAGGGAGCATTTGGACTCCGATTTTGATGAATTTTATATATATGGACTCGTGGCGAGACGAGGAATCCGGTGATGTTAATTTCATAATTTTTTGAGAAGTGGGTCGGGGGCTCGAATTTTGCCAACTTCGTATTTTTGGGTATTTTTTGAGTTAGCTTATTATAAAGCATTTCTTGTGGTTTTGGTCAGATTTGGCGCACGAGGAGGTTAATTCGAGAGGAAAAGGCTTAGCAGACTAGTTTTGTGGCCGGTTTGAGGTGAATAATTGATGTAACTGCTACTCTGAGGGTTTGAAACCCTGAACTTTCACATTGTAACGCTATATTGATGCGTGACACGCATTCTACGATGAGTGCGAGGTCGTTTACTGTTGGGGATTGAGATTTGGTCCATCCCGAGTGTGATTTCTACTATATGAGCGATTGAGACGCATACCTTATCACTGTGAATTGGGCTTATTGGCGTGTTTGGGGCCTTGTGCCGACCTATAGAATCCTTAGGGGATCCTTACGTGTTTTACCTCACTTGTGTGCATATCACATACTCTCAGTCATATTTTCTACTATTGAAATATAAGAAGAAGTGTGTTTTTAATCATGAATATTAAATGAAAAAGGATAAGACGACTGAGATCCCGATAGTGTGTCATGCCCGATTGGCTATGCATTTATTTGACTGAGATGAGTTGAGGACCCAATTGTGAGAATGATTTTCCTTATTATGGATCGGGTTGCACGTCGCAGCGATGATATATTGATATTGACACTGTGAGCCTGTTTGATGCCACGACATGGCTGATATTGCGCTTGGGATGTAGGAACCCCTCCGGGGTCTGTATACACCCTAGTGGGCGCTGTCGACGTTAAATATATGGAGCGAATTTCACGTTGCAGCAGGTACTAGAGTGTACCGTTATGTGTGTTGTATCTTTCCATGCATTCTTCCTTAACGATAATACTTGTTGGTTACTGTTTTCACCTATGTGGATCTAAATTGCTAGATATAGTATTACATTGTGCATTTTCTGTGTTTCCTTACTTTCAGACTTTAGTTATGTTTATTACTCACTGGGTCGGAGTACTCACTTTACTCCATGCACCTTGCGTGCAAATCCAGGTTCTTCTTCTCAGGCTGAGTAGATTCAGTGATCAGCAGACTTGCTTCCGAGAGTGTCGAGGTAGCTGCATGACATTGGCAGCCGTTGACTTCTTCCTTTATCCTTATCTTTTATTTTCGCATTGTCATATTGTTAGATAGACTATGTAGTAGGGTGACACTCTGTATGTAAAGGATGATATTCGTGATACCGGGTCCATGGTTGGGTTATATTCTATATTTTTGTTAGACTTCAGTATTTTCATCAGTATTTTGAATCTTGACTTAAATGGCTTAATGATTTACTGTTTTATTTATTGTCTTCGGGTTATTAGTTGGGATGAATATAAATGAATGGTCGGGCTTGCCTAGTAGTGTGTTGGGCGACATCATGACTGGGTTGATACCGTGACAATAAATCCATCAGCTTACGGAAGAAATTAAATCGGTTTGATTCACTTATCAACCCAGAAAACAAGAAGGAAACAAATGAATAGGCAAGTAAATATTTGGAAGACTAGAGATCAATGAAAAGAGCAAAATACTTCTCTTGTTCCCCTTTTTTTTTGGATTCTTCATTCTTTTTTCTGGGGATTGGGGGGACCGTCATTTTCTCTCGTCTTACATATATCATAAATTCCTTAGAAAGTGCTTCACCAACTTGAATACAGTATTGCACTTTGCATAAAGAATATCACAAATAATAGAAAGGATTCGAAGGCATCCGGTTATCCTAAAATGTTATATGGATGAAAGCGGTAGGGAGGAAAACTAGGGGATCACTGAAGATAATGCCAAAGTTTCGAGGGGTAGGAGCAGACGAGGCAGTGCTACAGCGAAACAGGTTTTGGAGTCAAAGGGCTCAGGGGTGTCAAATGGGGCAGGGTAGGTTAGGGCGGGGCGAGGCAAGCTTTGACCTGCTAATATTTTGACCCCCTGCCTTGCCTTATTTAGCATTTTTTTTAAATTTTACCCTATCCCACCCCGCCCTGTCCCGTTTAGGTTTTCTTGTATTCTTTTCTAATTTGTAATATTATATTTATGCATTAATGCTTTTTTCCTTATTATGAAGAAGTGTTCCTATTAGCGCAAGAACACTTGTGAAAAAGATTTAGCTCAATACATTATGAGAGGTCAATCAACTTTTGCATATTGACATTAGTGTAACCCCACGTAGTTAATCTGATTCCATCTTTATAAGACAGTATATCCATACAAAATTGCTCGTTATTCTTGAGCAAGTCATTGGATTTGAAGTTGCCACTGATTCTAATGGCATCCTCACGTTAATTTAGTAATCATTTATGGTGCTTTCAATAAGCCATATACAGAGACGTAAAAACTAATCAATTTCCTTTTAAAAAACCTCAAATATTAAAATAGTTCATACAGATTTTAATCCTATTGATTGAAAAACAGAAGTATCTTCATGATCTTCTTCTAACAAGCTATACAAAATTATTTGTCTGGTCTATATAAACTGCTCCAGTTTAAATGAAACTATAAATTAAAGTTAACGTATATGAATTTGACAAAAAAAACATAGAAAACTTAGAATTTGATGAAACATACAAGTCAAAAACATATACCATACAATTACAGCCACCTAGGGTCTGGACTAGGAGGGTGTTTGGTTAAGCTTATAAGCAAAAAATAAGTCAAAAGTCATAAGTTGGTTTCCCCCGACTTATCAAATTTCAACTTATAAGCACTTTAGGTTTGATCAAAATATTTACTATTCTATCACTGAAATACTTCTTTTTAAAACAAAACTCTTCGTATACCCAGTTCTTTGGCTGCTTATTATTAATTTTAGCACTTTTATCCAAATACGTAACTTCTTATTTATAAATCAGTTTTAGCATTGAAAAGTGATTTTCAACACCTAATGTTTATCAGATACTGTAAATCAGCTAAGCCAAACGGACTCTAAGAAAGTTCAAGACAAATGCAGGCTACTAACAAAATAATTTTGACCCGACCCAGCTATCAATCCGTATGTACCCTACCCTGCCCTGTCCTATTAAAAAATTTTCAAAAATAATAATTTGCTCTGCCCTGCCCCATCATGCCCCATTAAATTCTTCCCCTGTCGCGCTCCATTTAAGATTATTCGTGCCCCGTCTGCCCCAATTGCCATCCCTAGGGCTCATGCGATGAGTAGTTGGGTGGTAAAAATGGTGGTGTAAAGCGGGTCGAATGGATCAAGTTTATGGAGACGTATTTTATTAAGTTGGTAGGACCGGCGGACTAAGGTGCTAACATTGACAAAATATTCAAGGGGGTGGCTGCCATAGTGGAGGGCCGTTAAGGCTAGGAGTAATTATAACAAAATTGTTAACGGTAGGGGTTAATATGAATAAAAAGTATAATAGGGTAATATAAATAACGGAAAAGGCTCAAATACGCCCCTATACTTTGCGAAAAGGGCTCCAACCTCGCCGTTACACTATTGGCCTAAATACCCCCTAGACTTTATGATAAGGTCTATATATAACCCTTATTTTTTAACAATTTTTTTTTTTGTAAAAACTGAAAATTATTTATTAAAAATAATTTCTTCAGTTCTTAAAAACGACAAATATTTTGTTAAAAAATATTTTTTCCCTTTTTTACAACAAAAAAAACAGTTTTTACAAATTTGTTTTTCCAGTTTTTACAAAAAAAGTTTTAAAAAACTAAATAATGAAGAAAAAAAATATTTTTCAAAAGCGAAAATAATTTGTTGAAAATATTTTATTCGGTTTTTAAAAAATAAAAATATTTTTGTAAAAACTGAAAATGTTCTAATTCCTCTATTTTTACATTTTTTACACATTAAAAATATGTTTTTACAAATAAAATATTTTGTTAAAAAATAATTTTTGCAATTTTTTTAAAGTTTTACAAAAAGAAATTAGAACATTTCCAAAAGAAAATACATTTCTTTTTGTGAAACTTTAAACAAATTGCAAAAATTATTTTTTTAACAAAATATTTTATTTTGTAAAAACTGAAAAATGTAACAACAGAGGAATTAGAACATTTTCAGTTTTATAAAAATATTTTTGTTTTTTATAAACTGAATAAAATATTTTTAACATATTATTTTCGCTTTTTGAAAAATATTTTTTTCTTCATTTTTTTTTTTTAAAATTTTTTTTTTAAAACCTGAAAAAATGGAAAAACAAATTTGTAAAAACTTTTTTTTTTGTAAAAATAGAAAAAAAAATATTTTTTAATAAAATATTTTCGTTTTTAAGAACTGAAGAAATTATTTTCAACAAAATATTTTCAGTTTTTACAAAAAAAAAAATATTTTGTTAAAAAAATGAGGGTTATATACAAACCATATCGTAAAGTCCAAGGGGTATTTGGTTCCGTTTAAAATTCAGGGGTATCCGGGCCAATAATATAACGGCAATGTTGGATATGTGTTAATTTTAGCGAGGGGTATATTTGGCCATTTTCGCAAAGTATATGGAGGTATTTGGACATTTTTAGTATAAATAATAGATGAGAATTTTTCACAAAGAGCATTCATAAAGACCTAATTAGCAATAAATAGAAACCATTTCTAATATTACATGATATAGGAATGTTTTACGGTATTCTATAATGTATTTAGTGTATTAAACAAGTTGTATTTAATAATACAACATTAAGATCCGCCGCATAATTTGGGATTGCTATAAATGCCAAACTGTATTTAAGTGTATTAATATGTATTTAGCGTGAAAATAGTAATGGGAGTTATACTGGATTGAGAAAAATAAGGCTTAAATATAGGAAATCATTAAATTTTGATTTTTTGCTACAAAAATAGAAAAGGTTATTATATTATGCAAAATTTTGAAAAGGTATTTATATGTTATAATTAGGTCTTAACTTATTCTATATGTGGTAAAATTTCCATAATAGTATATCATTGTAAATGGATAAATCCGGACATTTTCCCCTTTTTTTATTTTTTTATTTTTTATTTATCATCGCTAAGATATAAAATTTCAAATAAAACAGGAGTCTTTTAATAAAAGAAAGTAGTGCATAATTTGGTGGGTTGACATCAGACAGTCTTGTTCTTACTTTCCCTTTTCCACGACAGTCTTCAAATCTGTACAGAAATCTCCCTTCAATTGCTCCGCCCTACTATATCCATACATGCTGTATGTGTACTCATTGATGCTTTGTGTTGCAGAATTCGCTAGTAAAAGATTCAAGATTTACGTGGTGAAATGAGAGGCGCAGATTTTAAGTGGTAAGTTCTAAAATCTTTTACCTTTTCCACTGTAAAATCATAGTTGAAGATTCCTGTTCTATTATATGCGTAATATGATGTTCTATCGTATCAAATTTTGACTTTATTGGGTATATTTGCTGTTGAATTACGCATTTGCAGGTATGATGGATTTTTCTTGTCAATGTTAGCAACTAGTATGTATCCTTTCAATATTTGAATTGTCGAAATTGTAATTACCACAGTTGCTGAATTGGGTTCTCATCTTTAGTTTCATTGGCTAGTATCTTGATATTCCTGTTTTTGAATTGTTTATCTGGAGTCTTTTTCTTGTTCTTTAACTGTTTGTTCATTAGAATCATTGTGGCGATAAATTGGAAGCGGTACCATCTTTGTATATACCCTTTGCACATTTGGATTGTGGTGAGTTTCAAGACGTTTAGATGAATAATTATTCAATCAATGATTTATTTATCTGATATTTGGTTTAGTAGTATATTTGGGAATACTCAGTTTTTTTCCCTTTTCCTGATCCAGGTTGATTACATGACGGTGTTTCTTTTCCGGCTCTTGATGTTTGTTGATAATGGACTTGCTGCTGGAATGGGATTGTAAGGCATTCTCTCTAGGATATTATATATATATATGTATTTTGAATTTTCTTTGGAAAAATCAATTCTTGTCTTCTCCTTCAATCCGAGCTAATGCTTCACTAGGAAGCCTCCAATTTTGTTATCAGTGACTTAACGTTACCGAGGTGGTTGATGATGTTCTCATTTGTGCATATAATATGAATATCACCTAGAGTTGTTACTCTGAGTGGGTCTAGTATTCTTTTTGAAGAAAAATAATTACATTTGATGTCCAATTCTTGCACCTTTTAGTCAAAAGCTCAGATTAATGAATGGAGTAAATTAGTTAGTGGGGTTTTATTAAATCCTTTTCGGTCAATATATGGATCTTATGGTCATTTCCTCGCTTCATATTAGTCATGGTTTCAGATAACAAGGACTGAATTCTTCATGTAATTAAAATTTTAGGGATTTGGGTTGGCAGCAGAGATATACTCGCTTTCGTGGAAGAATAGTTGTTCTTTCACTTCTTGCCCTGTTCCTGTATCCCTTTCTTTGGGCTTGGACCATTATCGGGACTTTATGGTTCACTAGTGCAAGAAACTGTGTAAGTTCACGTAAGATTTCATTGACTTTAGGTTTTCTGGTCTGAAATCTTAAAATTGATATGATGTTGAATTCTTTCAGTTGCCAGAAGAAGGTCAGAAATGGGGTTTCCTTATTTGGTTGCTATTCAGCTACTGTGGACTCCTTGGCATAGCTTGCATATCAACTGGGAAGGTTAGTTTCCTGAACTATAAACTTTTTCAAGAAGTTTAACCGATTGCCCGATTCAGTTTTGACAACTATGTTGCCCACCTCTTTCCAAGAAACAGATAAGTTCTAACAAGAAATGTTCAACGCACCCCAATTTCTAATTCTTTCTTGAGGCAATCTTGTCATCCGTACACAAATAGAAGTACAGTTTAACAAATGACACATGCATTATTATTGATATCAATACTATTTCTATTAAGTTTCAAGTTTCTCTCTCCAGTGGTTAACTAGAAGACAAGCCCATTCATTACGCGCTCAACAAGGAATTCCTACTTCTGAATTTGGGGTATGTTGTATCAAGGCGAATATTTTGATATGCATATACAAATAGTTGTTGATAGTAGGTTGTTCTTTCTTTATTTTATCATCACTGTTTTTTTTTGCTACAATTTTGTTCTGACTCTTACAATCTGTCCATATTAACTTAAATTTGCCTTTAAGGTTCTCGAAATTCCATTTTCTTGTCTGGATGTGAGAAAATAATGATTGTAGCATGCATTGATAGCCTTGCTTTTGTACTTATCTGGCTCCCATTCGATTTCAGAATTGTGGGCAGTGAAGTTTCCTAAACCGCCTTCCACCTGCCCCCTCGCATAAAGCTATTAATAATTCAAAGGAAAAAGTAAATCAAACGGGTATACGTTTTTCTAATATCTTATGGGGATTAATGCACTTCAATGATATTCAGATTTATTTAGGTTTCTGAGTCTACTTATCTATGATTTGACCTGGGCCGGTAAAATTAGGAGTTGTCCAATACAAGGGAGAGATAACATGAATCTTTTTTGGTGCTTCCATTGAAGTTTTGAGTTAGCTACTGTCTCAAAGAGCCACTTAAGTTGATGGATTCATATAGCTGACCGAACTAGTTCGGGATTAAGGTTTAGTTGACTGATTGACATTTGTAGCAGTTAATCTTATTATGGTGCAAATTTAGACCTAATAAAAGAATATGTCTGCAAGTAGTGCCTCTTTTTGAAGAAAATTTTGATGCACAAATGATTCAAGAATATGATGCATAAACTTTATTATGCCATAACTGACTTGAGCATGAAATCAGATTGCTTTTGGAAAAATAGATTTACGGAAAGATCCTAGTACGTGTGCCACAATAACTGCTACTGCACCGGTCTGTCTGTTTCTTCAACACATTAATGGCGTGCTCTGTAGTTGTCGCTTTTATATTTCTACCGTTTTGGTTATGATGTCATGGTCTTATGGATCTCGTTGTACATTATCGATCTTGATAAGCATGTGACATTCTTGGTTAACTAATGGTCATATTAAGGTTCGGATGGCCATTGCGTTTCAAGTCATCTTAGGACTAGGATGCTAAAATTCTGAGTGACCTTACACTGTTACCTAAAAAAAAACTGAGTGGCCTTACTGGATATACACTATTTCCGCTGGGAGATTTGCAATTATAGAAGTGTTAGTTCGTGATCAATTTTTTCTTAAAATTGGATTATCCTATGTTTGGCTCCCAGACCCATCCTTAAGGTTTTGTTCTTATGTTATATTATCTACGCTCAGAAGCCCAAGCATGAGATAGTCCCACATTGAGCGACGCTATAAACTTCTTTATTGGCTTCGGGCAATCCTCACCTCGTGAATTAACTTTTGGAATAGTTGGGACCGAGGTCAAGTTTTCTTAATAACATAGTTTGACATCAGTAATAGATTTGCTGATTTTGCTTTTCATAGAATGATTTAGGGTGTGTTTGGTATGAAGGAAAACATTTTCTTGGAAAATGTTTTCCAATTTTCCCATGTTTGGTTGGCTTAAATGTTTTGGAAAATATTTTCCTTATCAATTCATTTTCCTCCAATTGGAGGAAAATGTTTTCCTTATCAAAAGAAGGGAAAACATTTTCCAAAGCTCCTTCTCAACCATTCCCACCCTCACCAACCCACCCCACCCCCTCTCCAAAAAACAGTTTTTTTTAGAAAAATTTCAGTTTTTCCGTTACCATCCACCCTACTACCCCTCCACCCCACCCCGCAAAAAAAAAAATCTTTTACCTTAATTTTTTTTTCTATAATTTTAAATTTCTGTTTTCTTATTTTTCTCGCACCACCCACCCCCACCCCCTACCCCCTCCCCCCACAAAAAAATTACTTTTTTTTGTAATTTAAATTTTTATTTTTTTTCGATTTACTGCCCCCCCCCCCCGCCCCACCCCCCCCCCCCCCCCCGAAAAAAATTTTAAAATATATTTTTCAGTTTTTAATTTTATTATTTATCATTTAAAGGCTCAATACTTTACAAGTTCCAAAATTATAAGTTCGGAAGTTTACGGGTTTAGAAATTATAAATTTACCGATTCGAAAATACGCGATTTTTGCGTTAAAAAGTAAAGCATCACATTAGTTCCTTTAGATTGTGTCAATTTTTAGAGACTTCGGGAAGGGGAGGGGTGGGGGAGGTGGGAGGGGGGGTAGGAGAGTTGCAAAAAAAATATTTTTCTGAAAAAAACTATTTTTTACTCTCTAACCAAACATAGAAAATATTTTCCGGAAAATGTTTTCCACTTACCAACCAAACAAGAGAAAATAAGTGATAAATCCACTCATTTTCCATGAAAACATTTTCTAGGAAAACATTTTCCTTCATACCAAACACACCCTTAGTAGTTAGATATTTTTCTACTGACATGCTTAACATTTGTCTCAACGCAGGTCTTGGTTGACATGATCAGAGTGCCAGATTGGACGTTTGCAGCAGCAGGCCAGGAGATGAGAGGGATGGGACAAGATGCTACTTCATACCATCCAGGAGTTTATTTAACCCAAGCTCAGGTAATAACAATTTACTATCAACAGCTGGAGCAAGTGCTCGTATAAATATCCATGCTACACTAGGTCAACGGAAGACCTTTTGTCTCATCTTAAACTGGTGTTGTTTCTCTATTCGGCACACAGAGAGAAGCAGTGGAAGCACTCATTCAGGAACTACCGAAGTTCAGGCTGAAGGCTGTTCCTACTGACTGTAGTGAGTGCCCTATCTGTTTGGAAGAGTTTCGTGTGGGAAACGAGGTAACTGTGTTTTCTGCATAAATACTACTACATTGTACTTCCCTTTTAAAAAAATAGAATTTATGGTGCACCCTTTTTTCTTTCTTCATGCCCTTAAACATATTGCTTTTACAGAAGTTATTAACATTTTGTATATCATTCTCAAGCGTTTTCAAATCCATGCCATGTTATCTAATATTGTATACGTCATTAGTCCGATCCTTTGTAGGAACTACCCGAATAACGAATCAATGATCTAGCCCTCTAATATATATGGAAGTCAAATTATTTCCTTAATATCCTTATGGAGCGGATTATATGTCATTGTGTGGGACTACT
Organism: Nicotiana noctiflora; assembly: GCA_032618575.1. Taxonomy (NCBI): domain Eukaryota; kingdom Viridiplantae; phylum Streptophyta; class Magnoliopsida; order Solanales; family Solanaceae; genus Nicotiana; species Nicotiana noctiflora. The sequence continues at coordinate 251,202 of JASVEL010007382.1, forward strand.
AGAGAAATGAACTAGAGGTACCTCATTTTCATTTAAAAGTCAACTGATGAGAAGGGACGATTTGTTTAGGTTCGTTGTAAGGTTGTGCCTACTCTATTCACTGATTTTTAGGTTTTTGTGACTTAACAAAATTGACAGTTCTTTATCGAAAGCAGAATTGATTATTTAGTAACTCGGCCTGCATTGATTATACTTGAGTAAGGGATCTCGGATATTGCGGGGGTTGAATGAATGCCGATCTAAGTTATAACTTATAAGCAGAGACCGGTTTATTTCATGTTTTAATATGCTATCCCTATTTCCCATTTAGCCTTTCTTGTGGTGTCAGAGAGATGGTAGTTCTCCTAGAAAGTCAACGCTATACCAGCATGATATTTTATGCATGCACAGCTTACATCCGTGCTCAGTTTAGGTGCTAGTGCCACCTTTTATTTACTACAAGATCATATGCAGGTTCGTGGTCTGCCTTGTGCTCACAACTTCCATGTGGAATGCATTGATGAGTGGCTTCGGTTAAACGTGAAGTGCCCTAGATGCCGCTCTTCTGTTTTCCCAAATCTTGATCTAAGTGCTTTATCCAATATCCGAGCTGACTTAGAGAGTTCAACAGCCAACGTTGCGACAGAAGCTCGGTATATGAGATCCCAACCCTCCAGCCAGAGCTACCTGCTGAGATTGCAAGGCTTGCTCCGCCCAGTGCGCACACAGGATGCTGGCGTGGACAGTGAGGTCGATGCAACTTCAGGAACAGCTGAAAGCAGAAACCCAGCATTGACACCTCATCATCAGGGAAACATGGAGCCTGTACAAGTTGTGGTAGAACAGTCCCCAAGGGAGTAATAACCATTTCTTCTATGGAGGTCCCTAACTGGCTGAAATGTCTAACTTGGCGATTTGTGATAACTCCTAGCCATTGTTAACATTGGTTTCTCATTGTAATCGAAACACATGGATTGAAAAGCTAATATGCATTTACAACAACAACCATCCAGTATAATCCCACTTAGTGGGGTCTGGGTAGGGTAGTGTGTACGTAGACCTTACCCCTACCCTAGGGTAGAGAGGTTGTTTCCAAATAGGCCCCCAGCATCCTTCCCTCCAAGAATTTCCCACATTGCTCTTGGGAGTCTCGAACTCACAACCTCTCGGTTGGAAGTGGGGGTTGCTTACCATCAGAGCAACCCTTCTTGTCATGTGTTGGCACTGATCTATGCTCGTGGTGAGTTTGTTCTAGTATGAGTTAGTTGAACTGTGGCAATAATCTCCCGAATGCTCACTCATATATGTTTGTTCACAACGAGCTTGGTCCATATTAGCTTAAAGAATCTTGCATAGTGTTTGTTCTGTGTTTTTTCTGTCAATGCTTAATTGTAGGATTTTATGTGTTGTACGGAAAGCAGCTGGCTGCATGTTGATAATCATGCTCGATGCTATAAGAAAATTCGTAGTCCATTTTCAAATCGAATCTGAGTGATTTCCCTTTGAAAGCACTTTTGGATGGTAGTGAATTTACGAGGATCGTGGAAATCAATGTAGGGCCTCTGGTGTAGGATTAAGTTAACATTATAAGGCCATGGACTACAAGTAAATTGACACATGGTTGAAAATATGGTCCCACACTAAGCCATGGTTTCCATTTAAATAGTATAAATCTAAGCCACTCAGTATGATGTGTGTTCAAGTGTCGACAATTAATCTTTTGACTGTATTGGAATTCAGATTATACTAAATTCCAGTGAATTTATACTAAGTGGTTTAACAAAACTAAAGTGAAATAATATATATATATATATATATATATATATATATATATATATATATATATAATGACAGTGAGTAAAACAAGATTTATTTTGTACTCAAAATAGTTGGGGTCACCGATTATTCTTCGGCAAGAGTAGGTGGCAGATATGGTAATAGTATTTTATTTTTTTTCCTCCACCTCCAACCAATAGATTAAATATGTCTTCAAGTAGAAAAACTATTGACAGATTTCATGCCTGTCAGTTTTCTATAAATCGTATGCTTATCTGTAACTATCGCTTTTGTCAGCATATTCTGAGGATTTTCATCAGTGTGTATCTTCTCAACCTCAAATAGTTTCTCTTCCACGACCATTCTTATCCCTTGATACTTTCTATTTATATGTTTGGTCTTAGAATGAAAAGTGGAGTGATTGGTGAGACATAGCAATCTGACTATCACAAAATAACATATACCTTGATTGCTCAAAGCCAAGATCATTAATAAGCTTATTCATCCGTAATAGTTCTTTGGCATCTTCTTTGACAGCAATATATTTGACTTCTGTGGTGGATAGAGCTATGCCTTTCTCTAGTCTAGATTGCTAAAAACCATCTCCCTTTGCAAAAGTGATCAAATAACCGGTGGATCTTGAATTATCAAGATTGTCTCCTAAATCAGAGCATGTGTAACAAATAAGTTGAGGCTTGTCACTGCAAAAATACAACTTGAAATCTATAGTGCCTTTCAAATACCTTAATATCCATTTTACTGCTTCCCAATATTCCTTTCTAGGATTACAAAGAAATCTACTAACAGTACCAATGACATGTGAAATATGTGGTCTAGTGTAAACCATAGCATACATCAAGCTACCACCAACAGAAGATTAAGAAATACGAGACATCTTATTTTCTCTTCATCACGACATGGACTCTGACTAATACTCACTTTAAAGTATTTAGCAAGAGGAGTACTAACCACTTTTGTATCTGTCATGTTGAACCTTTTGAGTGCCTTCTCAATGTATTGTTTTGGGACTATAACTCATTTTTATCTCTGTGTCCGTGGATTTGAATGCCCAAGATTTTCTTTGTTGGCCCCAAGTCCTTCATCGCAAATGATTTCCTCAAGTGCTTCTTAATGACTGCAATTCTTGATTTATTCTTGCCGACAATAAGTTTATTATCCACATAAAGCAGCAACAACAATAACAACAACAACAACAACAAATCCAATATATTCCCACAAGTAGGGTCAGGATCATCCACATAAAGAAATAAAATAAAATCATCATAAAAGAACTTCTCGAAGAATATATAGTAGTCTGAAGAAGTTTTCTTGTACCATTATTTGTCTATGACAGATTCAAACTCCAAACACCATTGCTTTGAAGCTTGTTTCAATCCATACATGCTCTTTTTTAATTTACAAACATAGTGTGAGCATGCGATTTTTGCCTCACTTATATTATTCCTATAGAATTCATATAAATTAGGTTTTTTTATTATTATTTAAATTTTAGGGAATTAATTGCTTGATTTTGTGTTTGTTTGTATTTTGCGTGCATTTTTAGTTGGTATAATTCATAAAAATACAAAAAATATAGCACCTTTGCATTTAGGATTCAATTCTATATTTTTAGGTTTACTAGGTAATTAATATTACAAAAGATAGAAGAAAATAACAAAAAAATAGTTCTTTTGCATCTCATTTTTTAATAGTTTTCTTTTTAAATTAGGATCTAATTCATTTTAAAAAATTTAATTAGTTTATTTTTAGAGTTAAATCGGGTCTTTTTTTTGTTTTAATTTTGTAACAAATCAAAAAATAATAATAATGAATAAAAAAATAAAAGAAAATGTCTCAAAAATTAAAGAGGGGCTTATTCATTGGGCCATTCTTCAAGTAATAGCACCAACCCTTCCTCAAACCCGTTCAAAATTGGCTCAATCCGCTTCAGAAAATCCGGTCCAACCCTCTTGCTAATGAAACGACATCGTTTGGTATTAGTTTGATCTAGGCCATCTATGTTTCTCGATCTAACGGTCGAGAAGCCAGGTGTATTTAATACTTAAATATTGGATAAGCCTTACCCCCCCCCCCCAAGTCGTCTTCTCTCACCTCACTCTCACCAGAAATGTCCCATCGTCTATCGCCCTCGACCACCGCCGAAAATTACCTCTGGCGGCGGCGATTCTCCAAACTCACCCAAATTAACACCCCTGAATCACCTTTCTCTCCTATTTCTGAATCCACAACTCCTTTCCCTCAAATCACAACCAATCTCCTCGAATATTGAATTAAAATTCCGGTCAAAAACCCAAACTCCTCCAAATCAACCCAAAATCACACCCCATGGCCTCCTTGACCTCCTTATCCCGAATCTCAAACAAAAACCCATCAAACCCAAGTGAAATCCCATGAATTTCAGATCTAGGGTTTTAAAATTTCAACCGATTTTGGGGGTTTCAATTATTCGAGTGATTTTTAATTTATGTTATATGTCTATTTTTGACAAAATAAACATATAACATTAACTGAAAATCAAATTCAAGGTCCGCCAAATGAATACAAAAATCAGTGAGTTTTTCTTGAATTTCTGCATTAGCTTTCTGATTTTTGTTTTGTTTTTGTTCGCCTCAGTATGTTTTCTATTTTAGGATTAATTTAGGGCTTGATTGGTTTTGATTACTTAGTTTGATTAGTCAATATTTTTGCCTACTTTGCAATTTTGTTGTTAGTTTTTGTTTGAGCATTAGTTTCTGATTTCCCATCTTCTGTTTACATTTATGTGACTTCGATTGCTCTTAGTTTGGCTTGCTTGATATTAGAATTAATTTTGTCCAAGTTTAATTCTATAGTTAGTTTGGATTTTTGATATTCTTAGTTCAATTTTAGGTTTTCTTTTAGTATAATTGTAGGTGTTTGGTTATAGTTGATCGTTTCAATCCCCCAAGATAATTTTGACTAGGGTAAAAAGGTTTTGGGTTTAGTTTATCTAGTGTTAGTTAATTGGGGAGTTTAGGGGTACCTTAGGTATTTCAGATTGGATATAAATGCAGTAGCTGAAACTGGAACCTCCTAGAATCTTCTAAAAGAGGTTTCTAGTTGGAATTTTAGTAACTTGATAACGTAACTTGGGAAATAAGTCAGTAAATAAGGGACTAAACTGTTAAAATTTAAAAATAAAAGAGTGACTAAAGGTGTAAAACTAAAAATCTGAGAGAGCCCTCAATTTTGCCTATAAAAGACAGTCTTTACTGCCTTGTTTTACAAGTCTGGAAAGCTGAAAAAATCCAAAAGTTTGAGAGGTCTGAAAAGCTGAAAAAATCCACAAGTTTGAGAAGTCTTGAAAGCTGAAAAAAATCCACAAGTTGGAAAGATTTGAAAAAATGGAAAATTCAAATTCAAATGAAGAATCTGAAAAACATTCGTCCTAGATCTTAAATTTCCAAAAAACCCCAAAAAAAAAAGCACAAAAAACTCCAAAATGCTATTCTATTAAAGCCAATAATCACTTTCATTTCTCAGTCATGGATTTGTTTGGGGAGAATGGATTGAAACTAAGAGTTGTTTAAAATTTTAGATCAGGTGCTAATTCGTAAATTGAGCACTAATTGATATGTGAACATGAAAATCACCATTTAAATGTTAATAAGTTCATGAGGACCTCAAATTTCATTTCTGTGTTAGCATTAGCTTAGCTTTGGTTCATGATTATTTGGACTATAAAACAGGCCCAATGTAGAACCACGTGAACTTCTTGCCTCATTTTGGATTGGGCTCATTTTGAGCCCAAAGCTTGACTATTTCATTGAGATGATTTGATTAGCTATCTGATCGAGTTGCCTCATGTCTGGGCCAATTTTTAGGCCCAATCTACCGAAGAATTTGAAATTTTGTTTTTTATCCGTTAAACTCCATAGGGCAATTTTGGGTCTTCCTAGTTAAGTAGCGCATTTGAATTAAGAGGTTTTTCTCTTGTTCAAGTGTGGACTTGAACTCGAGGCCCAAATTCCTCGATTGCCTTTTTAATAAATAGTGCTAATTAATTAAGGCTTTTTTTAGAGACAATCATTAATAGAGAAAAATAGTAGTTCATTATAGGATGGCCTTTAAAATAATTTAAGTTGCGCCGCGCCAAATAAAATCACAAATTATTTGGCCCTCTTTAATTAATTTATTAAAATATTTAGAATCGGGACGTGCCATTTATCGAACTTCATGCCTCCCGCAAAGTTAATAACACGTTAGTCACTTTAGGCGTGTTCTTTAATAATATTACCTTCCTAAACTCAGGTGCGCATTTCATATGACCCAAATCCAAATCCTTATAACGTTAAAGAAAATGTGTTTCAGATTGCGGTTGAATTTCTTGTGATGTGATCCAAAGACATATTTTAGACGACGTTAAATCTTGTTTTAAAATTTATAAAAGCGGTTAAAAGGTAAAATACACATAGGTCTGAACATGTTCTAAAATCAGATAATTATGCCATATATAGCAGTTGATCGACCGTGCTAGAACCACAAAACTCGGGAATGCCTAACTCCTTCTCCCGGGTTAACAAAATTCCTTACCCAGATTTTTAGTTCGCGATCTGTAATACAGAGTCAACCCTTTCCTCGATTTGGGATGTGAACCGGTGACTTGGGACAATATTATAATTTATATGTCTTGCCATGATCAAATTTATGCATGATTATGGACACAAGAAGTGCATGCCTGTCCCATTGAATTTGCTTCATTCTCATTCCGTTAAGAGAATGCGATAGCAGCGTGTGATAGTCTGAAAGAAAACAAAATTATTACTATGAAGGCATCAATGGATGTGGATGTGGTATTAGACGAAATTATAGTCGTCATCATTGTGATAATGAGAATAATAAGGATTCTCAAAATAAATCCTTCACTCCATGAGTAATATTTTTCATCGATTTGACATGAGATTTATAAAGCACATACAGATGATTATGGTCTATTCATGATGTGAACGTGACAACATCTGATTTATAAATACATATTCATTCTTCAAAGAATATGAACGTGCTAGTGGTAGTGAATATACCACTCACCTCTAAAACAAGGTTTTGAGATGATATAAGAAAATAATATCATTATTATGACATAAATGGTCATTTATCACGTACCTATTGTACGCCAAAATATTTTCGCAATGTAATTATTAAAAGACAACAATAATGCAAGAAATATATCTTGCATTTAATTTTGACCATAACCATAATGGTATAACTTTCTCCTTGAAGGAGATATTCACCATATGTATGTTGATGAATATGTGGTAGTACCAAATTATTTGAGAGCTCTAGAAAAGCAAATTATTAATATTTTGGAGAAACACAATTGATTACCAATAAGGTATTGTGTTGTAGTAAGTCTCAAAGAAACTTATTTAGTTTTTAAAGTATACGCGAAAGCGATTGATTATATTGAGACTATAAATAAAGGAAAGATTTAATATCTTCTATTACTACAGCTTGTAGCTGGGTAATATGTATGTGAAAAGCTATCCGTTTTATTCTTCAGTATGTACTACACAAATAAAAGAATACCACAATGAAGTGGATGTTTATTGATATAAAAATCCATATTATACACGTCATGGCGTAAATCTGAAGTTTATCAATATTTATAATTTATTCAGTTGCCATAACTGATTTAGCCATATCAATTTATGTATGATGTGTAAAAATAATAGAGAATTCACGTGGGTAAATATTAAAAGAACTAAAAAGTTCTTTACGAATTCTTTTATATTGCTTGTTCTCATTAATTAGTAAATTAACTAAAACTAGGATTGAATCCCATGAATGATGAAAATATCAAAGGTGAATATGGGCCCATTCACCTGCCATGTATACCACATAAGATGCATCTATAATATGGTTACATATGCATTCATTATTAACCGGCAACATAATATTTTGCGAGGTAACTTGCTCAATAATTTGATTTAGAGCATAATTTCCATATTTTTTTTATTCGAGATAGTTCATCTTGATAAGTTGGTTTACTTCACAATTGGTTTAGAAAAATAATTTATTGAGTGTCTCCACTTAATAGCTAAATAATTGCTTATGAGAATAAAATTTTGTATATCAGTTTGATATACATTATATATGAAAGTATATTATTTTCTCCCCTCACAAGTGGTTTGGGGTCAGGAACCAAATAATTCCATATTATTTTATTATTGTGCGTTATATATTTTGATTAACATCATAACGCACAAAAATAGATTTTCAAAATTGAGGAAGCAAGTTAGTTTTAATAACATGAGGGAGAGAAAAGATAAACAATTGAGAAAAAGTTACGTGTAATAAATTATCATGTGTACATCTAGATCCTTGAATAAAATAATATGAACTTGAAGTTCATAAAAGATAATTCATCTGCAATATATTGCAAAGCATGCTAGATGCATTTGCTGACCCAAAGAAAGTAACTGTATTGTCATTACAAATGCTCATATTAAGTCCTAGAAGGACAAAGTCTATGGTACACTTAAAGCGTATAGACAATCGGTTTCAAATAAGCTTCTTTATAAAGAAGATGAGCACATGATCATAATAAAGGTGACAAGTGATCTAGAAGATCATATGACATAACACTTCATAAAATCTCATGAGAGATTCAGGTACCTGAATATATGAATGAAGAAATCTTTGTGTTATGTCTTTATAAAAAAATATGGAGGTTGGAACCGATATAAAATGTTTGTCGATGAAATCTATGATAGATTTGTTTAATTGATTCATGTACGACACATACAATATTCAAAGAGAAGAAATATTTCTCTCATTTAAGTATGTATAAGGCAGATGTTACTAATCTAATTGAAGGCTCTGGAGGAGCTACTATAACTCTGCCTAAAGGAACAATAGTTAACATAGAGAATGCAATGTTCTACTCCAAGTCCAAGAGAAACTTGTTGACAAACTTGGTAGCAAGACTGTTACTCATGAAAATGAGGCTGCCCACTTCTGTTTGGGGTCACGCCATTTTACATGCAACAATGCTAGTTCGTCTCAGACCGACAAATTATCATAAATATTTCCCGTTGCAATTAGTTTTGGGTCATGAACCTAATACATCCCATTTAAGAATTTTTGAATGCGCAGTATACGTTCCTGTAGCACCATCATATCGTACCAAAATGGGTCCGTAAAGAAGGTTAGGAATATATGTTGGATTTGAATCGCCCTCCATTATTCACTACCTCGAAACATTAACGGGAGATTTGTTTACTGTACGATTTACAGACTGTCGATTCGATGAGACACTTTTTCCAAAATTAGGGGGAAAAGTAGTGAAACCAAACGAGAAACTTTGTGGAAAAATCCATCATTATCTCACTTTTGATCCGCATGCCTTTATTTGTGAAAATGAGGTACAAAGATATAAGGCACGTCTTGTTGCACCAGGATTTTCACAAAGTTCCGGTATCGATTATGAAGAGACATATTCACCCGTTATGAATGCTATAATGTTCTGTTATCTCATTTAAGTTTGCTGTCCATAAAAAGCTTGACATGCATTTAATAGACGTGGTTGCCTCCTACATTTATGGCTCACTTGATAAGGAGATATACATGAAAATTCCCGAGGGATTTAAAATTCCTAACGCGCATAATTCAAAGTCTCGGGAAATGTTTACAATCATATTGCAAAGATCTTTGTACGGTCTAAAGCAATCAGGACGAATATTGTATAATAGTCTTAGTGAGTATTTATTAAAGGAAGGCTATATAAATGATGCAATTTGCCCATATGTTTTTATAAAGAAAACAACATCGACTTGCCATATATGTTGATGACAAACCTTATTGGAACTCCTATAAAACTCCAAAAGGCAATTGATTATTTAAAGAAGTAATTCGAAATGAAAGATCTAGAAAAGATAAATTATGTCTTGGTTTGCAAATTGAACATTTGGCAAATGGAACTTTTGTTCATCAATCTGCCTACACAGAAAAGATATTGAAACGGTTTTACATGGATGGAGCACATCAGTTAAGTACTCCAATGGCTGTTCGGTCACTTGATACGAATAACGATCCATTCCGACCTCAAGAAAAGAATGAAGAGCTACTTGGTCATGAAGTACCATATCTTAGTGCAATTGGTGCAAGTGATAATATGACTGATTTGTTCATAAAATCTCTGCCGATGTCAATGTTAAGAAGCTAGCACATAAGATCGGGATGCGAAGGCTCAAGGATATGAATTGATGCTCTCATCAGGGGGAGTTAATACGCATTGCACTCTTTTTCCCTTACAAGGTTTTATTCCACTGAGTTTTCTTGCAAGGTTTTTAATGAGGCAACCAAAAGGCGTATTTCTAAATACGTGTACTCTTTGTCCTTCACTAGGATTTTTTTTCCATTGGATTTTATTTTAGTAAGGTTTTAATGAGACACATTATCTATGGACATCCAAGGGGAGTGTTATGATAAATATCACATTATGGTGGATGTCTAATCTCCCTCCATGATCTTCATCTCAAATGCTAATGATATATTTAATGATATATTTTGTATGTTCAATGATATATTCCATGTCATATTTTCTTCACTTTATATGCCTCTATAAAAGCCTTTTAATAGATAGGAAAATAGACACAATTGAAAAAGAAAATCTCTTCCTTCTCTCTATTTATATTTTTTGTTTATGTTTTACTAAATTACTTTTATTTCCTTGTTCTATATTTACTTTGAGTTATATTTCAATATTGGTACGAAGTTAATATAGAAGTTATTTAATCATGTATAGTGTTTTTTCTCTCCATTTAATCATGTATAGTAATTTTTTTCTCCATTTAATCATGTAAAGTGAAATTGAGACGTTGAATGGAAGATTAATTCGCCGTAAAATCAGAAAATATACAAAAAGAGTAGGCCCCGTCGGTCCTTTTCTTCCCAAATGCAAAACCACGTATTCCTCTTTGCTCTTATCAGCCGAGAATTATCCCGTAATTATCCCTCTCATCTTCTATCCACAAACAAACTCCATTGAATAGAAACCCAAATCTCCAAGTCAAATACACACAGCGCAAAAGGAAGAAGAAGAAGAGATATGGCTCTGGCCAACGCTTGGGCTGCGGCTGGACACGCCACCGTCCGTATACCTCCGTCGAGGCCTTCCCTCTCTTCTTCTTCATCAGATTCTTTCGTTAATTTCCCGAATATATTATTTCTTAAGAACAGCAAAAATTCGAGGCTTTGTTACCGATGCGTCAATGTCAACAGCACTTCCTCAACTCCCTCTGCTGATGAAAATTGCAGCAATAGCTGCTTCGCTACTTCTTCATCCGATTGGGATTGGAACCGCTGGACCCGCTATTTCTCTGAAATTGAACAAGCTGAGAGCTATGTCTCTGTGCTCAGGGTACTTTATTCCTCTCTCTCTCTCTCTCTCTCTCTCGTTTGAAGTGGATTTGCTTGATGTATTTTGTATGAATCGGTAATATCTGTTGCAACTATTCAGAATCCACGTGGACTTAAAGTCCGTATAGGATAGGTTTAGTTGTTGTTGCCACTAGTCCTTTTAGTTTAGTTAGCAATCTGTATATGAGAAGAGTAAGATTTGGAGAATTGATTAAATAGAATCCGTCCTAAAAGGCGCAAATTCTTTAATATTGGAATCAAATAGGTCCAAATATAATTGTATAGATATAGAGGATTCATATAGTTGACTCTAAAAGACAGAGCTCCTAGGCAAGGAGGGACCTATCCTTATGCCAAAACCAATTTGCCCCATGCCTTTTAATTAATCCCTATGCCTATTGGCGTTACTGCCATGTGACCAAGAGGTCACGAGTTCAAGCCGTGGAAACAGTCTCTTGCAGAAATACAGGGTAAGGCTGTGTATAATAGACCCTTGTGGTCCGGTCCTTCCTCGGACCCCATGCATAGCGGAAGCTTAGTGCACCAGGCTGGCCTTTTTTTTTTTACTTATAGTTAGATGCTCAATTAGCCTCTTCGATTGTTGTTAAGAGACTAAGACCCCTCTATTTCCAAAAGCTGATGAAATAAATAAGAGGTGATTTAGTATAAAATTTGTATGCTTGGGGTAGTTGTTGTGTCCTACTTAATTTGACATCTCTTATTGACTAACGGATCTCTAAAGGCATAGTTTTGGTATCTCAATGTTCATGCAAGAATTGTAGGAAGTCCTTTCTAGAAGAAGTGCCTCAAGGAGTTAAAGGGGGTATGAGCATATAATTATCCAAGGCTGTCGTCTTCTTCCAATGTGGGACATGAGGCAAGGTCCCATTTACCATTTGAGTCTCTTTAGATGAAAGACTTGGGAAGAGGCATAACCATCTTCTATGCAGATGGCACAAATTATGACTATCGGATTCTTCAACATCAAGAGTCTTGGTAGGTGTTGTCCTCTCTACACACACCATGTCACGGCATTTTACGTGAGCTGTGGTGGATTTTATCCTGGAAAGACCTCACTAGGCGAGAGAGGAGAGGGAACTTATAAGATGGCCAAAATTGTAGTCCCCTTTGAATGTGTTACATGGGAAAGGTCCAACGGTATCAACAACTCTCAAAGAGGGCTTCACAATTCCATATTCAAGATACTTAATTTATGAAGTCATCAGCTGCTTGACCATTCAATTCAGTGAATTACTGGAAATGTGTAAAATTGTCATGTTTAAAAGCTGGAAAGCAAAAATAAATAAGAAAGACTAATTTGCTTACCTTATCAGAAAAAAAGGAGAAGACTAATAGGGAGTTGACAGAGTTGGTCCGCATGCAAATTCACAGTGCAATGGATCTACTTTTACGTCCCTAAAAAATGTAATAGTGTCCTCTTTAAAAGCTAATCTGGTGGTTCAAATCAGCACCAACATGCTACTTCTTCATTATTTGCTTGTCCAAATGAAAGTCCTCAGATCTACTCTTACGTCCCTAAAATATGTAATAGTGTCCTCTGTAAAAGCTAATCTCGCAGTTCAAATCAGCACCAACATGCTACTTCATTATTTGCTTGTCCAAATTAAAGTCCTCAGTCCTTATAAAAGAAGAGCACACTTGTTTTTCAGTTTGTTTCATAGACGGGTGCACATGTATGTTCTCCATATTTTAATTTGCATTCACTAGAGATAGGTGCGTAAATGGGTGCCTTGGCGTAACTGATAAAGTTGCTGCCATGTGACCAGGAGGTCACGGGTTCGAGACGTGGAAAAAGCCTCTTGCAGAAATAGAGGGTAAGGTTTGCGTACATGAGACCCTTGTGGTCCAGCCCTTCCCGGACCTCGTGCATAGCGGGAGCTTAGTGCACCGGGCTGCCCTAAAGGTGCGTAAGTGGGAAATTTACCAATTTGTTGACTTGTTGTTACATAATAACATGATAAAAGGGAGCAGGGGTACAAGTACGGGCTTCTTGAATGGAATGGCTATCTGGATGTCCCAGAAATAAGGCCTCCAACTCTATGTTATTGCCTTCTTGCCCTCGATCCGATGGTCCTCGTTCTCCCACTTGGCTAGCTGCTATTGTTAGCATCCCACTTCAGTTCCCTTGTGAAAATTCAGATATATTGTGAACCAGTGTTCTAGTCATTCCACTGGCATCTCAGCCATGCAATGATCCAAAGCCACTAGCCGACCAAAGAAATGGGAAAAGCGATCTTGTCTGATAGGTCATCATTATCAATTGCAATTTGAATTTTTTTTTCTGCTGTTTTTCTGTGGTATAAAGTGACTGCTAATGCTTCCTCGTATATTAGCACGAGGCACGAGCAACTCCTGGTTTTTTGATTAATTAATAGCAATTTCTGTATGCTTCTTTGAAACGCTAGAAAAGTTGCTTTATGGAACATGTGGCTCCAACATCAATGAAATTTCGATGGTTCTCTTTTCTTTTATTAAAAAAATATATCCCAGGAAGCTCTGATTCCTATGAGTTCTAACAAGTTATATGTTTTAAAGTTTCAACTGGAAGAAGCAATTGAGAAGGAAGACTTTGAAGAAGCTGCAAAATTGAAAGCAGCTATTGCAGAAGCTACAGCGAAGGACTCTGTTGCTGAAAATATGTCCATGCTGAAGGTATTTATTGCAGTTAAAATAGCATTAAGCTCCTTTGCGCCGGAATATTGGCAGTGATCTCTTTTCTCCTTCTGCTACCAGAGTGCAATAGATGAAGAGCGTTATCATGATGCTTCAAGATTGTGCCGAAGTACGGGAAGTGGACTGGTAATACTTTTCTTCTAGCACTTAAATCCACTGGCCCCTTAGTGAGTCTCCGCTGTACAACCATATTACTTGGATAAGACCATGCATGCACATTTTATTTATTTATTTATTTATCCTGTATCTCTGTAAGACAGAGTGTTTGTGTCTTTGTACGTCTATATATGATAGATTGCCTTTGCACCTTAGAAGCAACTATTCACGAGTGACCTTGCCTCGCCTCTTCTTTTGCTCCAAACTGCAGGTTGGTTGGTGGGTTGGCTATTCAAAAGATTCAGATGATCCATTTGGCAGACTAATACGTATTACTCCAGGTGTGGGCAGATTTATTGGCAGAAGTTATAGTCCAAGGTAAGAAGAGTACAAAAATGGAAGTAAAAGCAGTAAGTTGATCATTATTCTTCTGAACGAATTCTATTGGTTGTTTCAGGCAATTGGTGAAAGCCTCTCCTGGAACTCCACTGTTCGAGATTTTTGTCGTCAAAGATGGAAATAATACTTACAACCTGCAGGTGACATGCAACTCCAACTGATCTAATTTACGAAGTCTTGTGTCATTCATTTTTATTTGGAACTTTGCTGATGTCTACTGCTTGTCTTTCACTGAGCTACCACGAAAATGAGGATTTACATTATATTTTCTTGATTTGTAAATCATAATGCTGACACATACTCTCAAATTTATTATGTTATAAAGTGGACACTCAGCAGATATCCACACGTGCACCAAGTGATAGCTTGTTTTGTATCATTATACCAATCTGACATGATTACCAGAACATTGTGCTTGAAGGTTTTATTGTATGTTCCCAAGATGAGCTAACTCACTGTTACTTCTTCCTAAATTTCAAATCAGAAAACACCACCTTCACTTGGCATTCATATTTAGGTGTACTCTAATAACTATCAGTGTCTTGCACGTTATTTTGGATGTTGCTGCTGTTCAGGGTTGGTTCTATATGTTATACTGCCTCCCCGACTGTGTCAATGCTGCTTCTGATGTCTGTTATCACTGCCAGGTGGTGTTCATGCAGCGAACCAAAGGAAGTGCAGCAAGTTCAAGTCCATCATCCGAGTCAAAGCCAATAAAGGGGCCTGCAACTGCTGAAATTGAGAACAAAGCTGTAATTGATGTTAAAATAGATGAAGCTGAAGCAGAGAAGAGCAATGAAAAGAGCAGAGATTTTGAGGGGGCTGCTGAAGAGGGAATAAGAAGTGTGATAAATTTTCTGAAAGATAAGATACCTGATCTGAAAGTGAAAGTAATGAAAGTTAATATTACGGAAGAAATAACAGATGACGGTGATTCGGTGAAGCAATTTCTGGAAGGAGAAGATGAGAACACTATTTCCAGTGAGGAGGCTGAAGAAACAACTAGTGATTTGGATGACATCAATCCTGATCGAGTTCTAATAGGAGATAGTGGCACAAGTGAAGATGGGAAAACTGTGGACACCAAGCTTTTTTTAGGGGGTATTCTACATAATAAAGAAGACAATCCAGTAAAGGACGAGTTTGTTCGTTTACCTGCTGAAATGAAAGATGTGGAAAGAGATTCCTTTATGCTTCACATACCTAAGCGACCTGGAGATCAAGATGGTGAAGAAAATACTGCGTCCAGCATTAATATTGCAGCTATTGAAGCTCAAGGTGTCTCTGAATTAATGCCTCCTGACGTGGCAAAGGCATTTTGGAGTTCGGATAAAGTTTCTTCAAAAGTATGCAAACATATTCCTATATATAATCCTGACATTCTCTTGCAGTTGTGGCCTGAGGATATCATCTCAGGTCACAGTAAGCTCTATCATTTGGGTTTTTCTTCTTTTTTCTTTACAATTAGAGGAAAATTGTAGTTTGTATACCATCATCACAAAGTAAAATGATGGAAAGTCAGCAAGCTGCCTTGTCGTACTAAGAGAGTATCTGGGTCCTAAGTGAGAAAACTTGAAATGATTTCATCACCTTTTTCCAGACTGTTGCCTTTCTATTTTTTTCCTTCTAGTTGAAGATTTCGATTTCGCTTTCGCATTGTCAAGATTTATAGCTTCAATAATTTTAGGTGTATTGATATATTGATTCATTGAATGTACACTTGATGTAGGTTTCCAGAAACGTGAAAGAGATATTAAAGCTTGCAGTTAGCCAGGCGCAGAAGCGGTACAGGTTGTCTGAATACACAAATTTTAGTCGAATTACAACCTCTCCTGGGGATTTTGATCCTTTTGAAGGTAAGACATTTCCCTGTATAAATACAGTCATGTCCGACACTAAAATGTACATCCCTCCATACCTCACTAGACATCCATGCAAATACGTTTGTGTGTCTCCTCAATTTGTTTCTCTTTGACATCTATTCCTAAATAAGGAGAGAGAAATGGGGGTGGGGGGGAGAGCTAGTGATGTGGGACTATGTCAGTAATGTAGTTTTTTCTTAATTCTAGGTCTATATGTTGGTGCATTTGGACCTTATGGAACTGAGGTAGTGCAGTTAAGGCGGAAATATGGTAACTGGAATGTAAATGATGCTGAGAAATCCTCTGATGTCGAGTTCTTTGAGTATGTTGAGGCGGTAAAGCTAACAGGGGATTTCAATGTGCCTGCTGGCCAGGTGGTATAGTTCAATCTGAGAAATGTTAACTGTTTCTTTTTATGAAAGCATAATGTAAAGGTTTTGATTTTCAGGTGACATTTCGAGCTAAAATAGGTAAAGCAAGTCGCTTAACCAACAGGGGGATGTATCCAGATGAACTTGGTGTGGTAAGTAAAGTTGGTGGAGAACTGCCCCTTTGAGTCTGCTTTTTTGTGCTTGTGGTTAACGTCGTGTTGGCTTTCCCAGGTTGAACTATGTCTTATTTCCTGGTTGGCCAAGCTTCCAAAATCTGCTTATTTTGAGAAGCGCTTTTCCGAAGTGCTTGTGGAAAATTACTTTTTGAGAGTAGTAGTTTTTGTTTGGTTAATCAAATTGATAAGCACTTTTGCCAATATAAGAGCAGCAATTTGTGCTTGGCTAAGATTCCAAAAGTGCTTGTGGGGAGAAGCCAATTTTTCTAGCTTCTGAAAAACAGCTTCTGCAATTACTCAGAAGCAATTATTTTTTCCCTAAAAGCTTGGCCAAACACCTCAACTCTCTAAAGTAAGCAGTTTTTTAGAATAAACGAACAAAGCACTTTTGGCTTCCCAAAAGCTTGGGTGAATAGGCTATTAGTTATCAGAAGTATCTTTAGCTGTCCTTTTCATACTATTTATTCTATGCTCTGATCAACTAAACCGTTAAGAGATATTTCGTGAAATTATAACTGCTATTAACAGAAAACATTGAAGTTCTGTGATCATAATTCTAAATATGACTGATAAATGCCAGATGGATATCTCTAATTGGAACACCGCCTGTCCTTACCCCCCCCCCCCCAAAAAAAATGATGACTGACAAATGGACTTCAGCATTGGTTTGAGAAATTTCTGTCACCATGTAAAAATGCTAACCATCCAATATGCTACTTGGGTGAGGATTCCCAGATGGGTGAGTGAATAGCCCATTACTTTCCATGCAAAATTGCTCGTATCTCTTTATTTATTGAGGTCAAAGTGATTAAAATCAAATTGTTCAATAATTGAATATCATTTCTGTATGAAATTAAGATATGACGAAATATATTACTGATTATCGCCTATCGGTGTCCTGAATGGGGTGGTCTAGTGGTCAAAGAGCTGTAGTAAAGAGTAACAACCTTAGTAACCAAGGTTCAAATCTTAGCAAAGATGAGAGTAGGTGAATTCTTCCCATCAGTTGGTTACCCAATAGCTCTACTGGTAGGATGGCACACATACTCTTGGATGTGTGGAAGTAGCTTGGAGATTACAGACTACTACCACTACTAGCTGGAAAAGGCTAAAACAGTTGGCATATCACACCCATGGTTTGTTTATTTTGTGCACATAAATCATTAGTTGTTAACCATGATATCACATTACACTGACCAATGCAACTTTCATGGTGCGCCCTAGTTTTAGCGTGACTCAGCATCAAAAATTTGGCTACAGGGGAAGTCAACTTTGGGGGGTGAAACATTATAAGATTTAAATCCTCCAGTGTGACTCGTCGTGTTTGTTTCTTCCAGGTTGCAAGTTACAAAGGTCAAGGAAGAATAGCTGAATTTGGTTTCAAAAACCCAAGGTGGGTTGAGGGGGAACTTCTGCAACTCAATGGAAAGGTACTAAAATTCTGTCCATCTTCCCTTAGATTTTCTATCTCACTGATAATAAAAATGATGTAGGGAAGAGGTTCTTGTTTCTTTCTATTCATGTGTGTGTTAATTTCCCTTAGGGAATGGGGCCGCACATGAAAGGTGCAGACCTTGGCTTTCTTTATGTCATTCCAGAGCACAGCTTTCTTGTACTCTTCAATCGTTTGAAACTACCAGAGTAAAGAGCAAGTTGGGTTAGTAGATTCCTTCTTCCAGCAGGTTTTTCTCTTTTGCCGGATAACTTATGTTGCATTTTCATCAGAGAGGCATCACCCTGCAATGTGACTGAGAAAGTCAACCCTTTCCCCTCCCTTTTCGGCATAGTGAGTGCTTTGCTGTCCAATAATGGTACATCCTTTCTGTTTTCCTCTTAAATCCTAAAACTCATATCTTGTAGGCATACTTTTGCCAAGAGATGATCTGGATATAATATTATAGTAGAGTTGAAATTCATATTAGTGAGTTCCTCTTTTTGTACGGTCATAGAAATTTGTCCATATTAGCTAATGAAGAAGCTGGCATGGCAATGTTTTTGGAAGGCAGAATGTCACATCTTTTGGTGGCTTACTTTGCAATAAAGGCAGCTTCCATCAAATTTTCGCTTTTGTGCTTCCACTATGTAGAAAAAAAGCTTTTGGAGCGCGCGTGCACGCTCACACAAAACAAAGAATGTCCTTGTAAAAGTTAGTAGGAGAAAAGAATCTGATCCTTTCCTTAATTGTCAGTGAGTATCCAGGTCAGGAATCACATGTATTAAGAGAAATATGTTCCAGTGCTTAGAATAAAGCTTCCTTCTCATGTATGAACTATGAGATATGAGTCTGAAGGATTCAATTTGAAGTAGGAAGATATATTGTGAAAACAAGAATCTGTCTTTGCTGCACAATGCCTACCCTGAAAGGAAACCAGTCCTTTTTGAGACGTGATGCAATCTCTTGTCTGAAGTATGTTTATATCCCCTCGACAAAACTTTATTAACTTTGCTTGTTGGGGTCACCGGGCACCGCTACTGAAGTGTCAACAAAGAAAGTGTCACAAGCTACATGTTTACTGCCAGGCATAGGTTAATTTGACAGATTAATTCAGTCCTACACATAAATTTAAAGTTGGTTTGGGTCGGCTATATAAACTCTTTTTATTTATAGGATGAGTTTACCTACTAAACATGTTAAGTATATAGTTAGTGTAATCTTTTTAGCATTGTGGGTATACACTTTAAATCCCTAAATTACTTTTGTGAATTCCAACATACGGCACGTCTCTTTTTTCATTTGATTTTGGATCTATCACGACCCAACCTTATAGGAGGACACGTCACTCGATACCTTAACTTGATCGAGTGGACCAATCTGTCACACAGAACGTTAGTTTAATCTTCGTTGGTGCGCTTTAAAACTTTAGAATCTTATGAAATTTTGTGGGGCTTCACATAAGGGTGTATTCTGGGCCGGTCCCGGGCCTAAACGGGCCTCGCGGTCCCGGTCCTGGCGGTCCCGGTCCTAAACGGTCCCGGGCCTGGCGGTCCCGGTCTTCGCGGTCCCGGTCTTCGTGGGCTTGGTGGGTAAGACCGGCCCGTGACGGGCCTAAGCCCACATGGTCCCGGGCCTGGCGGTCCGGGCCTGGCGGGCTTCGTGGGCTTCGTGGGCTTTTAATAAAAAAAAATTATTTAATAAGTATATATATGTTAACTATATATATGTTAAGTGTATGTATATATATATATATATATATATATATATATATATATATATATATATATGTATGTATGTTAAGTATATATATGTTTAGTATTTATATATGTTAAATTTATATATGTTAAGTATATATATATAGTAAGTTTATATAAGTTAAGTATATAAGTTAAGTTTATCTACGTTAACTATATATATATATATTAAGTTTATATAAGTTAAGTATATAAGTTAAGTTATTTATATATATATATATATATATATATATATATATATATATATATATATATATATATATATATATATATATATATATATATATGTGTGTATTAAGTACTTATATTAAGTATATATATAAGTTAAGTTATATATATAAGTTAAGTTATATATATATATATATATATATATGGTAAGTATTATATAAACTTAATATACATATATACTTAACATATATAAACTTAACTTATATATATGTATTAAGTTTATATGTTATGTATATATATAATATATATTATGTATATATATTATATGTATATGTATGAAATAGATATATATATATTGTATTAAGAGATAAATCAAAAACTTGTGTAATAATTTTTATTACTAAAAACTCCTGTGTGACGGGAGTTAATTATTCTATACGCAAGAATGCGTTTTTGCATTATCCACTCCTCGTCAATCCAGTGACTAGTAACAGTTAGGTAGTCACAATCATTATTACTTCTACCAATATCGGTGGTAATAGAAATTCTATTAGTTATATGACTAAATAAATACCGCAAATATTGTTCGTATTCTTGGGTTTCATCAAAATCCAATTGCCTACGAAGTTGTAAATTAGGATAAAGAGCAGTCATAATTTCATTATCTAGTTGATCTTCTCGTGAAATATTATGACAAAATTCAGTGTCGCTAAATTGAAAACAGGGATTATCACTATCAAGAATAATTGGACCACTAGGACGGGTAGGTCGGGGAACCGGGGGGAAGGTTAGTTGGTTGACGACTACTTTCACCCATTTTAGCTTTTCCCTTAGCACTAAACATTTTTTTCAATGAAAATGCCATTTTATTTATATTTATGCAAACAAAATAACACAAAATATATTCTTAAAAATTAAGAGTTGGAACGACTTTATCGAATTGACGAACAACTTCTTCAAAATTCAAAATTGCAAATTGTTGAAGACTTGAAGACTTGAATACTTCAATTCACCAACTTCACAAAATTTCACAAAATTGGAATAATAATATAAGCAATTGAGAGAGATTGAGAGAGATTAAGATAGATTGATGAATTGGTGAGTTAAAATGAAATAATGAGGGGTATTTATAGTTGAGAATTGGGAAAAAGTGTAATTATATAAAGTTTGGGTTATATTAAAGTTTGGGGACCATTTGGCTAAATTTTGATAGCCAAAAACGGCTATTTTTGACCTCCAACGGCTAGTTTTTAAATCTGGCCGTTGGGCCATTTTTAAAAAAAAAAAAAAAAAAAAATTTTTTTTTTTTTACCGTTGGGACCGGTTGGGGCCCGCCAGGCCCGCGAAGACCGGCCCAGGACCGCTACCCGGTCCCGGTCTTCGCGGTCCCGGTCTCGCGGTCCTAAGGGGTAAGGACCGGCCCGTCACGGGCTTTAGGACCGGTTGAAGACCGGGACCGCGAAGACCGGCCCACCAGGACCGTGGGACCGCCAAGCCCGCGGTCCCGGTCCCGGTCCCGGTCCGGGACCGGCCCAGAATACACCCTTAGCTTCACAAGAGCAAGTGAATGCTTTCTAACTAGACAAAAGTTTATGTTAATTGATACTCCCTCGGTCTAAATAATTTTTTTGGATGTTTTCACACAGATTAAGAAATTCATTTTTTAGTATTAATTAGCAATAGAATTGACTATATTAACCTTTGTTATCTCACATAAATACTCATAAAACATATTCCAACACTATTTTCTCCAAAGATAATGTAGGAAAAAAATCACTTATTTTGGATCACAAAAAGGCCAAAAAATCACTTATTTTGGACCGGCGTGAGTATGATACTTGAAATATATTGTGGTCCACACACTGGCTAGATTTTAGTGAATCAACTTTTAATTGAACTATAGGTTTATGCTATTCTTTGATTGGCGACGCTGCTACACTTGGAGCTTTTGCTCTTTTTCCAACCCACATTTGTCTTGACAAGCTTCTGAGAGCTTTGCTGAATTAAAATAAAAAGGGGACATCTGTACTTCCTCTATACACTCTTACTCAAATGATTCGAATCAAATCCAATTGAAAAGCTTGAAATCAATTGAAGAAAGATAACCATCCATTATTCTATTTTAAAGCGTGTTGGGAAGTAAAAATACTTTCTGAGCCCTCCAAAAGATAGAGTTGAGGTTTCTCTATAAATTTAAAGCTTCTCGTTATACTACAGGAATAGGAGCTAGCCTTTATCATGATACATTTCACTTTGTCGATCGCCTAAGGCTTTGTTTGTTTATAAGGTTTTTTCTATTATTTTTTTTCACTTTTTTGTCTTTTAAAAAATGTGTTTGTCCAATAAAATTGTAAATTTTTGGAGATTTTTTGAAAATTACTTTTTCAAAAATCAAAATGTAATTTTGACCAATTTTTCAAGTTTTTCGAAAAAATATTATTTCCCACATATGTCCAAATATAATTTCAAATTTCAAAATATCAAATTTTAAACTTAACTTATACTACTACTTTTTTTCAAAAGCTACAATTTTTATGTCAAAACTCCTACTTAATTTATTGGTACAAGTGTGCAATCCCTTTATGTTTCCTTCATATCTTTAGTGGTCAAAAGTAAGAGGAAAATCTTATTGCATAGACCTTGACCTAGAATGAAAATGCTACTCCCTCATGTTCAAAATAAGTGATTTTTTAATTTTTTTTAGTTCAAAATAAGTGTTTTTTTCGGATTTCAAGAATGACTTAATGATATATTTCCTACATTGTCCTTGGAGTAAATAGTATTGAAATATGTGTTAGGAGTGTTTATGTGAGATAGTAAGGTTAAAATGGTCAATTCAATTGTTAATTAATGCTAAAAAGTAACTTTCTTAATATGTGTGAAAACAACAAAAAAAATCACTTATTTTGGACCGGATGGAGTAGTTAGTAGTAGAATTATTTATTCGAATCAACTGGTTGTGAATCAAACGTATATGGATGTCATATCCTGGAACAGGAAAAAAAATCCACAAAAGAAAAAGAGGTCAGAGCTCATCCCCAGTAATAAATACGACGACCACGAAAACTTTTGAATGCTAAACTTAGGGAAATCGTTTAACATATGCATATATATTCATCAATCGGAAATGAAAAAATGAGAGACCATATCCAAAGGGTGGAGATAACTATTCTAACAAATTAAAGAAAGTGGAGACAAAGGGAAGCTCCTTCTAGCAATTACTACTATCACTTTATTATCTCGAGATCAAAAGAGATAAAGTGGGAAAAAGAAATGGCATGACAATCTTGGCTTTTTCTAAGGTTTCTTTGCTCAAATTTTGAAATATGCCTCTAAAATGACTACAAAGATTGTTCTCGACTAATAGCATAATTTACTGTTTATAGTACGCGGTGTACATGGATAGAATTGGGTTAAGTTTTATCAAAATCAAATCAATTATATCAGTTTGGATTGATACGATTTTATTAGGTTTTTTGAACTTTTTTGTTATATAAATATTATTTTAATCTTACTTTGTTAAAGTAACAGATAAAATTTTGATAAGTGAATATATGTTTATTAACAACTAAATAAACCTAAAAAATATATGATTTATTAAAATATTCTTATGAGAAACTTTTTTTGGTAATACATGATAGTTATATTCTTAGTCGTCTAATAATAATTTCTTTTTTTTAATGTTCACTTTCAAGATTAACTGAATTTAATAATTAAACATAAAAATCAATATGATACTAAAATAATGATACATTTATTTAATTTTAAATTATCAAAATTACCATTTCAAATTAGAAAAAGATATAAGAATTATATAGATCTTGAAATATCAATATGGAAGAACAAAGAGATTGACGCATTTCAAGAACACTTGATAAGAAAGATGAGCACGGTAGTCACGCCTCCCATCTCATTCTCTGGTCACGTATTCGTCCTATCTGTTCTAGTTCTCGCTCATGGATGGATATAACAAATAAAAACGAGATCTAATGGAGTTTTTTATCGATTTAGTTTGAATTTTCAGTTTGGTATGATTTTCTGGTTCAGTTTGAGCACCCCTAGTTTATACAGTAGTTCATAGGTTCAATTTTTAATAATTAAACTACTACTCAACCACAACAACACAACAAACTCAGCAATTTCCTACAAGTGCGATTTGGGAAGGTAGTGTGTACGCAAGCCTTACCTTTACCCGAGAGGGTAGATATACTATTTTCGGTAGACCCTCAACTAAAGAAAATAAGAAACAAAGCAATGACAACAACCAGATATTATGAAAATCAAAACGAAAGATAACAATCAAACAATAAGTAGTAATAACAATCTTGTAATTAAATTATACCATAAAAACACTAATACTAACGATAAGGGGAGGAAAATGAGAATCGCTCGACCACCTACTAATCATCTGTTCTAATTCTTAACCTCCATACCCTTCTATCAAGGGTCATGTCAGTAAACATTGTGCCATATCCTACTTAATCACCTCTCCCTAATATAGGCCTACCTCTACCTCTCATCCTGCGTACCAAGATCTAGATCAACCTTTCAAACCTCCTAACTGGGCATCTGCACTTCTCCTCATCTTAGCCTCGCCTCCCACATTTTATCCTCCATGAGGGCCGCTCCCACTTTTCTCCGAAGATCT
This sequence comes from Nicotiana noctiflora, assembly GCA_032618575.1. NCBI lineage: Eukaryota > Viridiplantae > Streptophyta > Magnoliopsida > Solanales > Solanaceae > Nicotiana > Nicotiana noctiflora. The sequence goes on from JASVEL010007382.1 coordinate 275,959, forward strand.
TCATTCATAATCTTATCAAATTCGGTGTGCTCGCACATCCATCTCTATATCATCATTTCGACTACTTTCATCTTTTGAACACAAGAGATCTTCACTAGCCAACACTCTGCCCCATATAACATAGTTGGTTTAACTACCACCTTATAGAACTTACCTTTAAGTTTTAGTGGCACATTTTTATCACACAAGACACTGGATGCGAGTCTCTATTTCATCCACCTTGTTTCGATACGATGTGCGTTATCCTCATCAATCTCCCAATTTTCTTATATGGCTGGCCCAAGGTACTCTCTCTCCTCCCCTCTCTCTCTCTCTCTCTCTCTCGGATGACTTGTGTATCAAGCTTCACATCCATGCCAGCTTCCTAGATCACATTGCTAAACTTGCACTCTAACTATTTTTTTTTGTCCTGCTCAACTTGAAGCCTTTAGACTCTAGGGTCTGTCTCCACACCTGCACTCTCTTGTTAATACCGCCTTGTGTGAATCAGAATTATGTCATATGCAAATAACATACACCATGGCAACTCCCTTCGAGGTGTCATGTCAATGCATCCAGTTCCAAGGAAAATAAAAACAGACTAAGGCTTGATCCTTCGAACAACCCTATCACAATCCGGAAGTGTTTTGCCACCACTTTTTCTTACCCGGGTCTTAGCTCCATAATATATGTCCTTAATCAGCCTAATGTAAGCTACCGGCACACTTTTAGCTTCCAAGTACACCTCCATAAAACCTCTCTCGGGACATTGTTGTATGTTTTTTCCATGTAAATGAACACCATATGCATTTCCTTTTTTATTTTTGTATACTAGTATACCAATCTCCTTACAAAGTGAATGACTTCTGTAGTGGAACGATCTGATGTGAATCTGAACTGATTTTCAGAAATTGACTGCCCTATAATTCTCTGCACCTAATATAGATATTGACCCAATCAATACAACATATGTGCTTTTATATGCACTTTTTTTACTTATTACTCGTGATTAACCTATTCAATTTTTACCTTACTTTTTAAGACTTAGTGTCACGTCCTTAGTTGTTAACTAAATATACTTGCGGCACGTAACAACTCGCTCACGATCTTGCACAGCTTGTTCACATTCTTGCTATGTCAAGTCAGTCTTACTACACTCGAGATCGCTAAGAGAATAGAAGAAATAACACAAGAGAATTATTAAGAGAAGCTTTGTGTTGGAGAGAACTTGAATGTTTTTGCTTTGTTCATGAATTTCAAATGGATGCCCCCTATTTATACTAATCACGTAGGGGCTAGTATGTAAATAATAATTGTTCTACAAGTTCTTCCATATTTATAACTAAGTCCCTTCTCTAGAATATTCTACACAACTAGATTCTTGTAAGGACTTTCCTAACAATTCTATAAGGTTCTAGGGTCTTCCCAAGGAAACCTCTATATTTCTCTAGAACCTTCCTATAAATGCATAAATATCTAAAACATTTTCAAGGAATTTCTCCATAGTTCTAGAATATTCCACCAAGATCTTTTCTCTAACTTATGTAACCATCCCATATGGCAAAAATATATGTCAAGTGGCGCCTACATGGCATTATGATGTGACGGGTCATGACATTAGTTATGATAAATTACTGGATTTGAGGTAAACATCAACGGATAAGAAACATTTAGGTGAGATAGCACGTATTCAATAGCTAATGCATAGCCGTGTCCCGCGTAGGTGGAAGGATGGTTAGTTAAATACTATTTTCTTTTTATTGTGTGCCAAAAAGAATAACATTTTTTTCTATTTGAAAATAATAAATAGAAAACAATTTACCTTTATACAATGATTTACTCTTTTTTTTAAATTTTATGTTCAGTTAAATGAATTCACATAAATTGAAACGAAAGTAATATTTTTTATCGAAAATTATGTTGTGGACTTGGGTCAAAATTACTTTTTAAAACATATATATTAGACGATTTATCAAAATTGACTTCGTCACTACTCCAACAAAATAATTGAGCTTTATACAAGTCATCTCATACACTATAAAAATAAAATAAAATTACTAATATAGAGCTGAAGTACGAATAATTTATTTCCTACAAGGAAAACAGCATCAAGAACTCCCACGTAAAGAATCATTTTCTATAAATATTCACGTACAATCTAAACCGGAGCAGAAAGTCCTTAGCCAGATCATCTCTCTATTTATTAATATCAACCAACTGATTCTTGCCACGTCACACTAAGTTCCAAATGTTCCACCTGGCACCGTGTCATTCATCAATAAAGAAGAGAACACCATAACAACTATGGAACTCATTACGCTCCAGTATTACTCAAAGACTCGACAGAGACAGCCCACTTTCTTTTCCAAAGTATTTTTCACAGTTAGTTCCTTTTTTGTGTTTGCTCTTCATTCAATCAATACTTTTTTCCTCTCTCAATAAAGCTCAGATCTTTTTCATGAAACCCATAATGAAAAATTCAAACTCAGAACACAATTCAAATTCCAGTCATCGGAATCTCCAAAAACACAACAGTCACATATCAATGTCGGACACCGAGTCACAAGTGAGTCAAATTGACTCGTTCCACTCACCTCTTCGGTCCGACTCACCATTACGTTCCGACGACACTTTCACTGAAGCCCACCCCCCTAAATCCCCCTCTAAGGCGATTGTTAAGTACTTCTCCCCGCTCAGATCACCGCATAAACCCTCGTCGGAAAATTCGAGCTTGCCGCCGACGTCGACGCCGCCGTCAGAACGGAGATCGCCGGTTGTGTATTTTAGTAGGGTGATTAGGGAAGATGCGGCGCCTGGGGTGACGAAGGTGGGACCGGTCCGGGGTGCTGATGTGGAAGCTGGTGAGGTTGGCGGCGAGCGGCGGTCGAAGGCGGGTGTAGCGTCGATTACTGGACGGTCGCAAAGGGATGTTTTGCTGAACCGGGCGGCTTTAGGGTTTAGGGTTTGTGAGGTTATTTTTTGCTTGATTTCATTCTCGGTTATGGCAGCTGATAAAACTCAAGGCTGGACTGGTGATTCGTTTGATCGTTACAAAGAGTACAGGTTCGCATTTGCTTTATTTGCTTAATATCTGTTTATTAGTATCCCTTTATTTATTTTATTTTTTATTTCAATTGTAAAGATATCATTTTGAAGTAGACTTTAGTGGCTAATACAGTATTGCATATAATGTTTGGTTAGTTTTATAGATGGTAACTCAATTTTCACTTTATTGCACTATAGTTAACGGAAATATCTCTAAACTTCACCAAGTATTACGGAAGTCATTAGACTAAGTCACTTATGTTTGCCTAATAATCACAGAAAGTCATTAGGATGAAACAAAAGATAAAATTTATATGATACTTAAACAAAGTTGATATACACTTTGTTTACAAAAGAATTGTTTAGTGATTATCTGTGATATTTAGGCAAAGTTGAGAGATTATCTTATTACGAAAAATACTTTAGTGAATTTTGTGATACTTTGGCAGAGTTGAATGGTTTTTTGTCACAATTTTGGTGCAATAATATAAAAGTTGAGCGGCGGTCTGTGAAATTTGACACATAGAAACTTGTATCTAGTCTAGTTGTAATTGGAAGATAGTAGTAGGTTTTTGTTTTCATTATAGCAGTAGTTTGTGAACTAGGTTGTAATGTTAAACCTAATTTTTGCCACAGGTATTGCGTAGCCGTTAATGTTATTGGATTTGCATATTCTGGATTTCAAGCATTTGATCTAGCATACAGTTTGGCAACTGGGAAACACTTCCTCTCTCACCATATGCGATATCATTTTGATTTCTTATTGGATCAGGCAAGTAATACCATTTCAGCTGGTGTACTTCCGTAAACATATTTTTCTAGATTGAGATGAAGTTGGTAAACTGTAATTGGTTTTGCTCTTAGGTATTCATTAGTCTCTTAAAATGTTGCTAACAGAGGCACAGGCGGATCTAAGATTTCTTGAACATGGGTGCACCACCTAAAAAAATAGGAATAAAAAGTATTAAGTGAAAATCGATCCCTATTCCTTTGGGTGAATAACCCAATACTCAACCAAGTGCATCATTCAGTCTTTTTGGAGCATGGTTGCCAACACATAATATTAGACAAATTCTAGAAAATACATACATAAAATACCTAGTTTAGTGAAAAGACCATGTGTTTACGTACCCCTGATTTGTGCTATACATCTGCCCCTGAACAGGGGAGGGTGCAGAGTCGTGATATTTCATGCTTTACACATATCCAGCTTCTAAGTGCTTGTATAGATTTTAGTTTGAAGCTACCTAAAAAGTTTCTGTGGAGTTTGTGCGGAAAAGAACTCCATGTGCCTTATTTAGGAGCTATTAGATTACTTCATTCAGCTCTTAATGCTGAGAAATTTTTCAATACCTCTTCTAGGCTTTGGACAACCACATTTAAAGTTTTTGATTCGCACTGGTTAGGATAGAATCAGAGGTAGGTTTACTAATCTAAACCACTGTCCGTCTGAGGCAAGCCTAACAACCGATAGCCAACAGCATCAATTATAACACATAGCTATTCATAACTTCCAAAAGATGTCTGGGACCATCCCTTTTGAGCAAGAATTCGGAGCTAAATAACTTATAGCCAAATTCGGGGCAAGAATTCAATGAACTAGGAAAATATGTGAAATTTGAGATTATCAAAGCACTCTTTGCCCATTAAGTGGTAGGACACTAATAATCCCAACTAACAGTTCACTGTGCTAATTAATATGACATACTTTTATGTAAGAAGTTTCACTCAAAACTACCAGGTACATCTCATGATCCTTGCCTGTTGCTGTGTACTAAGTCCTTCCTAAGTGTATGGTTTCTATGTTGCTAGTTGAAAACTTCTGGATCAATTCAATTTGTTATGATTGTGCCTGTTACAATCCAAATGTTAGCTTTATTGGTGTTGCTGGTGTTCTATGTATTATATGCTCTGAAGATGTTCTTTATTTCTTGCATGTATCTGTGCAGATATTGGCATATCTTCTTATGTCAGCATCCTCTTCTGCTGCAACGAGGGTAGACGACTGGATATCAAATTGGGGAAAAGATGAGTTTACAGAAATGGCAAGCGCATCAATCGCGCTGTCCTTCCTGGCTTTCATTGCTTTTGCCTTTAGCTCTCTTATATCTGGTTATAGCCTCTGCAACCGTAGTTCCTCATGATCCTGAAATCAGTTACCACTATTTATTCATTGCGTAATTTTGAGAAATTGAGCATTAATTTTAATCTCTGGTGGAATCAGAAGATGTACAGAAGTAGTTAATAGATTTAGCAGTACAATTTTTTTTCTCCAGTCCTATAATGCAGAGAAATAAAGTACCCAAATGTGGTTAGCGAAATGCATTGTTGAGTATATAAGAATAATAATGTCCAATATCTATATTTTTTTGGATATGGTAAATACTACATCTGATCTGTATCCTATCTCCAGAAGATGGTTTTATAAGACTCGTAGCCTAACTAATCACAAGCCAACTTTATACTCAAAATCTTTTATTTGCCAAGAAACATCATGCTCTACTAGTTAGGTTTATAAAAGCATGTTATTCTGAACTTGAAAAATTGGCCTAGAAACAGAAAAAGATAACAGTACATGGCAACATATGTGTTTGCTATTCATGTCTGGGCGCGTGAAATTCTCAAATTAAGTTAACTCTTTTTTTAATTTTAAATTAACCTTATTTTATAATAACCCCATTTACCTTCATCTTCATACTTTTTCTTCAAGTTTTCACCATTTGATAAAAAAACAAGAACAATTAAAAAGTTTCTTTCAAATTAAAGCAAATGAGAAAAACATGAAATAAGCACACAATTTCTTCCAATATATACCATCACAACTGCTTATACAATCAATTACAACCATTGCCGTAATAATGATTTGAATAAATTAAATTTCGCACCATTAAGGTAGAAGAATAATGTGTCAGAAAATTTACAACAATATTCAATAGAGTAAATCGAATCCTCTAGAAATTAATGCTTTAACAAGAATATTCTCCCAAAACCAATCACAAAAAAGAGCATCTTTTTTGCTAAACCGTGCTGCAAAACTTTATGGTTGAACTCTACCACCACAACCTTTGCCGCCGGCCGCCGCAACCAATACAAACATCACCTCTGGCAGTCAAGATGTTTGAGGCTCCTTCACGACAAAGATTAAGACCAAAATCCAATATTTTTTTTATGGGTCTTTACTGCTTGGGTTTTTTTAAGAGGAACTTTTCTTATGATGGGCGAAAGGTAGTAGGCGACAATCGAAAAACTTATGATATAATTATTTTTCTTTAGATTTGGAGTGGAACGGCTCCGTCCATCATATTTTGGCTAAGAGATCCGTCTTTAGAGAAAAAGAAGAAAATGAAGGAAAATAATTAAAGCAACATCCCGGAAAGCAAGAACCCTCTCTTTCCTAGGATTGCAGAATACCTTTTCCGGTGTAATCTTCCACGGAAGTCTAACTTTTCATTCTCCTAAATCAGTACTCACCCACTGTTGATTATTACCAAACCCTTTTTTTTCACATAACCTAAGTAGTCATTTAGAACTAATATGGGAGAAACCAGGATATACTTCAATGCTGGCTTCAAATCTTTGGATATCATTAAATGGAATTCCAACAAAGACACATGGTTTGAATGGGTGGAGAGAAGTCGCAATATGATGAGACGCTCCTCCATGGGCAGAAAGAGGATGGAATAGTTGCGCTTCGTACTTAAAGAATCATCGAAGGATCAGAAGATTTTAGTGAAGAGATGGAAAATAAGGAACAACTGACAGAATATTTCTGCACTAGGATATTCAATGCTCACAGAAGGTATATGAGTATCTTTTCATTAAAGGGAGAAGAAAGGTCAGTCATTATTATCTCAAAGTTGGCTTTGAACGCAGGCAAGAAAGACATTGCATTTAAGACACAGAGATTCATTTATGGGTGTCTAACGGGTCGGATTGACCTGGAACTGGATCGGCCTAGACTGATTAAAACCGGAACCGGAACTGGCCCGGTTCATAAGGGGCCAGGTGGGCTGGGTTGTGGGGTAAAGGGGTTTGTCCCGTTTATAAATTTCTACCAGTTAATCAGACCCGGTAAAACCGGTCCGGATGAACAGTATGCATAACCGGTTAAACCGGTCCGGCCCAGACCATGAATATATCATGAATATACTATGAATATACCATTAATATATCATAAATATACTATGAATATACCACGAATATACCATAAATATACCAATTATTGTATACTAACATAGTTTAAATTGTTGGAATTTAACATATAGTGTATATATTTAGGGTATAAAACTATAAATATTAAAATCATAGAAGATGATGGTAACATATTATTTTTAAAATATGCTATATTGTGTTATTTTAAGATATTAAGACAATTTGTGCTATTTTAAATTATTAAACGTATTTATGCTTAATATTTTAGTTTGTTAGATTAATTTGAAGTATTATTAATTTATTATGCATGAGAATTTAGTTTTACTATTTTTTTGTTAATTTACTTTTTAATGCAAACTTTAATTTTGTAATTTTGAAATAAATGTAGCACTTGCAATTTATAAGTGTAATTTCCCCCTTTCTTTCTTGTATTCTTTATATTAATATAAAGTACTAATATAACTTATAATAGTTATATAAAATATTTTAAAAAAATTAAAAAAAATATTAAACCCGGCCTGGCCCTTGAACCCGTAACCCGTACGATTTATTTTTTATTTGGATTAACCCGAACCTGTTAAACCCATTAAGAGCAAGCCTGAAATCGGGATGGAACCAAATCCGTACGGGTCCAAGTAATACTGATCCGGCCCGGCCCGGTTAACACCCATAGATTCATTTATTATTGCCCCAAGTTGAATGCCACAATACCACCCAAAAATACTGTGGAACTCTACCCTCATGTCAAAGCAGTTAAGGAGAGTAAATGGCAATCCAATACCCTTAGAGAGGTAGTGGTTAGTTCAAATAAAGGAGATATCTCTATTTTAGAACCACGCTGAATTGAGGACACTGGTTTGCTTAAAAGATGCATTATTGGGTACTTTAGGAAGGAAGTTACTAAGAGACCCACATTAGCAGACATAAGGAGATGGGCTATTGCTTCTTGGAACAAAGCTTTTAGGGTCAACATGTATGAGATGACTGGTAACATGTTTCTATTCGAATTTATGAATAGACATATGGCTGAGCAGATTTTGCAAGGTGAATGGAGATGGAAAAAGTTCAAGCTCCATCTGGAATAGTATAATTACACTGTTGGCTGCATATCAAATTCTCAAATAGTGTAAACCTTCCAAATTAGAGCCATGGGGATTCCCCTACATCTGTGGTCACAAAAGATCTTTAAAGAAATAGGAGAACTCTGTGGGTTGGATAGCTACTAAAGAAGAAACCGACCTCAAAAATCATCTCAAGTGGGCCAGAATCCAAAATGCTGGTGATGGCAAGAAAATACCCACTGAGATTGTGATTGAAAGAGAAGGGATCAGATTTTTTATCCCAATCTGGGCTGAAAAACAAGCAAGATACGAGCTGAAGTCATCGAAAACCCTAGATTGTGTTGAAGAAGAGAGAGAGGGGGAAAAGAGAAAGGTACAAATCCCAAGCGACCAGTGAATAAAGGAACCTTATGAACAACCAACAGTTAAAAGCAGTCAATAAACTGCAGACATGATGGGGAAGCATGTAGGGCGTACTTTACTGCATTTTAAGAATAAAGGAAAGGCATGTGTTCAGCACATGCAAGGTCCATGTTTTATCTGATCCAGCGGCCCAAGTCATTTTTAATAAAATTTCACGTGATCCTAAGGAAGAAAAAAGAGTGACGCCTTATTTTGAGGAACTGGCAGTGTTTCTTGCTCGAAATCTCAAGAAAATATTGCAGGGGATCCAATTCCATTTGCAACTCTCAAAATTATGGCACATGCACCAACATACAAGGGATGCGAACAATCATAATATGAAGAAAAGGCAGGAAAACTGGGACAGACTGCAGGGGAGCACATTGCTCACACGAAATTGGGGGAAGATGAAGTTGATAGCAGGCTAGAGGTCCAACAAAAACTATTTCATTCAATTCTAATCAAAACTGGGAGCTGGAGGAGGTTACTCCTCTCTCAATTGAACACCAAAATTCAATAATGGATAAAGAGATGGACTCGACACTATGGGTCCACCAGTACATGATTAAATTGGGAAAATGTTCAGAGTAGATTTTCTTGGTCACGAAGAAGAAGTACTGAAGTTACTGATGCAACCTAACAGTTGTAGGCAAGTAAATTCAAGAGTGAAGGAAAAAGAAATAGGGGAAAGATATATCTGTTATTATAATATAAAGATCAATTTAATATCATGGAATATAAAGGGATTAAATGACACGAAGAAAGAGAGATCATAAAAGGTCAAGTAATCAATTGGAAGGCAAACATTATTTGTATTCAGGAGATAAAATTGGAGGGGGATATCAAGGGAATCGTCGGTCAAATTTGGGGTGGGAGATGAGTAGGGTATGCATGTTTAGAAGCTAGTAGCACGAAAGGGGGAATTTTATTACTATGGGATTGTAGAGTGTGGAAAGAGGGGCGTTATATATTGGGGCATACACTCTGACATGTAAGTTCGAGGCTCTCTTACACAACTTTCAATGTCATATAACATGAGTATATGCTCCAAATTGAAAAATAGAAAGAAGAACAGTATGGAGAGAACTTGGTGCAATGAGGGGTCTGTTGGAAGGTCCTTAGGCAGTTTGTGGTGACTTCAATGTCACAAGGTTTCCCTCTTAAAAAAGAGACTGCCTAAGGAGGTCCAAAGAGATGGTGGAATTCTCGAATTTCATTTATGACATGGAGTTGATAGACCTTCAACTTGAAGGAGGCTCTTACACTTGGTTCAAATGGGATAATCATATAACTGCTTCTAGAACGACAAGTTTCTAATTTCCAAAGAATGGGATGATAGCTTCAGAAACATCAAGCAAACTATCCAACAATGGTTGATCTATGATCATACCCCTGTGGCCATTTATTGTGGTGCTTAGGAGCAAAGCAAATCATACTTTAAGTTTGAAAATTAGTGGTTGAATTTTGAAGGTTTTGATGACAGCATCGGGAACTAGTGGACATCTTTTGAATTCTCAGGAAGACCAGACTACATTTTAGCTTGCAAACTAAAAGCCCTCAAAGGCAAGCTAAAAGAATGGAGCAAAAGATGTAACGGAAATCTGGGAATGCAAAAATCATAATTGTTGAGCCAATTGGCAGAATTTAACACAACACAATAAGCAAGAGCTCTGAAAGAGGAGGAATCGGTGAGGATTGAAGCTATCTCACGAATTTTGAGGATCACCTAAAAGCATGGAGACAAAAATCAAGGGCCATGTGGCTCAAAGAATGGGATAGAAATACATAGTTTTTCCATCGTACTGCAAATGCACACAAGAGATACAACAATATTGGCCAACTGGGGATTCAAGAACAGTGGAGGAGCCAAGCAGAATAAAGAATGAGATCATTGAGTTCTACAAACAGTTATACATAGAACCTGAAGAGTGGAGACCTACATCCAATTTTGATAACTGTCCCATCAGAATTGGAGAAGGAGTCTCTACAAAGCAAATTTGAGGAGCAAGAAATTTTGAGTTGACTGAGGATGTGTGCAGGTGACAAGGCCCCAGGTCCCAACGGTTACACAATGGGTTTTTTTCATTACGTGCTGGGATATTCTGAAGCAAGACATCATGGAGGCTTTCAACAATTTTCATTCCCAAGAGATGTTTGAGAAGAGCTTCAATGCAACATACATAGCTCTGATTCCAAAGAAGATATGGTCTAAAGAATGAGAGATTTCAGGCCAATCAGTCTGATATGGAGTTTCTACAAGCTGCTCTCAAATGTTTTGACTGAAAGACTGAAGAGAGTGGCAAACAAACTAGTAGATGCTTAACATATATCTTTTATCAAAGGAAGACAAATAATGGATGCAGTATTGATTGCCAATGAAGCAATGGACTCAAGAATCAAAAAGAAAAAACCAGGAATTTTATGCAAACTAGATATAGAGAAGTCCTATGATTATATCAACTAGAGTTTTTTGTTGAAAATGCTAGAACATATGGGTTTTGGGCAGAAATGGATCAATTGGATGAAGTTTTGTATCTCTACTGTCAGATTTTCCATTCTTATAAATGGATCTCCTGAAGGTTTCTTCCCTGCCAATAGAGGTCTAAGACAAGGTGACCACTTATCCCTTCCTCTTCATCATAACCATATAAAGTGTGAACAATATTATTAAGACAACAAATGTCAATGGATGGGTTAAAGGTTTGAGGTTGACAGGAATGGTGCTAATAGTATAGAGATCACACATCTCCAATATGCTGATAACACTCTTGAATTTTGTGATGCTGGAGAGGAGCAACTGAGGTATCTGAGGATCATCTTGGTTTTGTCTGAAGGAATCTCAGGACCACACATCAATCAGAGAAAGAGCCATATTTACCCCCATCAATGAAGTCCATAATATGGAGCAACTGTCACTGGTACTGGGAGGACAGTATGGTCTCTACCTATCACTTATCTGGGGATGACTTTGGGTGGAGGATCTAAATCCAAAGAGATTTGGAATTCAGTTATCGGAAAATGTGAGAAGAAGTTGTCAAGATGGAAAGAACAATATTTATCAATATAGGGAAGGCTAGTCTTTGTCAACTCAGTTTGACTCTTTTCCAACTTATATGATGTCCTTGTTCCCCTATTCCAGTCAGAATTATACAGAGATTAGACAAACTCGGAAGATCCTTCCTTTGGCAAGGGAATAAGGAGAAAAAGGCATTACATTTGGTCAAATGAAAATCTGTCACACTGATGAAAAGGCAAGGTGCTCTAGAAATCAGAAACTTGAAGAATCAAAGCAAGGCTCTCAAAAATGAAATGGCTATGGAGGTATTCTCAAGAACCCTAAACCGTATGGAGCAAAGTGATCAAAACAAAGTATGGTGAGGAAAATAAGTGGATGTCAAAAGAAGTCAGTGCCTCGTATGGAGATCATGTGTGGAAATCCGTCGGGGAACTTTGGCCTACAATGAAGAATCACACTTTCATAAGAGTGAATAATGGAAGGAAAACATCATTCTGGAATGATAACTGGTTAGGGCATGGATGCCTAAAGGAACTCTACCCTGATATGTTTGGTTTGACACAAAATCAACAGAAGACAGAAGCTGAGATATAGAGTTCTCAAGGTTGGGAACTCATCTTAGAAGACAGTTAAATGACTGGGAGATAGCAAGATTAACTTACCTCTACAATTAGCTAGAGACATTCAAAGGAATACAGGAAGGGGTGGACTCAGTTTGGTGGCAAAGGCATGACAGAGGGGTCTATCAGGTGAAGGCAACATATAAGATTTTGAATCAAAATGATCTACAGATAAGAGATTGGCCATGGAATTATATATGGAAAATCAAGATTCCCTATAAGGTAGATTGTTTCACTTGGCTACTAACAAAAGAGGCTATCTTAACCTAGGATAATCTCATAAAAAGAGGAATCTCTTTGTGCTCAAGATTTCTTTTATGTGGGGTAAGTGCTAAGACAGTTAGCCATCTATTTCTACACTACAAGATAACATACCAACTACAGTAAATATTTATTAATCTTAGGGGTATTTCATGGACAAAGAAAGCATTATGGGATCACTAAAGTCTTTTTAGTTGGGAAGAAACTGGCACTGAAGCAACTAATAACGATAGATGGAGGACTGTCCCGGCATGCATCTTGTGAACAATTTGGAAGAAAAAGAATACTAGATGTTTTGAAAACATAAGTAACTCAATGCAGAATATCAAACTCAATTGTATTCTTCTTTTTTATTTTTGGTGTAAATAGATTTACATATAAGAGACATTGTCGATCATAGACATATTAGGCTCTTGCTAGGATTGCACACTAGCACATCTAGTTAGCATTAACCTACAAATATGGTTTTCAGTAACGAGGGAAAGGAGGTAAGGGGCGGAAGAAAGAAGACTAGGTTTTTTTTGTTGGGGGGGGGGGGGGATGGTCTAGTTGAAAATAAGGAAAACAAAGTTCATCCTTTAATTGGTTTGTTTGACATATCATTGGCAAGTATAACTCATACATAAGGCATGCTCCAGTCGGATATTTAATTGATACACTTAATAGCCATTTGAAGTGTAAATAATAAAGGGGTCAATTAAGGTGCACATCTGATCTTCAAGAACAACTTAAAGAGGCCGTTTATAATAAATGAAATACTTGGAAAATTGGTCTCAAATTTCATCATCTGCACCAGCAAAGATTTGTTATAAGAAAGGTAAATTGACGGGTATGCTATAAATAATTCGAATCCCAAGACGATTAGAAACTATGGACCTAAATGTCGAAAGATGTTTGGTACTATGATTTGCAATTTGTACGCTCTATCTTGTTTTGGAATTCCACTTCCAACTTGCCGTTCAGCAATAACATTTTTCTAGAAAAATTAAAATTAGACCAGTTCGTTAGGATCATCCCTCTGTTTTCCTTCATCTAGTCTAGAAAGGAAATAGTTCAGTAACAAGAAAACTTCCTATTTCGTCAGAAACAGAAGTTTGTCTTGAGCTTTTCCTCCTGTTCTCCTAGCCTTCCTTTTTTGAAAATTGAAGTCAACATCCATCCAACTACACTGCTTTCTTTAATTTCCACTTCCTTCTGCTGAAACAAACATAGTCTAGACTAATCATTAAGTAACAGTGAAGGCCTAGCCTCGACGTCTAAGAGCTTATTATCATAAGAAAGCTCTTGAAACACAGTTGTGCAGCAACCTGTGAGGTGTTAAGGATAACTTTAGCATTATCTGTTCAACTACCATCTGGAGTCTTTCTCCTCTGATCCGAGGCTGAGGGATCCTGCTTTCGTGCCTCTCCAAAATTTGATCTGCATTTGATGGCATGACTCTAAAGTTAGAACATCCAAGCTCAAGCATCTATTCAGCAGAACGGTGGTAGAACAGTTGCTTTGACTACTGTGCCTTTTGATTTGTGTCTCAGATATTCTTGGAGAACAGGAAGAGAATCATTAAAATGTAGATGACAAGTAATCTATTAGCACTAACTAGGTGACTGCAGTTCATGCATCCCCAATTCTTCTCTAAGAAATTCCGGTAGTTAAGAAAATTGAGACACCAGATGACAAGAAAATTTATCTGCCCAATTTAAAGAATGTGTAAGGGACACCGCTGGTGAGCTCTAGTTCTCTATTCCACACTACTACAAAGAATCTTTGTTTAACTTTTAAATAACATGACAGCGCACAGTATCGACATGTACTCATGTTTCTCGCGCTTTTTAAGGAAATATGCAACCAGTCACAAGAGGCTCCTAATAGGAACTGTAACTGCGCCTGTTTGCCCTATAATTGCTGTTCAGAACTCAACATTCCTAGGAAAACTAGCACATATCATGTCACAAACTAAAATGTCAAAATCAGATCACTAAGATAACAATCATTATGTCCACTCCCTTCTCCTTGCAAAGAGCTTCTCAATACACGAGTATACAAAAGGATTCATATAGCTAACTCCAACTAATACGGGATCAAACATACTCCCTCCGTCTCAATTTAGATGAGGTAGTTTAACTCGCCACGGAGTTTAAGAAAAGAAAAGAAAAAGAAATTTTTGAAACTTGTGGTCTTAAAAGATTAAGGGATAAAAGCTTTGTGGGGCCAGACATTTGTGTGGTTATAAAAGCTTCTCATTAAGGGTAAAATGGGTAAAATGAAGAGTTTAAAACTAACTATTTCCAATTGTAGAAATGTGTCATTCTTTTTTGGGACGGACTAATAAGGAGAATGTGTCATCTAAATTGAAACAGAGGGAGTAGTTGTTAGGGAACAGTAAATAATACCACCAGGTTCCTGTTTGTATTTGATGGGTGATCTGGAAGGAGAAAAATCAGCGATTCTTTGCAGGAAAACAAGAGAGTGTACATAGATTAAGTAAAGATGTATTATCTCTTTTAGCTTTTTGGTGCAGATACCTTAATGTAATAGAGCTAGGCCGCGTAAATCTTGGCAAAAGTCTCCCTAATAGCATTTACGAGAACTGATTATGAGACCTCCTTGACTCCTCTGTGCAGCAATGGAGTTGAGTTTTTGCCTTTTGTAAAGCACACACCATAGCATTCAATTGATGGAGGTTGGAAAAAGAACCTTACGAACTGATCAAAAAAGTGACCAGGACTCCCAGTAATATTTGACATGATCATAAGGTCATGTAGACATTCTGGACCGAAACCAATTTTCAATGCAGCATAATAATGAGGAATGAAGAGCTTGTCAGTGAGACTCTTTAGTTAAAAAATAATGAAACTCACCCGCATGTTGAGCATTTCTTGTGATGCTTGCAGAATATGGATAAACAAACAGAGCATATGTAGCCCATGTCAATTGTGTTCTTGTGGCAAAAGCACCTGCAAGTTAGTAGAAACTTCATGGGATGAGCAGCAATAGTTAATTGAGTGCGAAGAGGGCGAAGAGTAATCACAATACTACATTGGAGTATGAGCTCAAGGAATTTGTGTCAAAATGGACTTAGAAATTGGAGTACAGATTTATTTGGTTCCAGACAGCAGGACCTCAGTTAATACTTGCAGTTGCTATTAGTAGGACAGGTCTCCTGAATTAAACATCCCTTTTCCTATTTGTTGTAATAGGATTCCACCGGATTCTTTTTTATTCACTAACATAACTAGGATGATTGAAAGAGGTCACCACCATTTAAAGTGGCTTAGATAAAGAAATCTCATTCATCAGTTTCTCACTTCTAGTTATTACCTATGTTGTGCGGACTAAAAATCCCTACCGCACGCGTGTCGACACGACATGAGTGTGGGATCCATACCGCATTTGGTCAACTTACCTTGTGTGCTTTGACTACATCAATGATGGAGAAGTATAAATTGATTGGGTACTTGGTTTGATTTTTGTGTTTATATATATATATATATATATATAATACTTTGCTATTACGCAAATAACTTTTGAATTAACTATTAAATATTTTAATTTCAGTAACTTTAGTGGGCGTTTGAACATAAGAATTGCAAAATTTTGAAAAAGTAAAAAAAAAAATTCAAGTGAAAATGGTATTTGAAAATTAGAATTGTGTTTGGACATGAATACAATTTTGGATAGTTTTTAAATTTTTGTGAGTGATCTGAAGTCAAAATTTTGAAAAATAACTTTTTGGAGTTTCTCAAATTTTCGAAAAATTTCGAAATTCATCTTAAGTGAAAATCGAAAATTTATGGACAAACACTGATTTAGAAAAAAAGTGAAACTTTTTGAAAAAAAAAAAAGGTATCTTTTTTTATGGCCAAACGAGCCCTTAATCAATCGATAATAAAAATTGGTCGTATCCCGACACCCATATCGGCACTTGAATCCATACCCCCGAATCTTAAATTTTATGAGATGAATAATCCTACCTCATAATCCTCGTCCGGATCGGATACCCGCACCCGAGCCCAAGCAACATAGGTTATTATTGTAAGTGTGTCTGGACCCTACTTTAAGTAAGGATTCCAAACCTTTCAAAAGACAGAGGTATATGTTGTTTTGTGGCACACTCTCTAAGTTGCATTCAAGTCCTGGTTAAAACCTCAAAAGTTGAAATTCTAATTTCCACTACTTAGCATGTACTGGTTTAAATGTTAACTTATTCATGTTTCTTACTTTCACATGAGTAAAGGTTCTTGTAAAACCCTAGAAATTTTTCTAACAAGATTAAGCCGAACTCAAGCTTAAGAAAATATTTTGCGAGACCTTAAAGTGCGCATGTAGGTAAGATGGATTTAAGGTCCTCAAGTGGTATGGTTAAAGGCATAGCTTGGATGATTGAGCTAAGAGGGAGGAAAGGATTCCGGATTCCAGCAGACTTACGTAGCCTACGCAAGCTGCATAGGCAAAAACAGAATGGACGGGAGGGGGAGGACTTAAGCTGCGTACACTACGCAGGCTATTTTCTATTAAAAAGGGGGATTCCGAAATTACATTTTTGGCTAAGTTTTGGGTTCTAGAGAGAAGGTGGAGCACCCAACCCAAATACACTAAAGTGAGTTTTATGATATTTTTATAATGGATTAACATTAGTTAATGGTACTATTAACATCTACATGGATTGAAATTCATAGGGATTCCCCTAATTTCAAGAATCATTCAAAAGGGTTCAAGCTAGGGTTTGAGCTACAAGAGGTAAATTCTCTACCCTACACTTAAATACATCTATGGATTAAGTATTTGGAATATATTGTGAAGTAGAAAATACCAATTGGTTAAAGAATTATGCTAGTCCTTGAAATGGGTATAAGAGTTAGGGTTCTTGGAGAAGAAGATAAATAGTAAATTTTTGAATTTTGTTAAGATGGTTGACGATTCTACTACTTCAATAGCTTAATCGTGATTTAGTATTGAATCGCATAACATGTATTAGGCTTAAAGGCCAAGGATGGAAGCAACTAAGGATAAAAGGGATATGTATGGGTGAATTGGGCTTGTTGAAGAGTTATAGTTAACTTCTGAACCTTAAATGGGTATCAAACATATATTTGGATACATTTTGATGCCTTGGGATGTCTAATGTAGATATTGGCTTGTTTGTGACGTTTGAGAGTTCTAAATGTATTGAAGCTTCATACTATTATTTTGAAGTTTGGACTTGAGGTAAGTTGATTAATACTTACTCTTCTTGAGGGATTTTCTCTAAAATAATACTGTATTTGTGTTATCACGTGAGTTTGTTTGTAAATGTGCATCCATACTTGTAGGGACAAGCGGGAAAGGATGTCACCATGTATTTTGAGTTGTATTGTGTAAAGAAAGTTTTGTTGTTTTACAGTTGGAAAATGTTGTTTCTAAAGATTTGATGTCAAACGATACATGAGAAAAATGTTATAGTTTTATTCAAACTTGAGTATTGGAAAAAATATAAAATATTTGAGTGCTAAAAGATGTATTTTTATGAAAAGTATTTCCTTTTGAAACTTGATTAATGGATAGCACTCGTTGTATCTTTGAAAGATTTATGTTAATTTGCTAAAGGCTTTTAACATGAAAAGATCATATGTTTGATTGTTTTATTCAAATGATTTAGTTTGGACAAGAGCAATGATTTGATAAAAATAGATCATTGAGGCTAATATGCTATGAATCTATTATTGAAATATCAAATGTTATGGGAGTTGCTAGTGGAGACCATCGGGATTGGTTCGAATGTTGAGTTCATTACTATGGAACTACACGTGCCGGTGTAGGGACACATTACTAAGCCGAGGTTTATGGGATAAAGTCCCCCATTGAGAGGCCAAATGATCATTACTTAAAATAACGAGGTTAAGTCGACTCGTACGGCATAACATGAAGCCGCCCAGACAAGTAGGGTCAAATACTTGTTGCTAGATCGATCACCTAGTAGTTGTTTATTATGTCGGTGTCGGTATAGTACTATCGGTGAAAAGGTAAAAGGCTAATTTTGTTAACCCTCAGGGGTTGGCCTGGTGGCAATTGACTTGAGCCTTGGGGTTTGCTCCCTTTCAAGGTCTCAAGTTCGAAACTCATTGGGTGCAAACAATTTCTGAGGGCCATCGGACTGGGTAAAACTTGAATTAACCGTGGTGCACTTGCGGGAAACTCCTTGCCGAGGGCCTGTGCACCCCCGGGATTAGTCGGGGCTCGAAGAGACTCGGACACCCGGTGCTAAATCAAAAAAAAAAAGGCTAATTTTGTTATGTTTAGGCCTAAGGAGCCGAAATTGATTTCAATGACCTAATGAAGTTGAAATAATTTTACATGATTTTTATTAGAACCATGGGTTGGTATAAATGTTTTAAAAGTTTGTATCATGATTTATATTTTTCTAGTCTTTACATTTAAAACGATAAAGAGCATGAATCGATATAATTGTCATCGTTTTATATCAATGTTGGTTGCATTATTGTTGTAAAGCCTTGTCCCAGAAACTTGAGTAGAGAGTCTATGACACTTATTGAGTACCGCCGTGGTGTACTCAGCCATCAGAGGCGGCCCCTCTCCAGGATCTTGCCTACTTTATATGTTTCAGGAAGAGGTGTGGTACGTGATGAGCAGATGAGGCTAGGATGACTCTCTTTCCGAGGTATACGGTGAGGCACCACTTCTATTTCGGGGTAGCTATCATGTTGATTCTTTATTCTCTGTTGGTCGGGATTATCCCAAGTGTTTATTTTATTCTCATGTCTTAGAGATTCAACAGACTATTAGTATTCTTTTGGGGTTGTAATTGATGGCCATTCATATATAATGAAATGAAAGAGACATTGTTATCCTTATGTATTTTAAAGTCAGTGTTGTAAATAGCGCTCGCTACAGCGCTAAAGGCATGTAGCGACGCGAGGCGAGCAGGTAGCGCCACACAGGCCCTGTTGCGTTGCGATCCAGAATAGTGAGCGCCTCTGCCTCTGCTGCGAGTGGCGAGGCGAAGCGTTGCTATTTTGTGTATAAGTCAAAAATTAAAAAGCTAGCGTGATTTATACTAAACAAATTAGGGCTTGGGTATCTGTACGACAACAATACTTCTCCTCTTCTTCTTCCAATGATCAACAAATTAGGGCTCAGGTTCTGCGGTTCTGCCTCCTCTTCTTCTTCCAGCGACGACACCAGATATGTTTCTTCTTCTCCTTTCTTTCTTTCTTCTTTCTTCTTTCTTCTTTCTTCTTTCTTCTTTCTTCTTTCTGCCTAGCGACCAGCTCTGTTTTTCTTTCTTTCTTCTTTGCTCTGTTTTTCTTTCTTCTCTTTGCTCTGTTTTTCTTCTTCTTTCTCTGTTTTTCCAATTTCTTCTTTCTGCCTAGCGACCAGGATATGTCAATTTTTTTTCCAATATCCAAAACCAAGCAGAGGCTAAGTTTTGTGTCTCTGTTTTTTCAATTTTTCCAATTTCCAGTAACTTCTGTTCTGTCTCTGTTTTCTTTATTTTTCTCTATTCTTTTCACTTTTTTGCTTAAATTATTTTTATATTGTGTTATATTGATTTATTGCTCTATTTTTCTATAAAACAGCGTTGAGTGATATATTTATTAAGTATCTATTGAGTCTTTAATTTTTGAATGATATATTTATTAATATATTATTATTATTGAGCTTTTAGTTATATGTATATAGTATTTTATATTTTTGTATAAATTGTCGCCTCACATCAAAAAGGCGAGCGCTACGCTGCGCGCCTCTCGCCTCAGTGAAGCGGGCCCTCGTCGCTATTTGTCGCCGCGCGCTGTCCAAAACATTGTTTAAAGTATTGAAAATGACGTAGATTATACTTCATTTATGATTTTAATCATTTAAAAATAATTGTGTTTTCAAAAAGGTTTCCGCTTGCACTTGATAGTCATATAGATAGATATTCTAGTATGGGTTGGTTCACCCAGATTGGGTAGTGTGCCGGGGGCCGATCACGTGGTCGTGGGCCGTGAAAGTTCTTCAGGGACAGATGTCAAAAGAAAAGCACACATGATAATTATAAATAATATGTTAAAATGAAATCATCAGCCACTACAGGCAATGGCAACGCTAAGCCGTATAAACGCAAAGCAAATGACCTACATATAGATTATCAAGAGGTCATGCAAATTCATTGAGGGTCTACTTGCCTAACAGAGTCAGCCCGGAATGGACAATGATAGGCAAAAACAAAGATAGTACATCACAGTCTTAAGTGTGTGCTTGTTTTGCATATCAGCTCATCATGCAAGAAATAATTTAACTAAAAGACATGCTGAAGCACTTACGATGCACGAAAGTCAACTCCCACAGGCCTGGGAAGTTGCAAAAAGGCACGAGAATACAAATCAGTCGCAAAAACCGTCTGCATTTTGAAAAGGCCCGTTAGTATTTTCAAATGAAAAATTAGAAAACATTTCCGAAGACAAGACGGTCTATAAATAAGACATATCAGATCAGAGCGAAATATGATGCCAACTTGAAGTATCATTTATTCAGGAAACCTATATCCAGCCTTTTGGTGAAGTGAACTTAAAAAGTTTTTTTTTTTTTGGGTCAGCAGTAAATTGAGAAGAATTTCTGGTGCAGATACTGTACTCTAGTCATGAAAGTGGTTTGTAGCAATGAACCATTGTATTTCATGCTAAGTGAAGGAAATTGTGAACATAAGATTATACAACAATTACATCTTCATTCATGATTTTATCATCTCCTACGCACTTAAAAAGACATAGCATGAACATTTCACCTACGTTGCTCAGACTCCGAGTCTGTGTAGCTGATACTGGTATCAATCTAGAGGACGCATTCTTCATCACAAAAGATTTAGATTCAGGAGTATGGATCCTAGTGCTGAAGTTATATTTCAATTAGTTGAAGCTAATAACCTACTAAAACTAATAAAATTTAATTCTCTGTTTTTATTTTTGGTCAGGAAAGGTAAAGATTTTATTAAGAAGTACCAAGAAGATACATAAAAGAGTACATCAGAAAAAGGAGAGAGCTTCCTTCTATAGACTGGAGGAGTGCAACGTGTCTGACAGTGAGTCAGTGTGAGCTACAATATTCTTCCTACTCCACAAGTAAAGACATTTTAAGCACCTAGATTTTACAAGTGATATGATTTCCTTCCCATTGTAAATTGTTAAAGTATCTGTTATTCCTTTCTAGCCAAACATTCCAACAATGCAAATGGGAATAGCTTCCAGTAATGTGTGCTGTCAGCACGAGAGATCTATCCATACTAGCTACTTAAAGCAAGCTTAATGCATCCTATATCTGGCAAAGGACATTTCCTATATCTGTCTGGTAATTGAGCAATGAAGCAGTAGGTGATTCACTGATTTGCTAACTCCTTCGAGCTATTCACTGTGAACATTTCATATGTTTTCCAGATGGTTCTCCATGGCCAACATTCATGGGTTCCTCTTATATTCTTTAAGAAATTTTTGTAACGAGCCTTCACCGTGAATTTACCATCCTTCTACTTCCACCATAGAGTGTCCTCTGCCTGATCATTAAAGGAGACCGGTTCCAGCTTCTGGATTAACGCATTAGCATGTTCAATTTCCCAATCATATAAGTTCCTCCTCAAAAAGTAAGTTCCACCCCATTGGCGTAGCAATCTGCCACAGTACAGTTCTTTTTGTGCTGATTGAATAAAGATCTGGGAATATCTCCATTAAAGGGGTATCGTTTATCCATTTGTCTATCCACATCTTCACTTTCATGCCATTACCAGCTTTTAATTTGACGCAGTCATAAAAGTCATCCCGAAGGCTTCTGGTATGTTTCCACACACTCCATCAGCACCTTTTACAATGTTAGTTCACCACTCCTCCTTTTTGCCATACATAGTAGTTCTAACATTTCTCTGTAAGCCATTACTGCTGTCATTGAACCTCCAGTGCCATCTAAATAGCAAACTTCTGTTTCGTAGCTTTAGGTTCTCGACTCCCAAGTATCCAAATTTTCTACCAGTGATAGTTTCCCATTTCAACAAAGGGATTTTCTATAATTTCTGATTTCCATCCCACAGAAAGATACTCCTCATTCTGTCTAATTGTTTCACCACACTTGCATGGAAAATAAGGACATAACATGAGTTGGGGTCCCATCAAGCTTGCTGTCAATTGAAGTTAACCTGCCACCAAAAGAAATATGCTGTGTCTTCCAAGGAGCAAGCTTTCTTTTGCACTTTTCTATTGCCAAACATTGGCATCTTTGAATCTAGCACCCAATGGCATACCAAGATAAATAGTAGGAAAGTTTTCAACTTTGCAAAGCAAGATGGGTGCAAGTTCCAGAATAGCATGATCAGCATTAACAGAGAAAATGATGCTCTTTCCCCAGTTCACATGTAGTCCAGATATGGCCTCAAAGACCAGGAGATATGTCTTTAGGTACAGGAGTTGCACTTCATCTGCCTTACATAGCACCAACATATCATCGGCATAGAGGATATGTGGCACCTCCACTTTGCATCTATTTCTGTCTTCAATAATGAAACCTTCCATCTATTTCAGCTCAGTAGCCTTTTTTAGAGCCCGTTTGGATGGGCTTATTTTAAGTGACTTTAAGCATAAGCCACAAGTTAGAAATTCTAGCTTTTGGCTTTTGGCTTGTTTTTGTCATTTTAGCTTAAGAAACAAGTGCTTAAAAGCACTTTTTTCCTTTATCCAAACACTACAAAATGGCTTAAAAGCACTTAAAATAAGCCAATACAAACGGGCTCTTAGAATTAAGCTTAATGCTTTCATGGCAAGTATAAAGAGAAGTGGAGAAAGTGGATCACTTGCCTCAATCCTTTTTCTGTGGGGAAAAAACCTTCAGGTGTGCCATTGATAATGATAGACATTCTAACAGCGGTGATACATATCTAATCCAGTTTATCCATTTAGAACCGTGGTAGAAAATCCCAAGTTTACGCTGTTGAAGGCTTTTCCCATATACAGCTTGCAAATCATCCCTCCTTTTCTTTCTGATAATGGTCAATGCATTTTCGTTACCGGTCACATATTTTTCACCAGCTTCATCCTTTCTGTGAGCACCTTTGAGACTAGTGTATGCTGCCTAGCAGGCTTGTAGGCCGAACATATCTCGTGTCATAGATGTAGTCGAAGAACCCAAGGTAAGTTGACCAAATACGGTGTGGGTACCATACCGAGACCCAAATCGTGTTGGGTCTACACAAGTGCAGCGGGGATTTTGAGGGCCCGAGCAACATACATTTCACTATAGAGAGCTATGAAAAAGTGATAGAAATGCTAGCGCCTATGTGCGAGCACTCTTCAAAACCCTTGCCTCACCCGAGTCGACATGATGTGGGTGTGGGATATCGGATATGGTCAATCAATTTTGGGTACTTTGACCAAAAGTTACAGAGAAATTCGAGACAAGATTACATATTGATTTCAACAACAACAACGACCTAGAAAAGTCCCACTAAGTGGTCTAGGGAGGGTAGTGTGTACGCAAACCTTACCCCTACCCCGATGGGGCAGAGAGGCGGTTTCTGATAGACCCTCGGCTCAGGAAAAATAAAACAAGACAAGACAATTCATCAGTAACGTCAACATAGCCATAGAAATAATGACAGCATCCTAAAAACCATAAAATAGAAGACATGCAATAACCATAACCCACAACTAAGGACTAGATCTATGGGAAACAGTAAGATTAGTGTGAACTCTACATAAGCCACAAGCATGCCTAGAACCAACCCACTCAAACTCGCTTCCTCCTCCCCCCCCCCCCCGGAATGGAGGGGGTGAAGCTCGACTACCACCCTATCCTACATATGGATTTCTGAAATCAAAATAAAAGCTAGGATAAATTTGAAGCGGGTATGCCACTGTTGGCAAAGACCTTGAATGGATCCGGCAGTTCTAGTTCTTCTTTTTTTCTTTTTCGAAGGAAAGAAGCCGAGAGCTTCAAAGAGGGACTTGAGGAAGACGAGCATTTGACAAGCTGAACTGGGGGGAAGTGCAAGAGTAATAGAATTCTTAAATGAGACTTTATATTGGTGTTTATCTGTTACAAAAAATTATACCATTTGTTATCCACTATAAGCAGATCAATGTAGTGAAAGCTTGAATTAGAGTTCTATTTCTATAAGAATAAGAGTTCCAATCCAAAACTTTAAAAATCAATACTTAATTGTAAATGGAAGATAACTGTGCAAGTAGTTATTTCTTATAGTATTGACAACTGTGATAATTTAGGCATATTTATATAACTCTACTTTTATATATTGAATTATTTTTCGCCGAATTCCAGCACCTGTATACATACATGGAATTGTACCCCCAAATCTTGAATTTCAGATCATGAAGGATCCAACCTCTAGACCCGCACCCGTACT
Organism: Nicotiana noctiflora; assembly: GCA_032618575.1. Classification (NCBI taxonomy): domain Eukaryota; kingdom Viridiplantae; phylum Streptophyta; class Magnoliopsida; order Solanales; family Solanaceae; genus Nicotiana; species Nicotiana noctiflora. The sequence continues at coordinate 300,871 of JASVEL010007382.1, forward strand.
GGACACCCACACCCGAGTCCGAGCACTTGGTAATATGGAGCAATTGGCAACGTTTTCATCTTCAGTATGAGGTGTCAACTTAAATGTGTCAATTTTTTTACATATTATTATGAATTTTGTATGTTATTACCTAAAATGATTTTGTAACGTGGGGAAATGACTAGCGCAGATGAAGTTTGGAAAAGAGTTCCCTATACATGCCCCCCCCCCCCCCACCCAAATCCCCAAAGTCATTGAACATTGGGATTTATTCAGTCATATCTTTTCCATGACATGATTGTTAATCCCCACCACTTGGTTGGTCACTGTATATCCAACTACAACAGAGAAGACTGCATACGAAAACATAGAAAACAGATATGCAACGGAAAAAACTCTTGGCAGGTCTTTATAGCATAAGCTCCTCGGTAAAAACAAATCAAATCAGTTCAACATGCTTCCAAATCAGACCGAATTCATGCTTAAAGGAAATCACTGGAGAGTGGGGAAAATTTTAAATGTTCGATGCTGGATATAAGCTACTGAGGAGTTAAACAGTTAAGCTAGAGATAACTTAGTCCTAACAAATTCAACAAAACTTACCGAGAGATATTGAAACAGTCCATCTGATACTTGGGGTTTCAAATATACACCACCAGTGATGTAAGAGGCCTGTCCATAGATATGCACCATTACATCAGTGGGCCAAAAAGAAAACAATACTGGGAAAGAATAGATTTAGGACCAAAAGTTGCAGGTAGAGAAATGATACCTGCTGAAGAAAAGCAGAATGCTGGGATCCTATTACACATGAATCAATCGGTACCTGCAATAAAATGCATTTCTTAGAGTAGAACCACAATATCAATCTGAGTCCCATTTCCTAGTTTATAGAGATTACCTTTATTAACACAGTGTTGTTATTTTCGAATTAATCTAGAGAGAAATGAAACGGCTACAAAATTGAAGAAAAGAATTACTAAACCTCTACATACCATAGAACGTTGAGCTGAGAAAATTGCATTCATGACTGCGACATATCTGCCCAAAAAAAATAAAGTTTCAGCGGAGAACCTAAGATGAAAAGATTGTAGGCTGCTCAGATCAAACATACTGTCCGGGTCCATCTGGTGATCCATGCAGACACAATATCTGCCATCATTTCAAGCACAATCTTTTAGCAACTTCGATATCCAACGTAACAGAAAAGGAATCAAATTTTGAAGCACAACACAAGAAAAGACGTGTATTTTCCCAATAATAACCTTACTTCTAAAAGACACTAAAAGATCAAATTAAACGAGCAGTACAGGCAGTATAAATTTTGTAGCAATATCTGATAATATTACGTAAATAAAATTGTCCATGACATGGGACAGAGAAAAGGCAGTTAATATGTAGGTATTTCACTGGGAACGGTAGTTTCATTATGCCGTTTGGAAAGAATTTTAGTACAAGTAGATCAGGACAATTCAAAATTTGAACTGATGTTTTTATCAAGGTACATAGAACATCAAATGAATTAAAATATTGCCTTACCAGACCCCTCCCCCCCACCCCCATTAAGTTGGTTATGCACCTCTGGATTAAGAAACACTCTTTCAGGAGTAACATGAAACAGAAAAAGCCAAAGAAGTCACTGAGAAATTTCCGTGGATAATGTGTTTTGAGTAACAACATTTTATGCTAAAATTTACTAACCCCAATTGATCAGCCAGTAAAATATCATATAGGAATAGAATATACAAGTGGAAGTGGACAACAAAATCCACAGAAACTAGTAGAAATTTTCATATCAAATGCTACCAATTTAAACACCCAAGAACCCGTTTTCAGTTTCTTCTGAATTGAGGAACTTACCCGAGGCTGTGGATGAAGAGGCCCTGTACGAAATACCCGTTGAATATCTAACCATTCACGCAGGTTAAGAGAAGCACACTTCCTCAATACAAACGTGAATTCACAGCTATGCACCATAAAAGATAAAAAAACACTAAACTTGCAATTCAATGAGGATTAAAAAAAAAAAACCAACATGAAGTGATCGAGGATACAGCAGAGAGCCATGGAAAGGGAACCAGAAAGAAGTGAAAATCCAACTCCATCAACAGAGTCTTCTTGACTCAAGGTTTCATCTTTATCCACAAACTCCTCCAGTTTCTCCAACAAGCATTCAGCCCTTTGCATAGAGGAACTAGACGAATCAAACACATAGTCACATGAATTGTAACCAGTTGCAATCACAACCACTTGGTTCATCTGATTCAGCAGAAGTATTGAATTCAAGAAAGCAAGAACCTGCATTTTTTCCCAAAAATTCCAGCATCAAACTTCAATGAATAGAAACTACAAGGACTATTTATCTAAAAAAAACAAATTATGGGTTTTGGGGGGTTTACATGAGATAGAAATTTAGAGAATGTGAAGGCAGTATTCTTCATGGAGCTCCAAAAGTACGGATTTGTATCGATCAGAACCATCAATAGGCTTACATCATCTGAAATTACTCAAAAAGAAGATTGATTTAAGACAATTAATTTATGTGTAGTTTTGTTTTAGTCCATTAGCATATACTTATTGCATAACTTCAGCTACTTAGAAAGGGAGAGAGAGACCTGTGTAAAGCTTTGATGAAACCGGAGTCATGGCCGCCGGCAGAACTTACTGGTATACTGAAAATGGGAAATAGAGGAAAAGCCTGAGTGCGAGTTCGGGGTAGAGAGATTGTGACTTCCAGTGGAACCTTTGCTGCAACGTACTGTCGGATTTTGCCTTTTAGCCCTCCCGCTGTAAAGTAAAGTGAAAACCCAGAAAAAGAGAGAAATTTGGGGAGAGGACTTTTGGTCATTAAGAAACGCCGAAGCATCTACATCATCAAGACAGTTTGGCCGAGTGGTCTAAGGCGCCAGATTTAGGCTCTGGTCCGAAAGGGCGTGGGTTCAAGTCCCACAGCTGTCAAAGTGAACATCTTGTAAGTTCTTACTTTTTATCTCAATTTTATGAAACTATTTCTTTTTCCAATTTGCTAACAATGTGACTATTATACGAACTCTATAATAACATGTACAGAAAGTTGTTTGAATTGTACCTTAAAAACTTGGGCCTCCATCCCACTTTACTATTATTCTAACTTATGGCTTTTTATTTAAAAATTACTTAGGATAAGTTCATCCAAACAGACTTTATATATAATTTTGGCTAAGGTGTACGAACTCTATAATAACACGTATAAAAAGTTATCTGGATTATACCTTAAAAATTTCGGTCACTTTCATTCAATGTTGATTTCCTTTGCCCTTCTCATATAAACATGTGTACTTTGAAATATTCTCTTTTTTCCTATGCTCCCTTTCTTTCTCGCTTTATCTCCCTCTTTTAATAAGATAACTTTTCTAGATTGCATTATTCTTCATCCTAAGGTACTCATTCTTTTGTACATTTTTGTTAATCCATGAACATGATCTATACTTCTCGATCGAAAAAATACAAGAGAGAAAGTAAGAAAGTGCTACATAACATGTACAAAAAGTTGTCTGAATTGTATCTTAAAAACTTGGGCCGCTTTCATTCAATGTTGATTTCCTTTGTCATTCTATTATTAACACGTGTACTTTGAAATATTCTCCCTTTTCTACGCTCCCTCTTTCGTTTAGGCTCTCTCTTATAATAAGGTAATTTTTTTACGTTGCATTATTCTTCATCTAAGGTACTCATTCTTTTTCACATTTTTGTTAATCCGTGAATATGATTTATACTTCTCGATCGAAAAAAGTTCAACAGAATAAGTAAGAAAGTTCAGCTACATAACATGTACAAAAAGTTGTCTGAATTGTACCTTCTTGAGTCTCTTTCATTCAATGAACACGTGTTTGAAATATTCTCTTCTTTCTTACTTTCCCTCTCTCACTTAATCTCTCTCTCTCTCTCTCTCTCTCTCTTTTAATAAGGTAATTTTTATAAGTTGCATTATTTTTCATCCTAAGGTACTCATTCTTTTATACATTTTTGTTAATCCATGAATATGATCTATACTTCTTGCGGGAAAAAATAAAGATAGAAAGTAAGAAAGTTCAATTACATAGGGTAAAGAGAGAGGTGAACGAGAGTTCTAATAGTTCTCCTTGTTCTATATAGGTCTATGAGGGTCCCATATTTTTCTTACTTGAATGAAGAAATACATAACCTCTATTTTCGGGCATGGCCATCAATTCGTTTCCGCTTCTGAACACCAAAAAGCGACTGAGAGAAGAGCGTAAACTTAAGTCTGACATATGAATATGATCATAAATGTGGTGAAATCTAATAGGGCATGGTTATCACTTTATCATATAGTGTAGTGCAATCTTTATTTTGAGAAGTCGGGTGGGGAATTAACTTCTTCTTTTTTTCACAAGCAAGGAATTGGCTACGGATCCTCTTCTTCATCAATCAGAAATATGATGACCCGGTGAATTTTCTGTGTGGAGGGACAGATATTAAATGTTAAACATGCAACATTTACATATCAGATTGTGTGTGCCGCAGAAAAATAAATAAAAAATTGTGTGTGCATATGCGTTTGGAATAGGGCTACCTTTTAATATAGTACAATGTTAAATATAAATGTAAGATAAAGTAAGGAGTAAAGTAAAAATAGTCATTCTTACTGTATTCAATGTTAGGCAACATTCACGGCTAGTATGTTATTGTTGTTGTTGTTGACCGTTGATGAGTTCAATTGTTGGTTCTTTAAGTGCTCTGATTCAGCTTGTCAAGTTTATGTTTGCTATAGTATTTTTAAGGTATGGCTAATCTAGATTCATGCTAAAAAATCTCAGGTACGCATCATTCATTCCAATTCTCTTTATTTTGCAAGATTTTGGATATAGCATGAAAAATAAATGGGAGGGTCAAATTAAAAAAATCTAACATATTCTTGGAAGTCCAAATGATAGTTAATTTTATTTTTTTTTGGGTACTTAGCCCCGATGATACTAAAGATACTTATTCAGACTAAACCCAAAAGGTTACAAATATTTTTTCAACAATTTTTTTCTACTTTTTGCAATTTTACTCGGGTAATGCTAAGGAAGAGAATAGATTCTAAGCTCGTAGAGAAAAATTTAATCATCTTGAAAGGGAGAGAATAAAACAAGAAAGATAAATTAAATAAACTATGAATTAAATAACTCGGAAAAAAAAAAGGAGTAAAATTTGGTGTCTACGTTCTACACCAAAGCTTTATTTGAGATTTTTAAACGGTATAACTCTTATTATAAAATAATTATACAAATAATAGTACTTTTGTTTTATTCCAAAAAAAAAAAAGCATATTCGTTTATAGTTGTAGCATTTTTTAAGATTCCTTACTTTATTTATTGGTCTTCAATTTCATAAAATAATTTGATCAATACAAATTCAAAATTTAAGGGATTATTTTTTGTCATATTATAATTCTCTCTTTGTTAAGAAACCTAGCTCAAAGTAACAATTAATATAAAACAAGTGAAGACAAGAGAGAAAGAGATGAGAGATTCTTTGTAACGACCTAATGGTCGTTTAGCTTTCTAGAACCCCATTCCCCAAAATGAGACTTCCCGTACTTATTTTTACTGATTTATGTCTTGCAGGGATGATTAGTTTGGAAGAGTTCAGGTTGAAATCGAAACACTTGATTTCTTAAGGTTGGCTTAAAATGAAAAGTTTGACTTTGGTCAACATTTTGGGTAAGCGACCTTGGAATTAAAATTTGATAGTTCCAATAGGTTTATATGATTATTTTGGACTTATCCGTATGTACGGATCGGATTATGGATGACCCGGGAGCATTTTGGCGCCTAATGGTAAAAGTCGGTTATTGAAGGTTTTAGAAGTTCTTTAATTTGGTTGAAAATTATTTTGGTGACATCGAGGTCCAAACGGAATTTCAATACCGGAAATAGTTCTATAATGTCATTTAAGACTTGCACGCAAAATTTGGTGTCACTCCGAGTAGTTTAAGTATGTTTCGGCGCATTGGAAGTAAATTGAAGAACTTAAAGTTCTTAAGTTTAATTCAATTGGTTTTAGGGTGTGATTCTTAGCTTTAATGTTATTTCGGGCATCCAATAGTTCAAGCGAGTTTGTTTTATGATTCCAAACTTGTTGGTATGTTCGCGCGGGGCCCCGAATGCCCGGAGTGCCAATCGGACGAGGCTTGGACCAAGTTGAGAAATTGGAGCAACAACTGAAGCATCAGGTCTGCCATAATCGTACATGTGCTTGGCCAGTCGTAGCCCGCATGTGCGAGGAATTGGCCGCAAAAGAGGTTCTGGAACATTTGGCAAGGGACCGTAGGTGCGGAGGTTTGTGCGTACCCGCGAATGCACAAGTGCGAAAGAGAATGGCGCAGGTGCAAAGCTGGGCGCAGAAATGATAATGCAGAAGCGGTCTACCGCCCATAGAAGCAGCCCACGCTGGACTCAAAGAGTTCCACAGAAGCGTATCGAGCACCGCAGGTGCGAGACCGCATATGCGGTCACTGCACTGCAGGTGCGAAAATCGCAAAAGGCAGAACCTCATTTAATACGGGACTTAGGTATTTTGAGCTTATTTATTTCATTATGGGGCAATTCTTGGAGCTCTTAGAGAGGGGATTTCACCTAACACTTTGAGGTAAGTAATTCCTATATAGTTTAAATGCATAGTTTATGGGTAGATTATAACATGTAAATTAGTGAAAATTATGGGTTTAGGTGAAAACCTAAGGTTTTGATAAAAATGAAATTTACCACGAAAATAACTATGGAACTTTGCGAAAATCATATATTTATGTTACTAAGGTTATGGGTAACAACGTTTTTCAAAAAATTTTAAAATCCGGGCACATGGGCCCGGGGGTTGAATTTTAAAAACCTTTCATTTAGGATTAGGTAATCACTTAAATAGTTAGAATATAAACTTTGAACATTTATTGATTAGTTTTTACACTATTTGCATAGTTTTGGATTGCTCAGTCTGATTTGAAGGTTTGAGCGCATTCTTGAATTTGGAAGTAGGCTATGAGACGAGCTAGTCTCCTTTGTAACCTTGCAAGAGGGAATTAACCCCATAGGTAAATTAAATAAATGTGTACCAAATTGTGGGGGCTACGTATGTACGAGGTGACGAGAGTCCGTACGTAGTTACTATCATGCTATTGTCTGGGTAGTTTAGGCCCCGTATCACGCTTTATTTAAAATGTTTGTTCCCTTACTTGCTAATTTAATTGTTTAATTCATGTTGGAACTTGATAAAAGAATTCTAAAAGGGTAAATTCACTTACTTGAAGATTGAATGGAATACTTGACTATAAATGAGAAATTTGTGCTTTCTTTGAAACTTATTGTTATTCATGGATCGGGCCGAACACCTCAGTAATAGATAGATGCATCTATGGTTCGCACCGTTCGACCATCTATTAGTGCATAATTTAAATATTATGATGTATTGGACCGTACGACCTCGGCATAATTTGCGCATGACAATTCTTTGGCACTCTCCATGATTTATATTGCTTAAGTTGTTAAATGATATAACTAAACTTGGAATATATATTTGTGAAAGAAAACTTGTTATTTCCTGTTTATTGAGCTTTCAGTAGTAATCATGAATCCCATGCTTAGTATAATATTTTAAATATATTATTATTAGCACATAGTAAGTGTCAAAGTCGACCCATCATTACAACTTTTTCGAGGTTAGAGTGGAAGGGTTCCTCCGTTAGTACAGCTAGTCGGGTTATCTCTTTTCTGAAGGCTCAACATATGGTCGATAAGGCTTGTTTGGCTTACCTAGCATATGTTCGGGATACTATCGCAGAATTTACGATGATTGATTCAGTACCATTAGTCTGGGAGTTCACCGATGTGTTTTCTTCTGACCTTCCAGGCATGCCATCAGATCGTGATATTGAATTATGTATTGATTTGGCTCTAGGTACCCAGCCTATATCTACACCACCATATTGTATGGCTCCAAAAGAGTTGTAGGAGCAGCTTGGGGAGTTGTTAGCAAAAATGTTTGTTAGACCAAGTGATCACCTTGGGGCGCACCAATGTTATTTATAAAGAAGAAAGATGGGACTATGTGGATGTGCATTGATTATTGCCAATTGAACAAATTTACCATCAAGAATAAGTACCTGTTACCGCATATTAATGACTTGTTTGACCAGTTACAGGGGGCATGGGTGTTCTCTAAGATATACTTGAGATCAGGGTATCATCGGTTGAAGATTCGCGACTCGGATGTTCCGAATACTTCTTTCCGTACTAGATATGGCCATTACAAGTTTCTGGCGATGTTTCGGCTTGACTAATGCCCAGCGGCATTTATGGATTTGATGAACATAGTGTTTAGGCCTTATATTGATTCGTTTCTCATTGCCTTCATTGATGACATTTTGATCTACTCACGTAGCATGGGGGAGCACGAGCAACATTTGAGAGTGGTGCTTTAGACATTGCGAGAATTGAAGTTGTATGCTAAGTTCTCCAAGTATGAGTTTTAGCTAGAGTCTGTGGCACTCTTAGGGCATGTTGTATCGGGCGAGGGTATTAAGGTGGATCCCAAGAAGATTGAGGCAGTACAAAGTTAGCCTCGTCCCACTTTGGCGATTGAGATGAGGAGTTTCCTGGGGTTAGCAAGTTATTATCGCCGGCTTATGAAGGTTTTTTCATCCATTGCAACATCCTCTAACTAGATTGACCCAAAAAGGGTGCTCCGTTTCGTTGGTCTGATGACTGTGAGGTGAGATTTCAGAAGCTTAAGACAACTTTGACTACAATACAGATTCTAGTGTTGCCTTCCGGTTCGGGATGTATACGGTATATTATGACGCCTCACGTGTTGGCTTGGGTGTGTATTGATGTAGGAGGGGCGCGTTATTGTATATGTTTTGCATCAGCCTTAGATTCATAAGAAGAATTACCTTATGCATGATAATGCTCTTAAGATCTGGAGGCATTATCTTTATGGGGTGTCATGTGAGGTTTACACCGATCATCGCAGCTTACAACATATGTTCAAGCAAAGGGATCTCAATTTGAGGCAGCGCAGATGGCTTGAGTTACTTAAGGATTATGAAATCACTATTCTTTATCATCTGGGCAAGGCGATGTAGTTCGGTGCTTTGAGTAGAAAGGCAGAGAGTATGGGTAGCTTGGCATTCATTTCAGCAGAGGAGATGCCACTAGCCTTGGACATTCAGTCCTTGGCTAACAGACCTGTGAGGTTGGATATTTCAGAGCCCACCCGAGTTCTTGAGTGTGTTGTTGCCCGGTATTTACTATTGGAGTAGATCAAGGCTCGACAATTTAATGATCCGCACTTGGCAGTTCTCAGAGAGACAATACTACAGAGTGGTGCCAATGAGGTTTCTGCTAGCGAGGATGATGTTCTACGACTCCAGGATCGTCTATATGTTCCTAATGTTGATGGCTTGAGGGAGAGAATTCTAAAGGAGGCACATAGTTCTCGGTATTCCGTTCATCCAAGTGCTACGAAAATGTATCGTGACATGAGACATCATTATTAGTGGCGGCAGATGAAGAAAGACATAGTTGGCGGTATTAATCTCCACTTTTAAACTTCAGAACTTGTTATTTTTAAATGTCTCTCACTCATCTCTCTAAGAAATTTCTTCACACTCTATTGATATCTATATTCCTTACTATATTCACCACTACTATCAACTTTAATTTAAATCTTACTATTTGATTGATGTTACGGCCTATCTCAGTTACTTGAGAGTATAAACAAAATTCTACTACTGGTTGAAGTCTCCAAAACACTTGGTATCAGTGCTTTGTCCAAATAATTTAAATGAAGTGTTACCCAAAATGACATAATAATGAGTAAACAGTAGATATCTTACTATATCATGAGTTATCCAAGTGTTAATAAGAAGGAAGTTCTGTATTTGAGAATGAATACAACATCAAGTGAAGATAATATATTGAGAAAAAAATCATTTACTTTATGGGCCATTTTAATGATGTTAGCCACATGTCGGATAACTATGATAAAATATAATAATGAAGCACCTCTCGACCTGCACAAAATGAAAAATAATTAATATGCTTTCAGCCTATGAAAATAAATCAAATTGCAAATGCAATAGGCACCACTACAGGAACTTTTGATTAATGATTGAAACCAAAGAAATTTACAAATATCTGTTAGAAATTATCTTTCTTTTAACCGTAAAAGGTCCTTACATTAAATTTGGAGAATTACATGTTGGTTAATGAGGACACATCATAAGCAGAGATGCTAACTTACTGAAAGACTATAAATCACCAAAAGAGAGAGAGGAAAATAAAAAGTAAATTACACCAATTTACCTTAGTTTTTTTTTGAAAATTATGCCGATTTATATATTCAAAACGAGGAAAAAAATATGGCATCTGAAAATCCAGAAAGTACTCAAAGCTGAATAATTTCGGTATAAAAAAATAAATTAGCGTCAAAATCGACAACAGTAGTTCAATAGCGCCATGGTTGTCTAATCATCGGAGACATAACTCTAGCCAAGTTACACCATGCTAATACTCGTTCCCACGCATGTTGATCTCCATTGATGTTGGTCAACGTCGTCACAGCAACAAATAGTAAGAGAGAGAGAGGGAGCAAAGGATCAAGGAGGGTTGACCAACCACCGCCCAAGAACTATTTTACATAAACGTCCTCAAGTAAATGCGGGTAATAAGAAAACCTAAGGTCATAAATATAATTACACTTAAAAGGAGGAGGATGAAGAGCTCCTTATTCTCATTTCTAAATAGAGTACTAGTTTCTACGAATATGTGTTGCAAGTAATTCCATGTCAATTGAAAATATACTGAAGAAGAAAAAATTATTGTAAAACGTAGTTTGTGTTTACATTAATGATTGGCAAATGTGTAGGATCAAAAGTCGTTTTGAAAAGCATTATAAGTTCAGAAAGTTTGAAGACATTTGCAAATTAACTAACAACTTAATCTTAAGAAATTTTGGTCCTTATAATCATTGCAAAATTTGTTTTTAGGCACTTCTCTAATTGTTTCACGAAAATATTACTAGAAGAGTTACTATGTGAAAATTTACGAACATATTTCAAGCATCATAAGTATAATTGATAAATAATGATTTATAAAATACCTTATATTTGGTCATAGATTTTTTAGTCATGTGCTACCAATCAAAAGAGGCAAAAAATATAATTTTTTTATGACTGTTGCATCTATTCAAATAATTGAGGACGAAGGTTCATTCATCTGTAACTCAAGGTTAAAGTTCTCTTACAAATGGTGAATGGTCAATGCATTATATATATGCAAGCAAAAATTCTCTAATCCACTGAAAGCTCGGCTTCACCGCTGCAAGGATGTGATTCTCAATAACAAACTATATTAAGTTCAATTGATTTGTATTAAAATATCACAAAATTTATAATCACATTCAAAATATACTAAACTTGTCTTTTCATCTTACTCGACGTTTCTGCATGTGTTCATATTTAAAAATTTCCTTATTAGGAAATCTTCAATATTTTTGTTATTATTGTGTTTAATGATCAATTATTCTGGAACAAGGGCGTCATCACCTCTTAAAATTATTTGCTCTCCCTACTCAAAGTAATAAATCACAAAAATAATGAATATGTTCTTGATTTTATAGTATTTCTTAGCTGAATCGTTTCAATCTGATGACATAAATATATTTTCAAAGTTTATATTTACTGTTTTTTTTTTATTTTTGTTCATTTTAGAAGCACTTCTAGTACTTAACGAGAATTGCCTTACGAATTTATTACTTTTTTACAAACGATTTATCAACATTACCTTTTTGATTGGTAGAGAAATTCAACCAAAGCTTCTTATATCCATCCCTTAAAAAAGTTATTCTTTAGGTGGAATTTTATATGGTATTGACATAAGAAATTATTTTAAATTTGTATTTAATCTATTTTTTTTTGTGAATAATTGTGATAACTCATATAAAAACTATCTTTAGATTAATGTAATTCTTGAAGAATTATTTCGGTTTGGCTTTCATAAGGCCAAAATATATTTTTAATTTGTATTATATTGTCACGACCTCAATCCAAGTCGTGATGGCTCTCAACACAATGCGAGGCAAGCCTGATCATTTTAACACTCTCAACCCACGTACGAAGCTCATTACCAATTAATAGAGTTAAATTATCCGTTTAACATGATTCCAATATGTGATAATAGATAAAACAGTGCGGAAACCCGTAACAAATACCAAAACAACGTCCAAAAGATCTGGTGTCACGAGTTTAGAGTCTCTACATACAACCGAGTAGCAACCTATACATATAAAAGTCTAGAATGCGGAAACAAAAGGATAAAGGGAAGAATCGGGTCCTGCGGACATCGTGCAGCTACCTCGATAACTCCGGTGACAATTTGGACAACAGCAAACAACTCTACTAAGCCTCTGAGATACCTGTATTTGCACACATGGTACAGGGAGTAAAGTGAGTGTGAGCACATGATTTTTGCACCAAGCAAATAATTCCAAAATTAAAATAAATATGTTTTTGGGTGCAATTACTTGTTTTGTTTGAAATTAGCTATACTTTGTGTATTTGAATAAGTAGAAATTAGAAAAAATAAAAAAAAAATAGGCTAGGCAATTATTTTGTTTTAATTAATTAGTTTAGAAAAAGAAAATTAGCAAAATAGTTCTCAATAGCGAAAATTAGAGAAAAATAGTAGAAAAATTGCAAAAAAATAGTAGATAATTAGCATAAGTAGGAAATTAGGTTTTTATAACATTCCATAAAAGAAAAGAAAAAAAAAGTATAAAAGAAAATACATAAAAATCATTAAAATCAGAAAATGCAAAAATAATTGGGTGGTGCAATAAGCTTGGGCCAATTTGAATTGAACTTGGAGGCCCAAGCACTTAAGTCCAAGGGATCCGGTCCAATGTTTTAACCTGAGGTGATCTCAGCCGTTCACTTCCTCAAATCAACGGCTGAGAATATTAGTTGAATTATAAGGGGATTGGTTAATGTGTGAGATTTGATCTCAACCGTCCATCAGGCCAAATCCAACGGCCAGGAAGTAATCTGGAATTAAGTCCAGAGGTAGGTGTGAGACTCAATCTTCACCGTTCATTCAGGCTAGATCCAACGGTTAGAATAATTAGAGGATTTGTTCAATTAACTGAGGTGTGAGGATTGATCCCAGCCGTCCATTGGAAATGATCTGGCGGAAGGAGTCGTTGTTCTTATTTGAAACAATGCGGCGTCGTTTAGTTGTGACAAAGCTCGACCGTTGATCATCACCGATCTAACGGTTGAGATCACCTTAGGTTGTCCGAGTATATAAGGCTTGTGTCTCGTTTGAGACAAGCCATTACATACACTCGTGAACCTAGCCGCCCTCGAAGCCTCTTCTTCTCCCTTCTTCGTCTTCAGTCTCCAACAAGAAACCCTAGCCGTCCATGGCGGCCACCACTCTCCACAGTGGTCGCCGGCTACACCCAACATCCCATAACCTTCATATTCATCTTCTTCACCTCAAATAACGCCAGAAACCCTAAAACAAACCCTTTTCTCTAAACTCCGGTCACCGGAATCTTCGTCGGTGATCACTAAACAACGAGAACCGTCCCCAAACCAACGCCAATCACTTCCTCTTCACCTGATCTATCCAACTGTACCACCCATACCCCTCGAATATCCCTTGAACTCTTCGAATATCCAAAATAAGGTCGCCGGAAACCCAACTCCGGCGACTCCAAAACTCAAACCTTCTCAAGATTCAACCTTTCCCCTTCTTAACACCCCCTTTTAACCAGAAACCCTAAAAGGCTTCATCTTGAAGTCTAATGAAAAACCAGAAAAGAAGAACGAAAAAAAAAAGAACAAAGAAGAAGAAACAAAGGAAAAGGTCCGAGAGAAAAGAAGTCCGAGAGAGAGAACAAAAGAGGAAAAGGGGAAAGCTCGGGGGACAGGCCCCGCTAAGCTAAGTATCCCAATCCTTTTTCTGCTTCTTTGGTTTCTTTGTTTTTTGTTTTGCATGTTTTGTATTTCTTTGTTGTTCTTTGTATGTTTGGCATGTTTTTTTAGTTAGTCGCATGAACTAGGATTTTTTTTAGTCTCTGATAAGTTTCTGTCTGAGCTATGTTTTCTTGTCTTGCATGTTTCTTTCTGTCCTTTTCTATATCTCGTGCTTAGTTGTTTAGTCATTTGCTATATCCATTTCGGTTGTTTGCTTCTCTGTTTGGATTCCTTTTCTGATATCTTCCTCTTGTCTTCGTCTTTGTACTCTGTTAGTATTAGGCCTTTTCAATTTCATTGGTCTTTGACATCTCCTTTTCATGTTTAAGTTTTGACTCTAGTTTTCTTTGCTAGTTTTTAGTAGTTTGAATGATTTTTCTCTCCTGTTTCTTCGAGTGATTAGTTATAAGGTTCTTACATGTTGTTTCTTCTTTTGTTTCACATCTTTTTGCCTGTGTCTCTGATGTTTAGTCATAAGGTTCCTTAACCTGTCCCTTTTGAGCCTGTTAGTGATAGGATTTTGTCTGTTATTTGTCTTGTTTTGATCTCATGGTTCTTTGCTCTAAGTTCAATAGATTTCATCTTTTCCTTGTCATTTTAACTGATTGATTTTTGATTCACTGCAAAAAGCATGACCTTTGATCTTTATCTTCTGTTTAAAATCATTGATAAAAAGCTCAAGTTACTGTGACCATTCTTGTTGCTTTGGGCTTTTATGATATATGATAGAATCAGGTTTCCTTTTCATCTTGTTTATCTTCATGGTTTCTTTTGTTTTGCTTGTTTCAAACCATGTTTTGTTTCGTTGAGTCAAAAGAGTTACCTTGAATTCCCTTTCCTTCTTCATCTTGTAAATATTGCAGTCTTTGATCTGTTTAGTTGTTATAGTCTAGCTTTCTCCTATTGTCATGCATGCTTAGTTCTAATATTAGCTTAACTTTATTCTCTTAAGTATCCTGATTGGTCTTTCTTGTTTCTTTTTTACTGTTTCTCCATGTTCTTCTGCTCTTCATCTTCATCTTATCTGTCATGCACTTGTATTAGATTTAGGTTGGTATTTGGGAAAAGTTTTAGATTAGTAGGTCTGGTTGATTACCATTCTTATGTTATTCTGTTAGACCTATTGTTCTCATATCTGATATAGGCCATGTTTCATTTCCTGTTGACTGTTATGAAATCTAGTCTTTACTATGTCTATGTTCATGAACTCTAATTGTGCTCTGGGTCATTCAGTGAACCTTTTAACATAAAGTGATTGTGACTAAGCCTGATTGATGTTAATTGACATTTTGCTACATGAATCTGAGTTATGTGAATTGATTAGTTGAGATTCAACATTATCAAACCCCTCTTCTGAGTTTTAATTGATTAATAAACAATATTTGGCTTCATGTGGTTATGTGTGCAATTATATGTTGAAATGTCTAAGTTTGCAATAGTTTTATGTTAGTATGAACACTATTAATACCTATCATACATTAGGTGAATTGGGTATAGCTGTTAGTGCTAGGTTTCATAAAATGGCTAGTTTTTGAATAGGTTAGAACTGAAAATGAATAAAATAGACTATAAGTTTAATAATTGACCTAAGAGTGGTCAACTTTGCAAAAGTTGACCAACTCTATAAGGTCTAAACACACCAGCCCACTCTCAAAGGATGCTGGTTGTGCAAAAATGGTCAAGCCTGCAAATGCAGACTTGCCCAGGCTCTCTTTTGAGCCCTGGACATTGAGTGGCCAAACCTGCAAAAGTTCTGGGCCCAACAGTTCAGCAAATGGGTTCAATTGCCCAGGCCAGGTCTCAACTTGAGACTGGCCATTAGTTAAATAAGTCCCAAAGAAAGCTGAAACTTGACCTAGGCAGTCAAGTAAATCAGCAGTGGCATTCAGGGCATAATTGGAAACCAAATAGGTAAAATAGTGAATAGATTGAAACATAAGAGGGTAAGGGAGTCATTTGTACCCCTGATTTATGCAATTTTGCAGAAATTCAAGGGTATAATGGTCTCCCTAAAATGGGATATCTGTAAAAATCCCAAACCATTAGGGCTACATTGGTACAAACCCACAAAAAGGAATCTTTAGAACCTTCCAGCACATGCCGGAAGGGTTTCTGCTAACTGAATTGGGGGCTTAAGTAAATATTTCATAAATTTTAGAGGGGGAGAAGTGGTATTAATCCCATAACTTTCTCCCCAAGTTTCAGCCCTTATCCTAGCTATAAATACACCTTAAAAGGGGGCTGAAAAGGGGGTTCGAAAATTAGCAATCTGAAATACATCTAGGCTGGTTTTATTGAATACAAAAGCTTCAGAGATAAAAATAGTAATATAACAGTAGGATTTCTGGGATTTCTTTTGAGTTAGAATCTGTCAATTGCTTCTGGTTTTGGGTTCTCTGCTCGATCATTTGCCTGGGTTTCTACTTGTTTGCTTGTTGTTGGGTTCTCTGTTATTGTTGCTGTGGTTTTTGCCTTGTGGATCTTCAGTCACAGTTGCATTGCTTTGCTTGAGTCCATTGCTGTCTTGCTTACTTGATCTCCCTAGAACTCATCGATTTTCCTTTTTCATCCAGGTACAATTCTCTTATGAATGATGTTGTATTGACGCTTTGATGAAATAAAAGTGGAGATTCAAGATTAAGTTTATGCTGTTTCATAGTTGTAGTTTAAGATTATGAGTTTAAGATTGTAATTTGTTTGTTGTAGTAGTAGATAGT
Source organism: Nicotiana noctiflora (assembly GCA_032618575.1). Classification (NCBI taxonomy): domain Eukaryota; kingdom Viridiplantae; phylum Streptophyta; class Magnoliopsida; order Solanales; family Solanaceae; genus Nicotiana; species Nicotiana noctiflora. The sequence continues at coordinate 317,584 of JASVEL010007382.1, forward strand.
AGCTGAAAAACAGGAACATAGATAATGTAATAGCAGTAGTATAGTAGTAGTAGTAAGTAGCACCTCACTTAGTTAATTAGGTAAAATCTCTAAAAAACAAAGTTAAATGGCCATCACATAAGTCATTAATAACAATATGCTCATAGTAAAACCATCAATCATGCTCACGTAGTAGTTTGTTTTAGATCTACACCTGGATTTGAGCAAATTTTAAAGAGGAAACAGTCGGGTAAAGCAACAACTGGATTTGTAATATCTAATAAGAGGTTTAGTTCATAATGAAATCAGTGGTATAATCATAACTTTGTGCATAACTCCTTTCAGTTTTAGACAGTCCATAGATAATTAGCTTAACTGTTATTCAAGCCTCACTTTTAATCGATTTGTCCTTCTTAGATTTCTCAACTAGTAAATAATATAGATGTTAGTGTCAACTCGTTAGTAGAGGTCAAGATTAGAAACAATCTCTTAACTCGAGTCTTATGTGCAGTGGATAATTGATTCATGATTTGTCGGAAAATTGTATACTGATTTCTCTTTTTGATGAATAAAACATTTTGAATTCATTCTTATTTTATATCACTGTCATGATTACATTTCTGCTTTTATTATTTCAAGCTGGTCTGAACTCGTTATATAAAATGGGCCCAAATTGTGTCGTAAATTTGATCGACTGGTTAAGCACAAGTCTGAAGACTGCTGGGGCTTTAAGGCCTGGGCCAATCCATTGCTTGTCTGATTAAGTGAACGGAAGTCCAGGCCCAGTGGAGAAAGAAGATATATATGGGCCTGGGATGCTTAGTATTAGTAATGACGATTAAGGGAAAAACACAAATAGAAAAATATAGTATACACCTCTTAGGATTGAGACTCTAAAATTAAATCGGGATGAGCCTCGCACGACACTAAACAGCGGGGCCCCCCTTTAGTAATGAAATAATGTATATAATAGATTCGGGAAGGCTAATAGCGAATTCCATAGTCTATCCCAAAAGATTTTAAAAGCCGATAGACGTTATTTAGGGCACGATTTAACGTACTTTCCTGTGAACGAGTGTGCACTTGGTGCGACTCAAATCTAAATCTCGGCAAAGCTGAAATACACCGAAAGTCATAGGCGTACTGGTTGCGGTATGACTCGAGGCGTGTTTTCGCGATGCCGCAAATTCTTTAAAATAATATTTATGTAAAAAGCACTATATGTTGTTAAAATCTGTGATTAAGTCAAACAAGAGTCGGGAACGACAATTGAGTGACCGTGCTAAAACCACGGAACCCGGGAATGCCTAACACCTTCTCCCGGGTTAACAGAGTTCCTTATCCGGATCTTTGCTTCGCAGACATTTTTAAGAGTCAAATTCCTCGGATTCGGGATTAACCGGTGACTTGGGACACCATTATCATTCCCAAGTGGCGACTCTGATTAATCTCAATAAAATCCCGAACCGATTGTCCTTTAATTGGAAAAACTCCTTCCCTTACGTTATTTTATCCGTTTCGGGCATCTGAGCGTCGGGGTATACCCTACGAGCGTAATTATATGCTTATGTTTCCCAAAAGTGGGGTAGTAAAAAGGGAGGTGTGACAGCTCTGGCGACTCTGCTGGGGACCCCAACCCCGAACTTCGGTTTCAGGGTTTAAGAACTCGAGCTCCTTAGAATTGCCGTTCGCGTTATTGTTTGACTTCATTATATGATTTGAACAACATGCCATGTGCTTTATCGCTTTGATATTATGTGGATTGTATATAAAATTGTGCCGAAAACCTTTCTCTCTTCACCCCCGGGGATGTGCTTACTGGTTGAGACTCCCCTTTCTATTAAAGTCACCCTAAATTAAGAAAATAGAGGCCGGATAAGTTACAAAGCCGATTGACTCCGCGGGTCACCGGTACGTAGCCCCTCCTCGATTCGAGTTGTCCGCTCGGGTACACGGTCTAGCACTCTATGAAACCGTAAGATTTTGAACATAGGTCTAGGACGATTATTTGCATCATATTTGACTTAGGGGACTCAACACGGGGGTTGGGTCCGTCTAGGACAGGTGACCCCGGTATTGGAAAAGACCGAGCATGTTATGTGTTGCATTTTTATTGTCCTTGATCGTTATGCGGACCGGTGAAAATCCCGAGGATAGAAAATTGTGGAAAAAGAAAAAAAAAAGAGAGGAAAATAAGATTTATAGGAAATAGGTATCCGAAAATTTGAAAATCTAAAAAAAAAAAGTGGAACAATTTTTGTTGAAATAATTGGTCAAATAATCTGACCGAACTACGCAAGTTTGATTCTCGCCATTAGGTGGGATACGTAGGCAACCCTTAAACGGGTCCAACCACACTTTTAGAAAAAAGACCAAAAAGATTTTCCTTTCAAATAATCGAGGTGATCGCTATTTTTGGAAATGGCCGAATGTCCGTAAGGACGCCGGAAGGCTGTTTTGCAAAAATGGCCACTTCGAAAGTCATTTTTCTTTTCTTTTCTTCAAAAATGAAAAACTTGCATTGAAAAAGATTTTCCTTTTTTTTTAAATAAAATCGCCTTAATAAATGTGCAGGATGAGCACAAATGATGAATGAACATTTCTCCCTAAATAAAATTCCTTTGGAGCTAAAATTATGGTGGCAAGACATGGGATCAGATGGTCAAGACTGGGTCAAAGGTTACTTAAAAGGCCTTACGGGGTTATTAGACATGGTTCCCCGAGGCGATGTGATTAGAGCGTTGGTCACGTTTTGGGATCCGGCACACAATGTATTGCATTTCCCAGATTTTGAGCTCACCCCTACTCTAGAGGAGATTGCCTTCTATATCGGGAAGACTGAGGTCCCGTTAAAAGGAAAATACCCGATATCTCCGAGGACGGTAACAGTACATCGTTTCCTGGACTCTTTGAAAATTGCCAGGAATGTTCACAACGAAGATCTGGCCAACGGGTTTTGTTCCTTAAGCTTCATCTATAATAGGTTTGGACACGTTGGGGGTTTCAACGACCTCACAAACAAGTTATGCTGCAAGTCTAACCGAGCGAAATGGGAGGAACACCGGAGGTTTGCATTTTTGGTGGCATTTCTCGGAATTGTCGTATTCCCGAGGAAAGATGGACATATCAACATAAAAGTTACCGGGGTAGCCACCACACTGATAGTACAAGATAATTGTACTCTAGCCCCAATGATCGTGGCGGACATCTACCGTGCTCTAACTGCGTGCAAAGCGGGAGCCAACTTCTTTGAAGGGTGTAACTTGATCTTGCAAATCTGGCTAATTAAACATCTATGCCACCATCCTTCGTTCTCGAGTTATGGTTCGGCTGAACGGACATGTTTGGAAGAGTTCAGTACGAGAACAAAAGAAGTGAAGTTGCCGGAGGAAGTCCAAGGTTGGATTGTGTATCTTCGATCACTAACCGATGGTCAAATCGATTGGACGTATGACTGGCTACCTCTTGACGAGGTAATGTATATGCCAACGGAGGGATCGCCATTTTTGATCATGGGTTTGAAGAGCATACAACCTTATGCCCCATACAGGGCCCTGCGACAGTTGGGTCGGTGTCAAATTATTCCGAGAGATGGGGACCTCAGTGTGCAAGCTGTAGAGATTGGTCCGGATGGGCAATTCCCGGAAGCAAAAATCCGGCAAATCTGGAATGAGTGCCAAAACTTGAAGATTGATACTTGTGTGCCGAATAGAGCAAAGGGAGAAATGTCGCCTGGATACTCCACATGGTATCGACGAGGGGTTGAGCATGAACGTCTTTCGAAGAGACCTCACTTGCAAGATTTGATAGAGCAATCCAAGGAGAATCAGAACTAGGTGGCCAAGGAAAAAGAATACAAGGCCAAAATCAGCTTGTTGGAGGATAAATTGAGAAATCTCCATTTCGAAAGTGGTTTACAGGTAGCATCCGATGAAGTGGAGAAAAAACAGCTGAAGAAAGAAAATGAGATGTTGAAGGCTCAAATGGCTCAAATGAAAATTGCATCCGAGACCCTAGTTCGCTCAGCCCGGGATGAAAAGTTAATTGAGATTCTCCGGCGCAAAGTAAATGACTACGGCTTCGATTTGGACAAAGCTGAAAAAGAGTTAGTCAGGGCTCGGAAGCAAATAGACAGAGATGCTGAGGAAAGAGCCAAGTTGGTTCGGCAATTACAAGACAAGCACAATTTTAAGGTAGCTCAACTTAGAAAGAAAATAATTTCAGCCACGGTTAAAAGTAACAAGATTATCAAGGATCTTGAAGAAGAGAGAGAGCATTGTTACACAACTATGGCTAGATTAGAATTGGAGTTGCAGCAAGTGCAAAAAGATAACCAACATACCTTGGATGCTCGCACTGAACAAATAAGCCGGTTATTGCAAGAAAAAGGGGTCATCCGAGAGAAGATTGTTCGCATTGCCCAATACATCACCCGGAAGAGTCAACTGTGTGAAGATATGTCTCGAGGAACCTTTGTATTAGCAGTGAAGTTCTTCGTGCAACAAGTCATGTCTGACCTAGATAGGCTCCAAAGGGGATTAGCATATAGGCCCGCGGCAAGGCCGAACGATGCCTCGTGGGCACTAGGAGCATTAATGTACTCATAGGGCATGCATCATCTTTTATATTTTTCCTTTTATAACATCACCTTGTAATCAATGTTTTGAATTATCAATAGAAAATCAAGTGTTGTTATCAATTCTTTTGCTTTATGTCATTTCTTTTAAATTTGCTAGGCAAATAAATAGAAACATAATTATGAAAAAAAAAGAGAGAGAGAAAGAAAAAGCAAAAAAAAAAAGGAAAGAAAAAGGAAAGAAAAAGGAAAGAAAAGAAAAAGAGGGGAAAAAGAGAAAAGTGATTGGTCCAAATGAGCAGCGGCCGGGATGATGCATGACGACTCGAGGAAATGTGTTTATTTTTTAAAGTCGTTGCATTTTATTCATGCGCTAACAACTAATGGGTGTTGATGCTTGTGAGTTCAGATTTTCTTGGCAACTGGCATTCTGGCTACCCACCCATACAACACAAGATACAAGAAGATGACGAAAGTTGTGTCCCAAGAAATTGAGGCAACTATCGTAGATCCTGCTCACGAAGAGGAGATTGTGGATGTAGCAGGAATGAAGGAGGAAATGTACAAACTGAGGCAACAGATGGCCGAGATGTACCAGACCTGGTCTAGAGGTCAACCCCTGCCAGCTTACCCTGCCAACCCCGCATATATCCCTCCAGCCAACCCCAATCCCGAACCACCTACAATGAATTCATCCTCCACATACCCTGATTACCCTCACTATTATGCCTCCACCTCCCAGGTACCACCTCCTCCGGTCAAACAAGCACCACCTCACATACCCCAAGTTGCTCCAGTGTATGTGGCACCTCCACCCGCTGCCATACACAAATCCTCCAGTGAACCGATGTTTCATATACATGATCCTCACTACTACCCTCCAGAGCCAACTTTCCGACAACATGAGTCTCATGCTCCGCTAATAGAAACAAGTGAAGAGATAATTGCCAAGAGTGCAGGCCAAGAAGAGATGGCCAGAAAAGTGAAAAGTCTGGAGAATGCCTTCCGCACTATGCAAGGACTAGGAGGGCAGGTGAGTGTGGCCTACAAGGACTTATGTCTATTCCCTGAAGTGCAGCTTCCCGTGGGATTCAAGTTGCCAAAATTCGATATGTATAGCGGACACGGAGATCCGGTAGCTCACCTCAGGGGATACTGTAGCAAAATGAGAGGTGCAAGATGGTAAAGATGAGCTATTGATGGCGTATTTCAGCCAGAGTCTGAGTGGTTCAGCTTTAGAGTGGTATACCCGACAAGATCATACAAGGTGGTTCGTCCGGGATGACCTTGCGCAAGCCTTTGCAAATCACTTTCAGTATAACTTAGAGATCATACCGGACAGACTATCCCTTACAAAAATGGAGAAGAAGCCAGGGGAAAGCTTCAGGGAGTTCGGTTTCAGATGGAGGGAGCAGGCTGCAAGAGTAGATCCACCCATGAAGGAAGGGGAGATGGTGGATTGTTTCCTACAGGCTTTAGAGCCTACATATTACGGTCATTTAGTGTCGGTGATTGGGAAGAGTTTCAATGAACTCGTGAATATGGGAAGCTTTGTGGAGGAAGGTTTGAAAACAAATAAAATCATGAGTATTTCGGCCATTAAGGCCACCAATCAAGCAATACAAACTGGAAACGGAGGAGCAATGGGAAAGAAGAAGAAGGAAGAGGTAGCAACTGTAGAGAGCAGGCCATGGAGCCGTAACCCGCATCATCACCCACCAAGACCCTACCACCAACACCCACCAAACCCATCAACCACATATAACCCACCACCACCATCCTACCCGCCAAACCCATACAACACATCAACCCCATATAACCCACTACCACCACCATACCCACCAACAGTCCCACACTACCACCACCCACAAGCCCAAGCCTACCCACCGCCACCACCACATGTGTGGAGAGCCCAAACCCCACACAATGTTTACCACACCCAGAACACATACCCAACCTCTAAACCCTACAGAAACCAAGACAGGCCCAGGCCTGACTCAGAGTGGAGAAACAAGGCAAGGAAAACATTTACCCCACTAGGGGAATCATATACCAGCCTTTATCATAGATTGAAAGAGTTGGGGATGCTAAGCCCGGTTGCACCTAAAGTTCCAAACCCACCCCCGAAAAACCTTGATCCGTCTATTAGGTGTGAGTATTGCTCGGGGACATTGGGCCATGATACCGAAAAATGTTGGCAGTTGAAGAATGCCATTCAGGATCTCATTGACGATAGGAGAATTGAAGTTCAGGCTCCAGAAGCTCCGAACATCACCTAGAATCCGCTGCCAAATCACCATGAGACATACATGATAGAATTGGTGCGAGGTGATAGCAGTCAGAAACCATCTCAGTCTATGATGATGATAAAGTCAAGTGGCAAAGCAGAAAAGGAAGCCGTGAAAGAAAACGTGATTGCTGAAGAACCAACAGGAAAGCCAGTAGTGGTGGAGGGTTTGAAAGTGGTAGTGCCAGTCGTAAAGCCGATTGTGACTGTGAAAGGCGTGAGTACGGAGCCAGTAATTATAAGGCCGATGGTGCAGATGCCGGTAGTGAGCACAAAGACCGTACCTTGGAATTATAACAAGGTAGCAGTGGTTTATAAAGAAAAAGAGGTGCCTGGGGAAATTAATGAAACCCACGGTCTCACCCGGTCTGGAAGATGCTTTGCTCCAGAAGAATTGAGAAAAATGAAAGCTGTAAAACAGAACCAATTGAAGAAACTTGTGTCAGAAGAAGAAGCGGAGGAATTCCTCAAGAAGATGAAGTCACGGGATTATTCTGTAATTGAGCAGTTGAGGAAGACCCCTGCGCAGATCTCTTTGCTATCTTTGCTAATACACTCAGAAGAACACAGGAAGGCTCTGATGAAGATACTGAACGAGGCTCATGTTCCAGAAAAGATCTCAGTTTGCCACCTGGAAAAGATTACCAACAAGATTTTCGAATCTAATAGGATCACATTCTCAGATAAGGAATTGCCTGTTGAGGGAACCGAGCACAATAAGACGATGTACCTTACGGTGAAGAGCGAAGAGTCGGCAGTGACCAGAGTATTGATAGATAACGGATCAAGCGCTAACATTTGCCCGCTGTCGACCTTGGGAAAGCTGAACATCAGTCCGGACAGAATCCGAACGTGAGAGGATTTGATGGTGGGGGTAAAAACACATTGGGAGACATTATTCTGGAGGTGACCATCGGTCCTGTGGATTTTACTATGGAATTCCAGGTGCTCGACATTGCTGTGTCATATAATTTGTTGTTAGGCCGACCCTGGATCCACGCGGCCAAGGCAGTACCATCGTCTTTACATCAGATGGTCAAATTTGAGTGGGAGCAACAGGAGATTGTGGTACATGGGGAAGAAAATGCTTGCAATATGGTGACACCGTTTGATGATACTGACGGAGATAGAGGTCCTTGGGTCTACCAAGTGACGGATGCTATTGTGGTAAACAGAATTGCTGAAGGGGAGAAGTTGCCAATCCCTATGGTGGCACCAACTGCCGTGATGGTGGCCAAAGAGATGCTTAGAAATGGGTTTGCACCAGGGAAGGGATTGGGCAAAGCATTGCACGGGGTTATTCAGCCGGTTCAGCTTCCAGAAAACAAAGGTACTTTCAGCTTAGGGTTTAAACCCACCTTTGTCGACATCCAGAGAGCCTCAAAAGCCAAAAAGAACTGGACCTTGCCTAAGCCTATACCCAAACTATCCGACACCTTCGTCAAGCCTGGTACAAAATATCGGACATCTGCTGCGACAAAGTACATCGAGACCCGACCTGATGAAGAAATGCTGAGTTTTGAGAAGATGTTTTGGGATGTGAATATGGTTGAAGTGGGGAAGGCACAAGCAAAATGGATGTGCAGTTTGTGGGACCTGGAATCATGTTGAACAATTGGGAAGCTACTCCTTTCCCTATCAGGAAGGAGTCTTGGTAGTTAGCTCCAAAATTTCATCATTGCTTTCCCAAAATTCTTATTTTTATAGTTCTCCCATCCCCCTCATGAAAAGAAAATCAAAATGTATCCCGAACTTTGTTCGTTCTTTTTTATCAATGAAATGCAGTTTTCCTTTTCTTCACTTTTTGCCTTATTTTTCTTTATTTTTCTTCTTATACAGTTCTGCATGTGTTGATTTTGATGCCATGTCATGCGTGAAGGATTCTAGACCCAATTCTGACAATCACGTTACCATACAAGAAATTGAGGAGGATAGTGAAATAGAATGTGAGGATGAGGAAGCCCTGGAGGAAATAAGCAAGGACATGAAACAATATGAGGAAAAACCCAAACCGAATCTGAGTGATACAGAATCTGTAAATTTGGGGAGCGAAGACAATGTCCGGGAAACAAAGATCAGTGTTCATTTGGAAGCACCCCTCAGGGATGAGTTGATAAGGTTGTTACATGAGTTTAAGGACATTTTTGCCTGGTCCTATGATGACATGCCCGGACTTAGCACTGATTTGGTGGTACACAAGTTGCCTATCTATTCTGAATGGCGGCCGGTAAAGCAAAAGTTGAAGAAATTCAAAACGGACATTAGTGTGAAGATAAAAGAAGAGGTGAATAAGCAGTTTGAGGCAAAGGTCATAAGAGTTACCAAGTACCCCACCTGGTTGGCAAATGTTGTGCCGGTCCCGAAGAAAGATGGAAAAACCAGAGTGTGTGTGGACTACAGAGACCTCAACAAAGCCAATCCGAAGGATGACTTCCCATTGCCAAACATCCACATATTGATCGACAATTGCGCCAAGCATGAAATCGGTTCGTTTGTGGATTGTTATGCCGGTTATCACCAGATCCTGATGGACGAAGAAGATGCTGAGAAAACTGCCTTCATTACACCTTGGGGAACGTACTGTTACAGAGTAATGCCGTTTGGATTGAAGAATGCCGGGGCAACTTACATGAGGGCAATGACCACAATGTTCCACGATATGATGCATCGAGAAATTGAAGTGTATGTGGACGATGTCATCATAAAGTCCAAAAAGCAACCTGATAATGTGAGAGATTTGAGAAAGTTTTTCCAAAGACTCCGGAGGTACAATTTAAAGCTCAATCCTGCGAAGTGCGCCTTTGGAGTACCTTCGGGGAAATTACTGGGGTTTATAGTGAGTCGGCGAGGTATTGAACTAGATCCATCAAAGATCAAGGCTATTCAAAGTCTACCTCCGCAGAAGAACAAGAAGGAGGTCATGAGTTTACTAGGAAGGTTGAATTACATTAGTCGATTCATTGCTCAATTGACATCAACGTGTGAGCCGATCTTCAAGTTGTTGAAAAAAGATGCAGCAGTGAAATGGACCGACGAGTGTCAGAAAGCCTTTGACAAGATCAAGGAATATTTGGCCAATCCCCCGGTGTTAGTTCCTCCAGAACCAGGGCGACCTCTGATTTTGTATCTGACAGTGCTTGATAACTCCTTTGGTTGTGTACTGGGTCAGCATGACGAGACAGGCAAGAAAGAACAAGCCATATATTACCTCAGCAAGAAGTTCACGCCCTACGAGGTGAAATATACTCAACTTGAAAGAACTTGTTGTGCGTTGATTTGGGTAGCTCAGAAATTGAAGCACTATTTGTCGGCATATACCACATACTTGATATCACGACTGGATCCTCTGAAGTACATATTTCAGAAGCCTATGCCTACGGGAAGACTTGCTAAATGGCAGATTCTGCTCACAGAATTTGACATTATCTATGTGACTCGTACGGCAATGAAGGCACAAGCTATTGCAGATCACTTAGCTGAGAATCCGGTGGATGATGAGTATGAACCATTGAAGACGTACTTTCCGGATGAGGAGGCAATTATTGTCGAGGAAATGGAGCAAGATGAGAGACCAGGATGGAAAATGTACTTCGACGGGGCCGTCAACAACAAAGGTGTTGGTATCGGAGCGGTACTCATTTCAGGTACGGGTCAACACTATCCCGTCACAGCTCAGCTCCGATTTTTCTGTACCAACAACATGGCCGAATATGAGGCGTGCATCTTGGGATTAAGGATGGCAATTGACATGGGTATTCAAGAGATTTTGGTCATGGGTGACTCGGATCTCTTGGTACATCAAATACAAGGGGAATGGGAGACACGAGATTTGAAATTGATACCATATTGGTATTGTTTGCACGAGTTGTCTCAAAGATTCCAGTCTATAGAGTTCAAGCACATCCCAAGAATGCACAATGAGATCGCAGATGCTTTGGCCACACTGTCCTCTATGTTGCATCATCCTGACAAGACATATATAGATCCGCTTCAGATCCAAGTCCGTGATCAAAATGCTTATTGCTTTGCTGTGGAAGAAGAATCAGATAGAGAGCCGTGGTATCATGATATTAGGGAATACTTGAAAGCTGGCAAATACTCGGAGCAGGCCACTGGAGACCAGAAGAGAGCCATCAGGCGTTTAGCTAATGGATTTTTCCTCAGTGGAGGAGTTATATACAAAAGAACACCAGATCTGGGCTTATTGCGGTGTGTGGATGCACAACAAGCAGATGAAATCATGATTGAAGTACATGCCGAGTATGTGGACCCCACATGAGTGGATATGTTTTAGCAAAGAAGATTTTGAGAGCTGGGTATTACTGGCTCACTATGGAGCGTGATTGTATCAGGTATGTAAAGAAATGTCATCAATGCCAGGTACATGGGGATCTGATCCACTCCACGCCTTATGAGTTGCATACAATGTCAGCACCTTGGCCCTTTGTTGCTTGGGGCATGGATGTTATCGGCCCAATAGATCCAGCTGCTTCCAATGGGCATAGGTTCATTCTGGTTGCAATTGATTATTTCACCAAGTGGGTTGAAGCAAAAACGTTCAAGGCAGTAACAAAGAAAGCGGTGGTGGATTTTGTGCATGAGAATATTATATGCCGATTTGGAATTCCCAAGGTGATTATCACAGATAATGGAGCCAATCTAAATAGTCATCTCATGGCGGAAGTTTGCGAGAGATTTAAAATCACACACCGCAATTCCACACCTTACAGGTCAAAGGCGAATGGTGCAGTAGAGGCGGCGAATAAGAATATCAAGAAGATTCTCCGAAAAATGGTGGAGGGATCCAGACAATGGCATGAAAAGCTACCATTTGCTCTCATGGGTTACCGCACGACAGTGCGTACTTCTATCGGAACCACACCTTACACACTTGTGTATGGAACGGAGGCTGTTATACCCGCAGAAGTAGAAATACTGTCATTACGGATCATAGCCGAAGCTGAGATAGATGACGATGAATGGGTAAAAGCCTGGTTGGAACAATTGAGTTTGATCGATGAGAAGAGGTTGGCCGCAGTTTGCCATGGGCAATTATATCAACAAAGAATAGCCAGAGCATACAATAAGAAGGTACGACCTCGAAGGTTTGAAGTCGGACAACTTGTGTTGAGGCGTATCTTACCGCATTGGGCCGAGGTGAAGGGCAAGTTTGCGCCAAATTGGCAGGGACCGTTTGTGGTATCACAGGTGTTGTCCAATGGAGCATTGTATTTAACAGATGTTGAAGGAAAGTGCGTAGAAACTGCTATCAATTCAGATGCAGTCAAAAGATACTATGTATGATTCCTTTTCAATTATGTGTTTTGTATTTTGTTGTGATTTTGGAACTGAAATAACGAAGACGTTTTATTCTCTATCCAAACACTTTATCCATTGATAACCCCTTTGAGCCTTAATGAATATATTCTTTCGTATCCCTCTCTCGGAATCGCTTTAGCGCAATAAGATCGAAATTTCCAAAATGAAAGAAAAAAAAATGAAAAAATGAAATGAAAAAAAGAAGAAGAAGGAAAATGAAAAAATGAAAAAAAAAAAGAAAAAGACAAAGAAATCGGGAAAAAGTCAAAAAGAAATCCATCTAACTAATGAAGTTGGATGAACTACGTCTGACTTGATCCCGAAAGGGTACGTAGGCAGCCTCTCTGAGGTTCAGTCATGATAAAGAAAAATTCAAAAATTTCCCACATATTGAAACTGGGGCAGAAGTTATGTTTAATAATTCCGAGAGTTGTAAATATTTTTGAACCCTCGTGAGATTTTGAGACTTTATACCTTTCTTTCTCAACCCATCCAAAAGCCACGTTACAGTCCAAAGAAAGACCTTCTGATCAATTCCGAAATGATCACGAATGCAATGAAGGAGGAGCGAAACATCGGATAATACACGTGGTACAGAAAACAAAATACAAAAAGGAAAAATGAAAAATGAAAAAAATGAGAGAGTCTCACCGGTGAAAACCTTAAACGGCACTGTGAGGCGATTGTGAGTTTGAGAGAAATAAAATGAGAGAGTCTCATCAGTGAAAACCTTAATCGGCACCGTGAGACGATTGTGAGGTTGAGAGAATAAATGAGAGAGTCTTATTGGTGAAAACCTTTCGAGGCACCGTAGGGCGATCATGAGGACTACCAGAAAAGAGAAAATCAACAAAAACAGTATCGGTTTGGGTTGGAAACAATTCGGAGACAGAATAATGATTGGAACGAACTGGGTCAGAGTTTAAATACATGGCATGGTCAGCGGAATCAGCCAGCAAATACCCGGATAAGTTCTATCATCTCTCCAAAATGCACTTACCTTTCTTTCATTTTTCTGCATTTCATTGTTTACCTTTGAGAGCTAACTACCAGCTCCTGATAACGAAAGCTGAAACAACACTGGGTCGGAAGAATTGGGAAGGAAATAAGGAAGCTTGGCAGATATGGCCAAAAGAAAAGAAAACAAAACAAAAATGGGAAAAATGAGAAAATACAAAAAGAGTTTGCAAGGGACAAGCAGTTGAAAGTTATGCAGCATGAGAAAAGCAAAAGAAGGAAGCAATAAGAAGCGGGGACGGCAGATGCCAGTTGCCGGCAGTTTATATCTAATAAGTTCTGTTTCATGCAGGAACAAATTGTCACTAATCACTTTAAAGTGAATGTGACCAATGTGGAAAATAGAAAACACCAAAAAGAGAAAGTTCACCAATAAGTGGAGAAATTCACAAGTAAGAGATAATTGGTAAAAGAAAATACCAAAAAGAGGAAGGTAGCATCCTTTTAAAAATCCACTCCCCAGTCCTCAGGCTGCGGGAATACATTTCTGCATTTGCATCACACATTTAAATTTTGTTAGGTGCCCACCTTCAAATACGGGAAAACTTTTCTGCATCGCATTGCACGTTTAAATTCTGTTAGGTGCCCACCTTCGAATACGGGAATATTTTTCTGCATCGCATTGCACGTTTAAATTCTGTTAGGCGCCCACCTTCAAATACGGGAATACTTTTCTGCATCGCATTGCACGTTTAAATTCCGTTAGGCGCCCACCTTCAAATACGGGAATACTTTTCTGCATCGCATTGCACGTTTAAATTCCGTTAGGTGCCCACCTTCGAATACGGGAATATTTTTCTGCATCGCATTGCACGTTTAAATTCCGTTAGGCGCCCACCTTCAAATACGGGAATACTTTTCTGCATTCGCATTGCACGTTTAAATTCGTTAGGTGCCCACCTTCTAATACGGGAATATTTTCTGCATTCGCATTGCACGTTTAAATTCGTTAGGTGCCCACCTTCGAATACGCGAATACTTTTCTGCATCGTATTGCACGTTTAATTTCGTTAGGTGCCCACCTTCGAATACGGGAATACTTTTCCGCATCGCATTGCACGTTTAAATTCTGTTAGGTGCTCACCTTCGAATACGGGAATATTTTTTCTGCATCGCATTGCACGTTTAATTTCCGTTAGGTGCCCACCTTCGAATACGGGAATACTTTTTGCATCGCATTGCACGTTTAATTTCGTTAGGTGTCCACCTTCGAATACGGGAATATTTTCTGCATCGCATTGCACGTTTAAATTCCGTTTAGGCGCCCACCTTCAAATACGGGAATACTTTTCCGCATCGCATTGCACGTTTAAATTCCTGTTAGGTGCCCACTTTCTAATACGGGAATATTTTTTCTGCATCGCATTGCACGTTTAAATTCGTTAGGTGCCCACCTTCAAATACGGGAATACTTTTCCGCATCGCATTGCACGTTTAATTTCCGTTAGGTGCCCACCTTCTAATACGGGAATACATTTACGCACATCATGGTTTATATAGATAAAAGCCCACACTCAGGCAGAAAAAGAAAAAAAAGTAGTTTGTTGTTTTGTTTTGAGCAGGTTTCAGCTCGAGGGCAAGAAGTACCATTGAAAATCAAAAAGGAATGGAAATCAAGAAAAGAAAATCAACAAAAAGAGAGTGAGCATCAAATAAAATCAACAAAAATAAAGAGAGTCTGCATCACCGGAAAGGAAAGAAGAGCAAAAGCTAGATTAGGAACAATTGTAATCGTAGGATCATAGCTTAGAATAGCTTCTTCATTTTACATTTCTCCCCCCGGTGTAATAAGGAGTAAGTCAGCAGGTCTCAACAGTGTCAATGCAACAGTGAGTCTGGTAGTTTTTAACTGCCAGACCACACCTTCCCGAACTACACTGACCTGATTCCTGTTTAGCCCAGCATATGTAGGCAACCTCTAAAGCAGGGTGCGGTCAAAAGGTTTTCAAAAATGCTTTCACGGAATATGCCGATGTGCAAAAATCTCTCATTACTTCTCACTTATCTTTGCACTGAAACTCTTCGTGTTCCCGAGCAAAGAGGGGCAGTTGTGAGCACATGATTTTTGCACCAGGCAAATAATTCCAAAATTAAAATAAATATGTTTTTGGGTGCAATTACTTGCTTTGTTTGAAATTAGCTATACTTTGTATGTTTGAATAAGTAGAAATTAGAAAAAATCAAAAAAAAATAGGCTAGGCAATTATTTTGTTTTAATTAATTAGTTTAGAAAAAGAAAATTAGCAAAATAGTTCTCAATAGCGGAAATTAGAGAAAAATAGTAGACAAATTGCAAAAAAATAGTAGATAATTAGCATAAGTAGGAAATTAGGTTTTTATAACACTCCATAAAAGAAAAGAAAAAAAAAGTATAAAAGAAAAT
Organism: Nicotiana noctiflora; assembly: GCA_032618575.1. Lineage (NCBI taxonomy): Eukaryota > Viridiplantae > Streptophyta > Magnoliopsida > Solanales > Solanaceae > Nicotiana > Nicotiana noctiflora. The sequence goes on from JASVEL010007382.1 coordinate 333,145, forward strand.
ACATAAAAATCATTAAAATCAGAAAATGCAAAAATAATTGGGTGGTGCAATAAGCTTGGGCCAATTTGAATTGAACTTGGAGGCCCAAGCACTTAAGCCCAAGGGATCTGGTCCAATGTTTTAACCTGAGGTGATCTCAGTCGTTCACTTCCTCAAATCAACGGCTGAGAATATTAGTTGAATTATAAGGGGATTGGTTAATGTGTGAGATTTGATCTCAACCGTCCATCAGGCCAAATCCAACGGCCAGGAAGTAATCTGGAATTAAGTCCAGAGGTAGGTGTGAGACTCAATCTTCACCGTTCATTCAGGCTAGATCCAACGGTTAGAATAATTAGAGGATTTGTTTAATTAACTGAGGTGTGAGGATTGATCCCAGCCGTCCATTGGAAATGATCTGACGGAAGGATCCGTTGTTCTTATTTGAAACAATGCGGCGTCGTTTAGTTGTGACAAAGCTCGACCGTTGATCATCACCGATCTAACGGTTGAGATCACCTTAGGTTGTCCGAGTATATAAGGCTTGTGTCTCGTTTGAGACAAGCCATTACATACACTCGTGAACCTAGCCGCCCTCGAAGCCTCTTCTTCTCCCTTTTTCGTCTTCAGTCTCCAACAAGAAACCCTAGCCGTCCATGGCGGCCACCACTCTCCACGGTGGTCGCCGGCTACACCCCACACCCCAGAACCTTCATATTCATCTTCTTCACCTCAAATAACGCCAGAAACCCTAAAACAAACCCTTTTCTCTAAACTCCGGTCACCGGAATCTTCGCCGGTGATCACTAAACAACGAGAACCGTCCCCAAACCAACGACAATCGCTTCCTCTTCACCTGATCTATCCAACTGTACCACCCATACCCCTCGAATATCCCTTGAACTCTTCGAATATCCAAAATAAGGTCGCCGGAAACCCAACTCCAGCGACTCCAAAACTCAAACCTTCTCAAGATTCAACCGTTCCCCTTCTTAACACCCCCTTTTAACCAGAAACCCTAAAAGGCTTCATCTTGAAGTCTAATGAAAAACCAGAAAAGAAGAACGAAAAAAAAAAGAACAAAGAAGAATAAACAAAGGAAAAGGTCTGAGAGAAAAGAAGTCCGAGAGAGAGAATAAAAGAGGAAAAGGGGAAAGCTCGGGGGACAGGCCCCGCTAAGCTAAGTACCCCAATCCTTTTTCTGCTTCTTTGGTTTCTTTGTTTTTTGTTTTGCATGTTTTGTATTTCTTTGTTATTCTTTGTGTGTTTGGCATGTTTTTTTAGTTAGTCGCATGAACTAGGTTTTTTTTAGTCTCTGATAAGTTTCTGTCTGAGCTATGTTTTCTTGTCTTGCATGTTTCTTTCTGTCCTTTTCTATATCTCGTGCTTAGTTGTTTAGTCATTTGCTATATCCATCTTGGTTGTTTGCTTCTCTGTTTGGATTCCTTTTCTGATATCTTCCTCTTGTCTTCGTCTTTGTACTCTGTTAGTATTAGGCCTTTTCAATTTCATTGGTCTTTGACATCTCCTTTTCATGTTTAAGTTTTGACTCTAGTTTTTTTTGCTAGTTTTTAGTAGTTTGAATGATTTTTCTCTCCTGTTTCTTCGAGTGATTAGTTATAAGGTTCTTACCTGTTGTTTCTTCTTTTGTTTCACATCTTTTTGCCTGTGTCTCTGATGTTTAGTCATAAGGTTCCTTAACCTGTCCCTTTTAAGCCTGTTACTGATAGGATTTTGTCTGTTATTTGTCTTGTTTTGATCTCATGGTTCTTTGCTCTAAGTTCAATAGATTTCATCTTTTCCTTGTCATTTTAACTGATTGATTTTTGATTCACTGCAAAAAGCATGACCTTTGATCTTTATCTTCTGTTTAAAATCATTGATAAAAAGCTCAAGTTACTGTGACCATTCTTGTTGCTTTGGGCTTTTATGATATATGATAGAATCAGGGCTTCCTTTTCATCTTGTTTATCTTCATGGTTTCTTTTGTTTTGCTTGTTTCAAACCATGTTCTGTTTCCGTTGAGTCAAAAGAGTTACCTTGAATTCCCTTTCCTTCTTCATCTTGTAAATATTGCAGTCTTTGATCTGTTTAGCTGTTATAGTCTAGCTTTCTCCTATTGTCACGCATGCTTAGTTCTAATATTAGCTTAACTTTATTCTCTTAAGTACCCTGATTGGTCTTTCCTGTTCCTTTTTCATTGTTTCTCCATGTTCTTCTGCTCTTCATCTTCATCTTATCTGTCATGCACTTGTATTAGATTTAGGTTGGTATTTGGGAAAGTTTTAAATTAGTAGGTCTGGTTGATTACCATTCTTATGTTATTCTGTTAGACCTACTGTTCTCATATCTGATATAGGACATGTTTCATTTCCTGTTGACTGTTATGAAATCTAGTCTTTACTATGTCTATGTTCATGAACTCTAAATGTGCTCTGGGTCATTCAGTGAACCTTTTAATATAAAGTGATTGTGACTAAGCTTGATTGATGTTAATTGATATTTTGCTACATGAATCTGAGTTATGTGAATTGATTAGTTGAGATTCAACATTATCAAACCCCTCTTCTGAGTTTTAATTGATTAATAAATAATATTTGGCTTCGTGTGGTTATGTGTGCAATTGTATGTTGAAATGGCTAAGTTTGCAATAGTTTTATGTTAGTATGAACACTGTTAATATCTATCATAGTTTAGGTGAATTGGGTATAGCTGTTAGTGCTAGATTTCATAAAATGGCTAGTTTTTGAATAGGTTAGAACTGAAAATGAACAAAATAGGCTATAAGTTTAATAATTGACCTAAGAGTGGTCAACTTTGCAAAAGTTGACCAACTCTATAAGGTCCAAACACACTAGCCAACTCTCAAAGGATGCTGGTTGTGCAAAAATGGTCAAGCCTGCAAATGCAGACTTGCCGAGGCTATCTTTTGAGCCCTGGACATTGAGTGGCCAAACCTGCAAAGGTTCTAGGCCCAACAGTTCAGCAAATGGGTTCAATTGCCCAGGCCAGGTCTCAACTTGAGACTGGCCATTAGTTAAATAAGTCCCAAAGAAAGCTGAAACTTGACCTAGGCAGTCAAGTAAATCAGCAGTGGCATTCAGGGCATAATTGGAAACCAAATAGGCAAAATAGTGAATAGATTGAAACATAAGAGGGTAAGGGAGTCATTTGTACCCCTGATTTCTGCAATTTTGCAGAAATTCAAGGGTATAATGGTCTCCCTAAAATGGGATATCTGTAAAAATCCCAAACCCTTGGGGCTACATTGGTAAAAACCCACAAAAAGGAATCTTTAGAACTTTCCAGCACATGCTGGAAGGGTTTCTGTTAACTGAATTGGGGGTTTTAGTGAATATTTCATAAATTTTAGAGGGGGAGAAGTGGGATTAATCCCATAACTTTCTCCCCAAGTTTCAGCCCTTATCCTAGCTATAAATACACCTTAAAAAGGGGCTGAAAAGGGGGTTCAAAAATTAGCAATCTGAAATACATCTAGGCTGGTTTTATCGAATACAAAAGCTTCAGAGATAAAAATAGTAATATAACAGTAGGATTTCTGGGATTTCTTTTGAGTTAGAATCTGTCAATTGCTTCTGGTTTTGGGTTCTCTGCTCGATCATTTGCCTGGGTTTCTACTTGTTTGCTTGTTGCTGGGTTCTCTGTTATTGTTGCTGTGGTTTTTGCCTTGTGGATCTTCAGTCACTGTTGCATTGCTTTGCTTGAGTCCATTGCTGTCTTGCTTACTTGATCTCCCTAGAACTCATCGATTTTCCTTTTTCATCCAGGTACAATTCTCTTATGAATGATGTTGTATTGACGCTTTGATGAAATAAAAGTGGAGATTCAAGATTAAGTTTATGCTGTTTCATAGTTGTAGTTTAAGATTATGAGTTTAAGATTGTAATTTGTTTGTTGTAGTAGTAGATAGTAGCTGAAAAACAGGAACATAGATAATGTAATAGCAGTAGTATAGTAGTAGTAGTAAGTAGCACCTCACTTAGTTAATTAGGTAAAATCTCTAAAAAACAAAGTTAAATGGCCATCACATAAGTCATTAATAACAATAAGCTCATAGTAAAACCATCAATCATGCTAACGTAGTAGTTTGTTTTAGATCTACACCTGGATTTGAGCAAATTTTAAAGAGGAAACAGTCGGGTAAATCAACAACTGGATTTGTAATATCTAATAAGAGGTTTAGTTCATAATGAAATCAGTGGTATAATCATAACTTTGTGCATAACTCCTTTCAGCTTTAGACAGTCCATAGATAATTAGCTTAACTGTTATTCAAGCCTCACTTTTAATCGATTTGTCCTTCTTAGATTTCTCAACTAGTAAATAATATAGATGTTAGTGTCAACTCGTTAGTAGAGGTCAAGATTAGAAACAATCTCTTAACTCGAGTCTTATGTGTAGTGGATAATTGATTCATGATTTATCGGAAAATTGTATACTGATTTCTCTTTTTGATGAATAAAACATTTTGAATTCATTCTTATTTTATATCACTGTCATGATTACATTTCTGCTTTTATTATTTCAATCTGGTCTGAACTCGTTATATAAAATGGGCCCAAATCGTGTCGTAAATTTGATCGACCGGTTAAGCACAAATCTGAAGACTGCTGGGGCTTTAAGGCCTGGGCCAATCCATTGCTTGTCTGATTAAGTGAACGGAAGTCCAGGCCCAGTGGAGAAAGAAGATATATATGGGCCTGGGATGCTTAGTATTAGTAATGACGATTAAGGGAAAAACACAAATAGAAAAATATAGTATACACCTCTTAGGATTGAGACTCTAAAATTAAATCGGGATGAGCCTCGCACGACACTAAACAACGGGCCCCCCTTTAGTAATGAAATAATGTATATAATAGATTCGGGAAGGCTAATAGCAAATTCCATAGTCTATCCCAAAAGATTTTAAAAGCCGATAGACGTTATTTAGGGCACGATTTAACGTACTTTCCTGTGAACGAGTGTGCACTTGGTGCGACTCAAATCTAAATCTCGGCAAAGCTGAAATACACCGAAAGTCATAGGCGTACTGGTTGCGGTATGATCGAGGCGTGTTTTCGCGATGCCGCAAAATCTTTAAAATAATATTTATGTAAAAAGCACTATATGTTGTTAAAATCTGTGATTAAGTCAAACAAGAGTCGGGAACGACAATTGAGAGACCGTGCTAAAACCACGGAACCCGGAAATGCCTAACACCTTCTCCCGGGTTAACGAGTTCCTTATCCGGATCTTTGCTTCGCGGACATTTTTAAGAGTCAAATTCCTCGGATTCGGGATTAACCGGTGACTTGGGACACCATTATCTTTCCCAAGTGGCGACTCTGATTAATCTCAATAAAATCCCGAACCGATTGTCCTTTAATTGGAAAAACTCCTTCCCTTACGTTATTTTATCCGTTTCGGATATCTGAGCATCGGGGTATACCCTACGAGCGTATTTATATGCTTATGTTTCCCAAAAGTGGGGTAGTAAAAAGGGAGGTGTGACAGTGAGTACTCCGACTTAATGAGTAATAGTAATAAATAACGACTGAAGATAAGAAAACTCGTAAAAATACTACATAGTTCTATATCAAAACAGTAAGTGCAGTAAACGATAACTAAATGAAGAAAATAGGTAAATATCCCTCAAACGAGTACACAACAAATGTTTGGTAATTTACTTGTACTTGTATATATATATATATATATATATATATATATATATATATATATATATATATATATATATATATATATATATATATATATATCGCGCCGCTGCATTATAGACATACGTCGACTGCGCTCAGACTCCGGAAGCCTTCCGTAAAGAGACTAAGTGTCTAATTTCTATCTAAAACCAATCAAATTCGACTCTATCACCTCAAATACCAATAACGAAGCATATAGAAATATAAGATGAGGTAAACGAGATGGTAATTCATGTGATGACGGACCGGATCATCACATATATAATCATGAACATATAAGTGCATCCGAATTCGGTCCGTAAAATTAATTATAGTTCATCTAGCATTACTTATTAGTTTGTATATCAACATCAATTGGCACCCAAATGTACTTATAATTCTAGCCATTATTACAAAGTCTTGTGCAAAAACTAAGGGGTCGTTTGGTAGGGTGTATAAGAATAGTGCGAAATAAGGTGTATTAGTAATGCATAGATTAATAATGCATGTGTTAGAAATGCAAGTTTTAGTTAGGTAAATATTATTTCTTATCTATTGTTTGGTGTGTTGTATTAAAATTATAATATATTGCATAATTTTTAAGAAAAATAATTATTTACAAAAATGCCCTCAATATTCTCTAGCTTCAAGGGACTTTAAGGATAATTTTATCTTTAATCATATTAATGTATGCATTAATAGTCTTGGTATTACTAATTTCATGATTTTTTATGCATTACTTATACATATGGTAATACCAAGTATGATGTATAACTAATACAAGTATTAGTTCTACATGAGTTGAAAAATATACCAAACAAGGTATAAGTAATGCATAGAGCTAATGCTTGTATTATTTTTTCTAATACCTCCTACCAAACAAGCCCTAAGTGTTTAACGTTAATAACTAAATTACAGAAACAAATAAGTTTCTTAGTTTAGTTGGATTATTAATACAAATGATTAAAATCAACAATTTAGCATAAACTGTAATAAATTACCGCAGTAATGAAGAATGAAAACAATTACTATGAGCCAAGTGAAATATTTTAACTGAGTAAAGGAATTTTGCCATTTTATAGTTTAACTTGTTATAATATGTTACTAATTTTATTTTTATGGTTTCTAAACTAGCTTGCCAGAAATAGTTATATATTATTACAAGTAACTTTACCTATTTAAAGCGATCGACGAAGGGATTTCTTGTTTCATATAATCATTTGTTTCATGGAAAAAGACAAAAGATAATATACCTTATGCATGGTTAGGCAAAGACGCTTTAATACCAATTAGAAGTTTAACTAGTTTAAAAGTCTGAATACTAAGTATTGTAGTCATAAAATTTGTAACCGAGATGGTAAACTTTTATAAAACTCAAAGTTTAAGTGATGTTAAAGTTTATAGTGAAGTGTTATTATATAAGGAATAATATAAAGGTTGGAATTTTCCCGTACATGATTGTCTCATTGCAAATAGCTGTCAAAATTCGTCTTAGGCCAAGCTTCCCGAAAAATTGGCAAGGTGTTGGACAGGCTGAAGTCAAGTTGGGTCGGAACTTGGCTGTCGCTCGGTGCGCGTTTCAAAAAAATTTCTGCTGGAAAACAGCCCTGTGACAACCTATCAAAATTCATCTTAGGACAAGCTTGCCGGAAAATTGGCAAGGTGTTGGACAGGCTGAAGTCAAGTTGGGTCGGAACTTGGCTGCCGCTTGGGGTGCGTTTCGAAAAACATTTCGCTAGAAAATGGCCCCGTGACAACGTGATATCAGAGCCAATCATACCACTTCATACTCGTTGTTTCCGCCATCATCTATGTTTTGGAATGTGGTTTTGGGGGCATCGTATTTGGACTGAGATATTGTCAGGGATGTCTTCGATGCAATGGGTGATAGTAGGTCATCTAGCCATCTAAAGGGTTGCGATGAATGGTAGGAGAGTCCCTTAACAACTGTGAAGAAGGACCTATGTCCATGCTTCAAGGCGGGTATGTGTGAATGTCACAATGGGGTGGAGTCAGCCACCAAGATTGTGAAGATGGGCCGAACCATTTCATGGGGAGGCATGGTGCTGGATTGCCAAGGTGAGGAGACGAAGTTGAAGGAAATAGCGAAGCTTCGAAATTGAGCGAGATTCCAAGTTAGAAGGTGTCATCCTGGAAAGGGGTACGTCGAATGATCAGGGCCGTTGAGATGATTCATGTGTGAGGCACACCGAACTGGGAAGCCGTTCTAGCAGGACCATGAGGGTTCTTTTCTATAGGGCGAGTACAAGGTACTACCGGGAGCATTGGGTACTTGTTGAGGAAGTGACAATTGGAAAACAAAGAGCTTTGTTCTTGGATGTGGTGATACTATGACTTTGAGAATGTATTACTCACCTAGAGTACATCCCAAAGAGCTGATGAGTGACATATGGCACGAGATAAATGAGTTGCCGAAGGTGCCATGTTGCAGCATGAGTTTCGAGAGGCTGAGTTGTTATGCCAAGTGGGACATGTACATTGAGAAGTATCCTCCGTATTAAGTGTGGGAGGATCCGCCTACACTGAGGCGTTAGTGCAGAAAATGCAAATCCAGAAGCAATTCAATCTTTCTATAAGAATGAGGGCGAGAAAAGAACTACGTATATGATTGAGTTGTATGAGCTACGCCTAAGTGCAAAAAAGGCTTGGTGTGTTGTTAAGCCACGTGATCATAGGCTATGCGAGTTGTTGAACTACGGGAGGTGCACTTACCATTGAGGGAAGAGCTTCGAACGAATATGAAGGCCGTGAGGGTCATGGTGTGGTTGACTAGTATGGGTCGCCACAAAGTTAGACACCAGCGAGTGCAAGTGCGGAGGCGCTTTCCAAGCGAACACCGATAGGAGGTGCAATGTAGAAGGTACGCTTGGAAGATACTTTGGGGAGAAGTGTGAGGGAGACGACTCCATTTTTGAGAAAGGACTTTGAGGAAGTCCGGCCCACAAGGACTAAGGGAGCCAATGTGCAACCCCCGAGGGGGCATACTCCGGGTTGTCGTGGGCATCGTTATGTCATCGGGGATGATGACAAGATGGGTGTGGGAGGATGTCACACCCCAAATTTTGGGGTCAAGTCATCCAGGCATACTGTGTGCTACAGTGCTGCAGGACGAGTGTCAGTCGCGTAGGCAACGTGTGTTGGCAGTGCGTCAAGTGGGATCATCAGACAGGGACGTTGCATGAGGCAACAACAATCCATACTTATTGTGTTTCATGACCTAAAGTTCTATGTTAAGTTGGGAATCTAGGGACTTTGACTCTATTCCTTGTTCCTAGTATGGCCTTATATATGCTGACCAAGTGAGGCATCATTTGGAGATCATTGATGCGAGGGAGAGTCACTCTGATCCTCTGACCAGAGCATGGTTACTGCAGAGTCATATGACTTTTTATTTTAAGCATATATAAGGGGGGTTAGGTCTTGAAGCTCAACATACCTCCCCCGTACGGGTTGCTACGGAGCCGCACCAAATGAGCCACTATGAGGGGGAACCTCAGGGGCCTGCCTAGACATCTCAAAGGAGTATCATAGGTACCCGTACGAGCTTGGGAACTCTATGGATGGCGCAATGCCTTCGGGCTAGCATTGGGACCAAATAGGCATTTGAGGTTTGATGTGTAGGATGGTTAGGCCCCGTAGGCTACTGAAGTGTTGGATAGAGACCTCCGTGCCGATTGGACACTTGATGCACCTATCTTAGGGGCCTAATGTGTCGACTTGTGAGCTTGGCTTGGTTTCAGCTAGGCAAGCAAGGGTCCGTTGGCCTAGACGTGCAGTTGTGGGGCGACACTACACTATGTGGGATGGAAGTATGTCGTGAGGGCTATGTGGGCCCATGTCATAAGGAAAATATGGGCATGCTATGAAAGACGCACATGACAAAATCCAAGGACTGAAGGTTGCCCTACTCGGGCGAAGCACAAGCTGGGAGCGGATGCACGAGGCAAGTGTCAAGCTTGAGGATTAGTCTGTGCACGCGAGAGCGATGCTCAGTCTAGGCTAATGACTAGCATGTCCTTAGCCAACCCCGGGTGCGCGCATGGATGTGATCAAAAGATGAGAAGCGCAACGGTTAGTCAAGGCTTCGAGCCAAGACATTGGTCAGGCAGCACAGTTGGAGCAAGCCTCCTTGGCAAGTTCCACCACAGGATCATGATAAAAAACCTATGATAGAGTAAAGGTTGGCCTGTAGTTAAGGGGTTACTACAGATGCCGCACGGGCGTTTTTGTGAAGCTGTCATCCGGGAAAACATCGGCCCGTGAAACGTGGTATCATAGTTGCCTTGGCCTTAGTCAGTAGTATCCACAAATGAGTGTATCACAATTGAAAGATGTATAAATGTTGTAAACAGAGACGTGAGAAGCATCCACAATAGAAGGAAACGAGAAGGAAACGTGAGGGTTTCTAAGTCTTTCCAAACGGGAGCTAAGATTGGGCAATGGGCAGATCTTAGTGTGGCATAAGAGCGGCTTGTGTTCTTTGACAAATAGGGGTTGTGATCGGATTGTGATCATAGCCAGATTCTTTTTATTATTTTGTAAATAGTACAAAGGCTGGGATTTCCTCATATATGATTGTTTCATTGCAAATAACTGTCAAAATTTGTATTAGGCCAAACTTGCCAAAAAATTGGCAAGGTGTTAGATAGGTTGAAGTCAAGTTGGGTCGGAACTTGGCTACCGCTCAGGGCGCATTTTGAAAAATTTTCTACTGGGAAATGGCCCCATTATAATCATGCGGACGATACGGAAGGCATTGTCACGTGGGCAGTCAGGAACAAGTATGCGCCGAGGTCTTTGGAACGATAATATATGCTTGGCAATGACTTGGAGAAGGCAGCAAAGACGAATTGGGGTGGCATGGCACGGCATGCACGCCAACGTAAATAAATTGCAGTGGCATGGAATGGCATGCGCTTCAATAATGGGCATGCGCACGACTGTTGAGAACAAGTATTGGCAAATGAATTTGGAATGACAAGACATAAAAAAGGCTTGAGAAAATAGTGTGGCAGACGAAAGGCGTCATTGCAACGAGACAGTGTTTTCTCAAGCCTTTGTTATGTCTTGTCATTCCAAAGACATTCGCCAATACTTGTTCTCAAAAGTCGTGCTCATGCCCACCTTTGGTGCACATGTCGTGCCATGCCGCCCCAATTTGTTATTGACTTTGGCGCGCATGTTGTGCCTTGCTTCCCCAAAAGTCTATGATATCTTCTCAAGCCTTTGCTAAGTATATCTTTTCGTTCCAAAGACCTCGACCAATACTTGTTCTTGACAACCCACATGATAATGCCTTCTGCATCATCCAGCATGATTTTTCGTCCGCACATAGGCCAATATAGCAAGTCCATCACGTTAAATCCTTGCCAACGTTGTGCCTCGTCTGACGTCAAGAGTTAAGGGTCTAACAAACCACCCTCACCCTTTGAAATCGACGTCTTGGTTAACTAGCCCCAAGAGGTTGTTTCTATTCCCAAACCCTTTGGCTACATTAATACTTTCATCCATGTATTTTGTGCTGAACTGTTCTTATCATAAATTCTATCCATGATCATCTTTCCACTTCAAAAAACCTGTTTTGCTTTGATTTCTGTTTATAAAGAAAAACTGAATGTTGCATGCTCTGATACCAGTTGTTACGGGGCCGTTTCCCAGCAAAAATCTTTTTGAAACGTGCCCCGCATGGCAGCCAAGTTCTGACTCAACTTGACTTCAGCCTGTCCAACACCTAATACCAGTTGTCACAGGGCCATTTACCAGCGGAAATTTTTTGAAACGCGTCCCGAGCGACATCCAAATTCCGACCCAACTTGACTTCAGCCTATCCAACACCTTGCCAATTTTTCGGCAAGCTTGGCCTAAGATGAATTTTGACAGCTATTTGCAATGAGACAATCATGTAAGAGAAAATTCCAACCTTTGTATTATTTACAAAATAATAAAAGGAATTTGGCTATGATTACAATTCGATCACAACCCCATTTTGGCAAATAACACAAATCGCTCTTATTCCACACTAGGATCTGCCCAATGCCCAATCTTAACCCCCGTTTGGAAAGACTTAGAAACCCTCACATTTCTTTATCGCTTCCATCTATTGTAGATGCTTTTCACGTCTCTCTTTACAACGTTTTTACACCCCTCAATTGTGATACACTCATTTGTGGATACTACTCACTAAGACCAATGCACCTATTTATAGAACATAGGCTGCCATTGCCACTTGACAACACAAGGACATTGTTGTCTAGCAGCTTCAGTCATTTGGACAACTACAATGGCGTTTTACAAGGGAGCAACAACTTTACAAAGGGGAAAAACACTTTACAATAAACAAACATCACTAAACATCATGGCTGAGCACCATCCCCTGTTTTCTGGATCATTGTCCCACGAATTGGCCCTCTTCAGCATCAACTTTGCACCAAGCGGGTCCATTTCAGCACTACCAGCTTTCAGAAAGTGCTCCAGCTCACTTTGTCATTGCCCTGTCCCATTCCAGCACACACCTATCGCATTTGTTTACAGGTTTTGCACATGTTTTTTCCCTTCAACTTGCCTTGGCCACGCTCCGCCTTGCCTTGTCTGCATTTGACACTTCCACAACCCGAAGTGCCCATATCCTCGTCCTTAGAGCGCATGTTCTGTAATGTCGCCTGTCACTCGCCACACTATTTTCTCAAGCCTTTGTCATGCCTTGTCGTTCCAAAGACATTCGCCAATACTTGTTCTCAATAGTCGTGCTCGTGCCCACCTTTGGTGCGCATGTCGTGCCATAACGCCCTAATTTGTTTACTAACTTTGGCGCGCATGTCGTGCCATGCCGCCCAAAAATCTATGCTGCCTTCTCAAGCATTTGCCAAGCATATCTTGTCGTTCCAAATACCTCGGCCAATCGACTGTATTAATTGAACAAAATTAAAAGAATGTCAATCATTTTTTGGCCTAAAATCAAATATTAATGAGAAAAACACACATGTAGTAGGTTCGTCCACTAATGTTATGCACAAATTGTAAGGACAGAAGCTTCCACTCTTCAAAGAGTGAAACCGATCACAATATCATACAACAAATAAACAATAGATTATATGATGATATATTTTGTTAATCTATATATAAAATCTTAATATGAGATATATGATTTTAGTATATCCCCATTAGATGGGGATGAACATACATAGTGGTGATGCATAGGGTTCGTAATGATACTAATTAAAAATTATATATATGGTAATTTATGTGATCGTAAATAATACCTTTCTAAATAGTTTATTCTGATCTCAAATCCTACATGTGAAAGCGCTCAAATTGTTTATCGGAGATTCAACATATTGTCGCTTAACTATGACCATCACCATAATGGATAAGCAACAAATTAGCAGAACATCTCTTCAAATAAAGTGCTTAATTTTCTTCAAAACCACACAGGAAATAAAACCTCAAAATATGTCAAGGATAAGAATGATAAACGTACAGCCGCATCCAAAAACAAACACAAGAGCAGGAAAGACACAAAATTTATATACTTGTGAAGATTTTGATAGATATTTAAATTTTAATATCCGTAACCTACAATAATCGAGTTCAACATGTCTATTTGATGTGGGAGATCCCTAAAGCTATTTGTATCCTAAGACAAAACTTTCTTGAGTTCAATTATATGTCTAATTAAGGTAGAAAACTAAAGTTATTTGCTTTTGGAGACAAAATTTTAGTCGACTTTTTGTACATTAGCATAATCTTGTGTGAAGATATAATTAAATTTTTAAAACAAGTGTATATAAGTCTGTCAACATTATAGGTGATGATAGGCTATAATTACGTATTTTAGTCGCTTATTACACTCTAATTTACTGCACTTTAATTGAGTTTGAGCTTTAATCGCTAGTATTTTGCACTAATGGTGTGTTTTGTGCCTTGTAAGAGTGATTCGAGCTATGTGGATGTTATGGAATAAATTAAAGTGATTTGGAGCTTTAAAGTTTGATTAAATATTCAAGGAATTAAGTTGAGATCATGTTTGGGGGTAAACGGATGATAGTTAGAGCAAACGAAGACTCCAACATGCATATTCCACACTATCTAGTAAAATAGATATAACTTTTTTCTTAGAACTCCATTTTGGCTCCACAATATATGGTTAGAAATCTAACTCAAAGGGATACAACTTTCGTGTTTTATGTTTTTCCAAATTCAAAACAGAACAGGGTAAGAAATGCACATCAATAGAGCAATCGCGCTTAGGTCGCGCTCGTCAGGCAGAATACCGGGCCACTAGCACGACCACTAGCGCGATCGCGCTATTCAGACCCGGAAAAAGTGTCATTTTTCATATTGGAGAAGGTATAATTATTTGGGCCCAACCCTACTTGGTATATATACATGAAAAACGGTATTTTGAGAGAGAAGGGCGTTTTTGAAAGCAAAACACAAGCACAGAGCCGTCGTGGAGGTCGGGTTTCATCTTTTCTTCCACCAACTTTTTCTTTTTATGTTTCTTTTTATGATTTCTTGTTTTGCTACCATGTCTATGTGGAGCTAAACTTTGCGTTTTAGGGGTGTTGTTCTTTCATGACTATTGTTATTCGAATATTGATTTTGATTTCTTATTTTATAATATTGGTTTGTTTATTCAATCTTGCACTTAATTATTTGATTACTTGATCACCAATTGAATACTATCTACGAATATTGAATTGAACTCAAAAGTGAGAATTCTAGATTGCATATAGGATTAAGTAGAGCAAGTTCTTTACCCCGGACATAGGGGAACAGATTCGCGGTTAGGATAGACATATACATTGTTGTCTTGCTTGGTTGATTTACAAGAATTATAAATGTGTTCTTGTTGATTCTAATTTCATAGACATATGGGAGTTAGGTTAGCTTGAATAGGCGAGTAAGAACTCGACATATTCTTATGAGCAATATTAACCATATTTAACAAATAAACTAGATAAATTGGTTAGTTAATTCAATTGAATAATACAATAGGAATGTTAGATAGCCTATAACCCTAAATCATTTTCATTACATTAATATCATAAAAATTTGATCTTTCTCTGTCCAAAGTTCATTATTTATTTTTATTTATTTTAATTAGTTTAAAATCAAATACTTCTTGATTTAATTATTGTATAGATAATTAGGATAGTCTAATTTAATTAATAGTTGATCATAAGTCCTCGTGGGTTCGATATCCGACTTTTAGTCACTTTATTACTTGATGACCGCGTATACTTGTGCGTGCATTTGGCCGCAACAAGTTTTTGGCCCCGTTGTCGGGGACTTAGAAATTAACTATTTTTCTTATATTAGACTTTTACTTTTATCTTTACAAGTTTTAATTTTTTATCTTCTCTTTTGTAAATATTTTTATTTTTATAAATATTTGATTTTTCTCTTAGCGTGTTTCTAGTTTTCTTATCATGACATATAGGGATGAAATATCCGGAGGTAAGGTTATTAATGAAGATGCTTGGTTGACGGAAGACTTCTATGGCCCGTCTTTTTGGGCTTGTCATGGCCTGAACTCCGGGAGGTCTGAATTTGAACATGGGAGTAAGAGTTGGTATTAGGAAGAATATTCACAATTAAGGGAATATGAGGAACGATATTATCTTCTAACAACGTTGGTAAATGATTGGTCTAAGGAGAGAGATGAACTTGCACATCAAATTGATAATTTTTTCTTGCATGTACATAACTTAGATGTAGATTTATGTACAAAGATTGATGTGTGTAACATCCAACAAATTAATAACGAGTTGTGTGAAACTGAAAAAAATCTTCTAGACCAAATTGAAGAACTAAAACGAGAATACCAATCACTAGACCATATTTTTTTTAGGATGTTAATATTGAGAAGAGTGCTCTAAAGTCATATGAGGGAGTAGATAACATTACTTTGGGAGACTTGAGTGTGTGTAAATATAGAGATGCAAATTGTACTAAAATTTATGAGTTAGAGCGTATTAGACCTCATTTCAATTATTTTTTCACATTGTGTTTAGATAGTAAGATAGTAATCAATCCATCTGAGCCAATGAAGGGGTCAAAGAGTGAGGATGAGAGCGTCTATATTCTTGAATTTATTGTGCCAAAAGGTAAAAATTACATTCCTCATCTAAAGGCCGAGAGGTGCAGAGTAAAAAATTTATAACTTGGCCTGGTTATCCTTGTAGCCCCACCAAAGGTGCATAGCCACATACTGGATTCCATGTTAGGGATACAATTTATAAGTTCAAGGCGGAGAAAAAAATGGTTCAAGTCATACCGCAACTTTAAATTAGGCGTTTGTTGGGAGGCAACCCAACTTTACTGCTTTCTTTTATTTTTATTTATTTTTGTTTATTTTATTTTTTTGATATTTGTAGCATTTTTTTGTAGGATTATGAGCATAGAAGAAAAGCCACTGGAAGTATGCAAAAGTGAGCTATGTGGTTGAAATGAGTGTGGGGTGACCGCACAAATGATCGTACCTGGGAGAAGTCTGAGTATCCCGTGAGCTGCTAATAATTCGGCCTTTGGCCTACCAGGGAGTCCCTTTTATCCTCTTGTTATTTTTAGTGTGCATTGAGGACATTGCACAATTTTAAGTGTGAGGTGAGGAGATTAGCTGGGTGATTTTCTGTGCTATGTTAGCTTAGTTACAATACTCGTTCTTAGTGTAGTATTTTAAAAAAAACAACAACAAAAAGACCCCGAAAACTTGGACTTTCCCGATGATGGATTTTGTGGATAACTTTCTTGAGGGATTAAAGTCCAATAGAAAAATAAAAAAAGAGTGAAAAATAGAAAAATCCAAAAATGCGTCTTTTATTTTTTTATGTAGCATTAATCCCTCATTTTTTTTTGTGCAACGTTCTTTTCTATGGGATGTAGTTTGAACCGGGTGGTAGTATTTTTAATTTTTTTAATTTTTATAGTAGATTAGAATTTAGGAAATAAATGGAGGAAGAATGATGAATCTAGGTGCCGTTGACTTGTTTGATAGTAGCATATTTAGGTTTTGACATGTGCAGTATCTTCCCTATGATTTGAAATTATTGATGATGCCTTGCTTAGTTGGATAGCATGTCTTGTGATACCCATGTCTCGTTTTTTTGACTTATGTTCACTTTGTACTTCATGCTTAATATCTCGTGGCTTCGTGAATACTTGTATTTGTTTGAGAGTCAGAATGATACCGTTCTTAGTGAGTCATGTGCCATGAGTGATGAGATTTTTGTATAGTCTATGTATTGTACTTGTGTCTATAACTTGCCCGATATGTGAGTTGAAGCGAATTTTTAGGTGATGTTCGGTTTGAAAAGTGATTTTAGGCTTTCTTTGATCTATTTTGAGATTTATTACTTATCACAAATAAAATTTATCCATAATTAATCCTTTTGAGCATATAGACTTTTATTTGGCACCCACATTATAAGCTTATACCCTTTTTATCTTAATTGATAGTTTTGATCCATTTTCCTCTTAAAACACTTTAATTGTGAGATGAGCGCTAAAAGAAGTAAGAAGGAACTAAGTGTGGGGTGACTTTTGAGTGAAACCAATAAAAGGAAGAAATGTGTACTTATTTTATAAGATAATACACCATTAGCAAAAATTTTTAAAAAAAAGGAAAGAATAATTTGAAGGAAAAAAATATAGAGATGAATACATTGTTGTCTTGTTCCCTGCAAGTGGGTATGAATTAATGTAGTGCTTAAAAAAGAAGGAAACATTTTTGAGGTGATATTATGTGTGAAAGTGAAGTGGATTGAGGAATTTGCACTTAAAGTTGATTACGCGGTGTGTTAAATTGCTTAGGATGATTAGTCACTATTCTTAAATATATCCTACCCGTCCCTTAGTCCACATTACAACCATGAAAAAGACCTAATTGATTTTAGATCGAGCGAGCCTACATTAGTAGAAATTTACATTTAGGGCAAGCCTATGGTACGAAGTGTATGCATGTGACTTCTTTTGTGAGAGTGAGAGGGTTCTTTGATGTATATATATGAGTCTTTAAACTATATTTGATCATGAGATTTGATTGCATGGGTTCAAGGTATTTTATTGTTCTTGTTGTGAGAGCACATGATTTCATGAGGGATACATAACGTTATTAGACTTATGTACGACGTTGGGTATTCAAGCCATGGGTGCATCATGATATTGAGTCGATTTTTGAGGCTAAGATTGTTGTGAGCATATTGTCTTTGTTTGGATATTTTTAAAGAATGACATAAGTAAAGGGAAGTGTATGATGATTGCATATGCTACAGTTTAATTGTTGCTATCAATCATGATCATTGGTGTAGTGTGCTCCAAATCTGTTAAGATGTTAAGTGCTCATAGATAGAGTAAATTTTTGATTGACTCGAGGACGAGCAACGTTTAAATATGGGGTGTTATTCTAAATATATAATTTTATCCAACAAAGATTATAACTTTCAAATAACACTTTAGTTTACAAAAATTTAGTAGATAAAAATTGTGATGAAGCAAAAGTTGAACGATTAATGTGAATAGGAATATGTTTCCTAAAAAATCCCGAAGATTTGTTGCAAGACTTTTTGTTCTTAAAAAGAAACTTATAATAGACATGTCTTTCTAATCAAAGTTGGATCGATTTACTTCATAATTGGTGGCAAGTATATATTCGGTGCATCATTTATGCTATCATATATATATTAGCTCATTCAAAATATTAATATTATATTAGAAGTTATTACCATTCAGCCCTCATGTAACTTAAATGTTTAAGGCTATTTCGGTTTTCCAATATTGTATTCTTATTTTTATAATAATAATAATAATTAGTCTTAGGTACGCGCTTTGCGCGTGTTATAAAGCGCCTGTTTCTTAGTACACGCTTTGCGCATGTTATAAAGCGCTTGTTTCTTATAATATATCGACTTAAAAATTTTAAAAAAAATTAAGCAAAATATTTGAGACACAAAGTAAGTTCATAAAATTGATATAATGTTAATCTCACTTTATTTAATTCAATAAAAGAATAAATTACGCATCATAGATATATGGAATATCTTATAAAAATTATTATTAGTTTTGTATCTAATATCGAAAAAAAGTAACATAAAAATACTTCAAATAACACAAATTAAAAATATAATCTCTTGGTCCTTTTGAGATTTGGGCATGATGGATTTGCCTTATGGATCTTAGAGCAAAAGGTACATATGACTAAAGTCTAAAAATGATTAATATTAAATTAATATTTTACAACAAATAACTAAATACGTTAGAAAAAATATAGGGAGTTCAATCTATGGGAATGTTTACAAAAAAAAAAAAAAAAAAACTAATGACAAATCATATAGAATATAATTTGACTTTTAATGTTTCATTTTTATTATTTCAAGTTTGCATTTTTACTGTTTTGACTCTTAATACACAATACTTGATTTTATGCTATTTCTTATTCTTTCATATAACCTAGTAGTATTTTCTATTTGGAAATAGTTTTACTTTTATGATAGTTTTGGGGAAAAAAATGAATTGCATTCTTTTGCTACTTAGCTAATTTAATTATTTATTCTAAATATTAAGGAAAATATTTTTTCAAAAGCTTAATGTTAACTCATCCTAGGTTTTAATATTTAGCTTTAGTCACAATTTGGGATAATTTCGAAAACTTTCCGCTTAGATTCTCCTTGTAACACAAACTTCAATAGAAATTTGAGAATTACGATCACCTCTCTTATTTTTATTTTTTATAACGAAACAAAATTTACATGATAAAATCTAAAAATATTATGGAATTAAATATTAAATATTAAATATTAAATATAAAATTTAATAACACAACATTCTTTACATGAGTACAAAATAAAAGTACTTGCACTTCCAAAACGATAAAACTAGGATTATAACTCTTTTATCTTATGCAAAAATTATAATCTATTCCATGATTGATGTTGCATATTTATTTACCTAAATTGAATATTGATAGTTAGAATAAAATAAATCAATCTTCTTTCTATTTGATTATTTTTTTCAATTTATTTATTAATATTAAAAAAAAAAATATGTATGATAAAAATTTAAACCATTGATTTTAATTAAGAATCTAAATTCCCAAAATATGTCATATTACAAAATACATTAGAAGGAAAAGCGCCTCAAAAAATTGTAAAAAAATTAATCAAACATTAAAAATTCAATTTTAAATTTGAGTTGTAGACAAACTTGTCGAAAAATAAATTTGTAACTTAAAATTTCAAGAGAAAATTCAATTGACAATATGTTTTTATAATTATTGTTCCTTAATTTTTCTAGTTATATTCGTTTTGGCTAATATTTTTACTTTTGTGTTATATGTAGCTTATGTGTGCCTATTTTTAGTAGCTTCATGGTAGTGCTAATTGGACGGAGAAAAGGTAGTCCAAATACAATTTCTAAGTTTTTGAGTGAAAAATATATATTATAGTTTGACTTTAATATTAATGGGCTTTAAATAAGGAAATCTATATGAAATAAATTCGAATTTCTTGTAAAATCCTAAATATGGAAAAAATAAATATTCAGAATTATAATTGATTTTAATATTCCAGTAATTAGGAAAATAAGTAAATGATCATTCCTACATATTAGAAAAAATTAAAATTCCTATATTGTCCAGTATGCGCTCTATTTTTAAAGGGTAAAAAAGGTGAATGATATTTCGCTAAGGACCTTTGTGCTTTTAATATAGTATAAATAAATATAGATATATATATAAAATAGATAGATAGATAATAACAATAGAAAAAATAAGTAATTTCTGCTAAGAAATACATAATTTATTTAGATGTCTATTTGTGTCTATGCCCTCTAGGGCCTAGGCCCATTCCTGTAATTGAACCCAAAGGCCCGAATAAATAGGTCACAGGGCGAAAAGGGTCAGGGTCGGGTCTCCACTGGAAGAATACGACGGAAGGAGAGAAGCAGCGATAGCATCAACCATCTCTACAGCCCAATTTTACCTCCAAAAAGGGTCTCAACCCTGCTCAAATTTCCAAGTTTCAAGTAAATCCCTTTTGTCCTCTTCATCACTTTAGTTAATTTTATCTAAATTGAACCAACCTTGTTGTTTTGCAATCGAAAGTAGCTCCATTTTCTTCTTCTTCTTTCTCTCTGAAAAAGTATTATGACACGAGGGTCTACTTATTTATTGTTTGATGTAAATTTAAACATAAAATACTTAAACTAAAATTTATATATATATATTCTCTTACGCCGTCTTCTCCTACAACAGGCTCCCATCCCAGCTGCTCTGAGTACACAGCCGTAAGTTTGTAACTGAGTTAAAACCAAGAAAGACAATGGCTTCAAAGCCCTTACCTACTCGTTCAACCTTCATTGATAAACCTGTAGTAAGTACCTTCTTTTCCCCCACTTATTTTTTTCTTCTTTTTTATGGGCCAATATATTGAAATTCACGCATGACGCATGTATATTTAATGCAAAAAAGATTGTATTTTTGATTTTAATCAGGTTCCTGGTGATGTGATTTTGGATCTTTCTAAGCTGACTGACCAAACCATTAAGCTGGGTGGTGGCCTCCAACAGGTTTTGTTTCAGTAGGGTTAATTTCATATGGATGTTTTGGTTATTTTTCGTGAAGCTACTGCCATTTTCTGAACTCTGCTTGTTGTGGCATATGGGTTTTGATACATTTTTGGTTTTTATTCAACACTTATTAGCAATGAATATAAGAACTTATTTTCTTCCACCACTTAGCCCGTCTATATGGTTCCCTTTTACATAACTCAAATAATTTCATTAATATAACACCAAGGTTGTGTGAAGGATATGTTCCAATTGTGTATATGATTCAACTCGTATCAACCAAAGTTATCTAAAGTTTGTCCAGCTGCATATAGAACATGCTCACAAGAATACACAAAAAAAGATACATATAAAAAAAGGATCATTTAATGCTTTATACATCGCTCTTGCCATTTTCCCCTTCAGCAAGTTGGGATTTCACTGCTCAATGTTACCAAATGCTAAAAACTATGTACACTTATAATGCTTTAGTTCTTCTCAAATTCAGAGTGTCAGCCGAATCTGGCAGTGATTCTGGATCATTTATATACTTGACTTTACACCACGAACTCAAATTTGACGCTCTTGCTATTTTGGGAAAATCTTCTATTTCTTTCATTCCATATGTACCAAAAAGAGATACATAGTTAACGTATTCAAGCTAGACACTGATCCTCTGAGATCTCCAACTTGTGGTTGCTTCCTCCACTGTTCTGTTCCGGGACATTTCCTGTATATGTGTTATTTTCCTCTGGATTATAGTAATCGATTTTTGCATTATTGAATTATGATGTGAATATTGGTACTTGAGAAATTGCTATCCTACTTCTAGTGTGCTCAAAATACAATGAGGCAATACAACAGTATCTTAGATTTTCTAACTGCCGTCAAGATAAATATCTCTGATCTTCTACACATATTTTCCCCGCTTTGGCAGGACCATGACGCTATAACTGTCGTCAAAGCTGGTATTTTGAGGTTTTCAAAGCCAAACAAATACTGGATTGAAAGCTCACAGAAGAGAGTGAGTGCAGTGCTATCTTTCTACATTTTTTTTTGCTGACGAGAATTCCCCCCGGGGCCAACCCATTGATACAACCACAGCCTTCAAAACTTGGGGATAATGGAAGCCTTAGAAATTACCTAAGTATATACTTCTGTTGTTATTTCAGTTGATTTTAACTGAAAAATTCCAGGTTATTGCTTTCTTCAGGTGGTTGACCAATATCTTAATACATTTAAATTGACCTGAAAACTATTCTCACTACTGCATTCTTCTGATGATTGATGGTAAACTGGGCATTGGATTTTCTTACAGGGAAACACAATGGGGATGGGTACTAAGTAAAATAATGTAGCACTTATTCATTGTTTAGGTTGAATTTTGAAAATTGATGTAACTCATCAGCTTTGAGGTCATACTATAGTCTAAATAGCTGTAATATATAAGTTGCTCTGTTGCTAAAGTGAAAATCTCATATAGGGTTTTATGTTTCTAAGCCAATCTGCGTTATGGGCGGATCTGCAAAATATAATCTCTTAAATCAACTATTTGCATAAGTACGTTAATATTACTATGTCTGAGAGATGAAGCAAGATTATCCGATTCGGAATTATCGGAGTCTTTTGTGTTTCTTCTTGTACTCATTTAACTCGGGAAAAAACTTTATAAACGAAAAAAGAATGAAATTACAAAGTTAAACATATTGTGTTGAACCGTGGACTGACAAGGGAGATATAGTACTAAATAATTCCATCAGTGATACTTGATTTCTATGGTAGTTTTAACCCTCTTCATCTGTTTTTGACATTAGATTAGGATGCTCTCTTCTAATCGAGTTGAACTTCCTTTCATTTGCTGATCCTCTGTAATATATTTACAGTATATACCTACCGTGGGGGATACTGTTCTTGGAATTGTGGTGGACACAAGAGCGGATGTAAGCATTTTTAATTATTTCAAAACTGATGCTTATTCTCTTATCTATAAGTAATATCCCTGCTTATTGTGAGTTCCTTATTTCTGATTTCTTTTGAATAGTTCTAATTACTTTGGTCCTAGCTGTGTAATCGATGCTTTAAGTAGGAGCTTCCTGCTGCATTGGATTTTTTGCTTTTGTGTAGTGTGTTTCTTCTGCTTCCTGTTTATGATCAAGTGTAGAATCAGATCTGTGGTGCGGTTATCTAAAACATTATGAGCAACCAATGCATGGATTTTGCCCCTAATATTTGAGGAGGTTTATGATGTGTTTTTGGATATTTAGTGTAATTTGTTAAAGTTTTGTTGAAGCCAACTGTAGGGTTTTAGGTTCTAAACCACCACTAAGGACACATCAGCGGATGTTGCGCAAAAAGGGAAGGGTAATGATCCAAGTCTGCTGGGGAAAGAGTTTTTCTTTGGAGTGTGTTGATCATTGACCATATAAAATTACATTCATATAACTGTCATGGGGAGTATATGTTGATAATTGACCATACAAAATTACTTTCATTGAGGTAAAAGATTGATCAAAAAAAAATTTCCTCTATTTGCTAGTACTTTTGATGAGAGATATCCTGTCGTTTGTCTATTTTCCTGTCATTTTCATGAAGTCATCGACATTCGTCAAAGATATAAGGATGGTCCATGCAGAAAACGCATAAAATCTGAAAGCTTATTGATTCTTATATGAATTTTCTTTGTACGCTTCAAATTCACTTTTGAGTTTTCTGGCAGAACTTTTTTGTGGACATAAAAGGGCCAATGGTGGCATTCTTGCCGGTGCTAGCATTTGAAGGGGGGACTAGGAGAAACATACCCAAATTTGAGGTGCAATCCTAAGTTCCTTGATATTTGGTCATATTCTTTGTTCGTTTCTCCTCTGATTTTCTTTTTTATGATAAGTAATTGTGCAGCAACAACAACAACTACCCAGTATAGTCCCAACAGGGTGGGGTCTGGGGAGGGTAATATGTACGCAGGCCTTACCCCTACCCGATAGGGCAGAGAGGCTGTTTCCAATCGACCCTCGGCGAAAGATCGAGAAAAAAAAAAAAACAAAAACAAAACAAAAAGAAAAATCATTAGTGACTCCAGAATAAACCACAAAAAACTGACATATAAAAAGGCAAAGTAAACAAAGCAACAGCATGAACAAAAGGCATTAGTAATTCTAGGAGTACTCACAGAGATATTAACCTATTGGGAACCCTCCCCCGATAAGTAATTGTGCAAGTATTAATAATTCATATGGAGATGCTTCTTGCACTTTTATCTGATTGCAATTTTTCACTTCATGAATCTTGATTATTTGAAATTGAATAACAGCTTTAATGTTTAACTGAGATAGATGAATTGGAAGGCTCCTTCCAAATGGGGCAAGCTTGACTTTCCTTTAGTTGAAAAGTTGAATTTTTAATAATTGCTGGTTGCTGGTTCAAGAATTGCTTGATGTGGCCTCTTGAATTAGAAGAGATCACATTAGTTCATTGGTAACAGTTTGATTTAACACCCTCACCCCGCCTTTAAGTGAGTAGCAGTCATGCTGATACTGTAGTGTTATAGGTGTTTTTATTGAAATAAGAGATAATTTTGCCTCGTATGATTTTTGCATTTCCATAATTTCCATATTCAAATGAGTTAAAATTAGTTCATGCAAGAAGAGTTTGATTTTCAAATGGAGGATATTATCTCTTAAATTTGTTGTTATGCATTCCCATTGTTTAAAATGTAAAATAAGATCCAGTAAAAACTAGTGCTGCCAGCAGTGTTGTACCATGAGATGATCATAATGGCTCAAGATTATTAGTATTCTTACTCAATGTAAAAGGAGATATTGTGCCAAATGCCTTTGAGAGCAGTGCTTTCCTCCATGGTGGCAAACAAATTTCTTGACTACTTAACTCATAAATTAATGCGAGTGCCTCTCATTAACTGCCCTTCACATTACTTGTTCACTTGTATCGATAGCTTTTTTTGGTATTCACGTCCAATATGCCTGGATAAAACATGTACAGCTCTATAGCTATCCTTTCAGAAATCTTCAGTTGGAAAAATGAGTTGTTTCCTGGGATTATTAGCGGAAAATTGGAGAAGAGAAATGAAATAGAGAATAAACGAGAAAAGAAGAATGAATGAAGAAGCAGAAAAGAAGCTCAAAGGAGAATTTGCAGAAGACAACTTGCACAAAGAAGAAAAGAACAAAAACTCATCTTGAAGAAGAAAAACAATAAAGAAAGAACAAATGGGAAAAGCAAAGATAGTAGAGTCTTAGCCATTGCAAAACCAGAGAAAAGGAACAAGAAAAAAGCCATAGAGAGAATGCTCAAGCATATATGGAGATCCCCCCCCCCCCTCTCTCTCTCCATCTTTTGACGTCAAATTCAAGCGAGGAACCTTCTCTTCACATTGCTGCATCTCTTTAAGCAATGAATCAATCGCTTCTAATAACACTGGATTTTGGATTTACCTTTTAACCTCAATGTAAAGTTTGTGATTACCTGGACAAAAAATGATGATTAGATTAAATCTCGATCGCATGATAGGAAGTCTTATGACATGAAATTTTTATGTGAGTCTGATCAGAAGCATTAATTAGATTTGGTCCTATTTGTTTATCTACTTAGTAAGGTTGAAATTGCTCCAGTGAGCTAAAAGTAAGAAAAGGGAAATAAAAACAACTTGATAGGTGAACTAACTATTATTCCACAAAAAAAAAACGTTATCCAGTATGGAGCTTTTCATGTATCATTGTCAGGCTGAGTTTTTGCTTGCCAGCACCATCTTATTGCCATGGGCGAAGCCACACTTTGCTTAGGGTGGTCAATTGACCATCCTTTATTGGAAAATTACATTGCATATATAGGTAAAATATTAGGTTTTAGATGTACATAACATATATTGAGCACCCTTTGTTGGAATTCTTTTTACTTATTTCAAGTTTGATTGATATTGTACTAATTAAAGAAAACGACCATTTGCCTACCGGAACACCAATTAATGTCACGTCCCCATATTAAATTCGAATAAACCATAGGATTTATCTCAAAAACTTTTTTCATTTTTTATCATGTTGATATCAGGACCTATTTTCTTATGTGTCATCGTGTTCTTTCAGGCAGGTACTCTAATTTATGCCCGTGTAGTCAAGGCCAACACTGGAATGAACCCTGAGTTATCTTGCACGGATGGTTGGTGCCTTCCTAATTAATTTGCAACAGGAGTTCTTGTATATCATAATCTGTCCGCTTTTATTCCTAATTTTCAAACAATTATCTTATTCAATATAGCTTCTGGAAAAGCTGCCGAGTTTGGCCTCATCAAGGATGGCTATATGTTTGAATCGTCAACTGGTTTGTCACGGATGTAAGATTCTGTTTTGGCTTTAACTTGCAACACAGATCTTTTCTTAGGTTATACTGTAAACTTGCTGATCAGAAAAGAGAAACAAGCAAAAGAGTGAAGGTCGTGCTGCATGCTATTCAGGCTTGAGCTATTCCCATAGTTACATGTTCATCTTATTGTATTTTCTTCTTAGGTTGCTGAGTTCACCAACATGTCCAGTTCTTGAGGGTCTTGGAAAGAAGCTAGCTTTTGAGATAGCTGTTGGTTTAAATGGCCGTGTGTGGGTATGAAATTAGTTCACTCCTTTTTGTTACGGTTGGTCAGGTTCATCTATTTCAAATTATCAATTAGTGCTTCCTTTTTTCAATTTAGATATTTGTTGTGCTATAGGTAAATGCTGAGCACCAATCCACAATCATTCTTGTTGCAAATGCAATAATGAACTCTGAGTCCTTGACTCCAGTGCAGCAAAAGATCATGGTGGAGAGGCTGCTTGATAGAGTAAATTGAACTGGATTCAGCACTTTGACCATGTAGCCGAATGAACTCATGTATAATGTGAAGCCAAAAGTAAAATGTAGCTTCTTCCTCGAGGACTTTTGGGTTGCGTCCACCCAAATCTTCAACCATGTTACTGCATTGCTTGTTAATGTGATTCCGGTGAGAGTATAAACAAAGGGTGTAACTTTATGAGTATAATTCGATGTTTAGATACCAATACCAATCTTTTGTTCATCATCCAACAGATATATGACTTGAATTTGTGACTGCGTAGCTTTGCAATATAAGTTATTCCTTTTCACGAGATGTAATTACATGCGTAGCGCCATTTCCTTTATATAAGTTGTAGAAATTTCTCATATCATTTTTTCTTGGATTAGTATAATCCGTAAAAGTCCCCCGCCATATATGACACACTATGCTTTTACCACTAAATCAAATTCATATGTGCAATTAATAAGGAGTATTCAATTCTTCAAGTTAATCAAAATAATTTAATATAATTAACTATTATTCCGATATATTTATATATAAAACTTTATTAAAAGTATAATTTCCCTTGTACAAAATAATAAAAATATATTATAATACATTAGCCTAAATTTACTGCATTTGAATCTAGCATCTATGTATACCTTGTAATTGTAATGTAATGAGTAATTGGTTATTGTTATTGTTACCCCAAATCCAAATTATCATATAATTAATTCCTTCTAATAATCTAACTAATTGTTTTTTCTTAATTCTCTCTAGTTTTAATATTTATTTAAAAATGATTAGGGAATTGTTTTAGATCTTCCAATAATTTTGCAGGTAAGAACCAGACAATTAGGGCTGTTCAGAAAAAACCCGAAAAATTGAACCAAATCGAAAACCGAATCGATGAAAAAAATCGATACTTTTTAGGTTTGGTTTTGAATTTTAAAAATCGATCAATTGGTTTGTCTTTGGTTTTAATAAAAAATTAACCGAAAAAATAGAACCGAATCGACTATAAAAATAACTATTTAAATTTATTATTACACCCATATATATATATATATATATATATATATATATATATATATATATATATATATATATATATGTATATTTTTATATAAAGTTTCTAAAATTTTCAGGTACATATTAGTCATTTATATTTTTAGTCTAGTTCTTTGCTATTATAATCACCTAATTTTTGCCTTTACATTCTAGTTTGATTGATAGTTTTCTTTTGCTAAGTAAAAAAATTTATTTCATGTTAAAAATAATCGATTTTTGATTGAGTACTTAAATTATTCATTACTATTTGATTTAATTATCATCAAACGATAGATTTCTCAAAGAGTAATTGATTTGATAGTGTTACGTTGACAATGTAGTCGCCAGAATATGCGTCTAGTAGTGTATGTCAAGAAAAAATCGATAAATAACTGAAAAACCGAAAAACCAAAAAACTTGAATCGACAAAAAATTGACTTAATTGGTTTGGTTGGTTCTAATATTTGAAAAACCGACTTACTTGATTTGATTTCTTTTTTAGGAAAAAACCGATCCAAACGAAACCATAAACAGATCGTTATAGTCCTTTTGTTTTAACGGAAAAGGGTTCAAAATGCCCATCAACTATTGGAAAAGGTTTAAAAATACCCTTCATCCACATATTGGGCTAAAAATACTTCTCCATCTACTTTTTTGGTTCACTTATGCCCTTTGACCACTAGGTCAATGCTGAATTAAGAATAATTATTATTCTTTTTGTAACGCTTAAAAAGAGTGTTTTGCAAAATATTTTTATTTTTTTAAACTAAGGCATCAATAGTTTACTAATTTAGTAAAGTCTTCTTTTTTTTTTTTCTTTAGTTTTTACAAAACAAAAATTCCGATTTTACAAAAAATATATATTTTTTTCATTTTATTCAGTTTTTTAAAGCATTTGTTTTTGTAAAAACGGAAAAAAGAATTGTAAAAACAGAAAAAATATTTTAATAAAATATTTTTATTTTTTAAAAATTGAAAATAATATTTTCAACAAAATATATTTATTTTTGAAAAATATCTTTTTCATTTTTTCAGGATTTTAAAAATATTTTGTTTTATTTTAGTTTTTCAGTTTGATTTTAAGAAGTATTTTCGTTTTATTAAAAAAACTGAAAAAAAACTATTTTTCAAAAACGAAAATTTTGTTGAAAATATTTCATTTAGTTTTAAAAAATAAAAATATTTTCTTAAAAACATTTTTTTTTCTGTTTTACAATTTTTGAAAAAAAAATGCCTTAGAAAAACTGAAAAAATGAGAATAGATATATCTTTGTAAAAACTAAATGTTTTCTTATAAAAACTGAAAAAGAGAAAAAGAAGACTTTACTAAATTAGTGGATTATTGATGCATTAATTTTAAAAAATAAAAATATTTTATGAAATATGTATTTTTAAGTTTTACAAAAGAGTAATAATTATTTTTAATTCAGCATTGACTTAATAGTTAAAGGGCATAAGTGAACTAAAAAGGTAAATAAAGAAGTATTTTTAGTTCAATAGATGGATAAAACTTAGTAATAGTTTAGGTGCATTTTCAAACTTTTTCCTTATTCTAATTAAATCAAAGAGGGTCATAAAGTTTCTAGAAAGGTAAAAATTTCTAAAATAAAATAATGAGAGGCCCTTGAAGTCATGTTATCTGCAAAGATTTTGTCCGCTTCTTAGTTTATATATGAATCAATAATTAGGCACACAGAAAAAAGGTAGTAGTATTTGCTTCTTGAGATGAGCAAAAACCACTTGTGTGTTCTGACATCCTATCATCATCATCATCAATAATCATAGATAATTCGGTGCCCATCAGTCCACTCCTATTAACAGCTTCTCAAAAATGTTTTTTCCTCTTCTTCTCCTCTAAATTTGCTAGCTACTTATGTTTTTTTTCCTTTTCTTTCCCTTGAAATTCAGTTCACAGTAGTTGGTTAACATGGCGTCTCAATCAGACGAGAATAACCAGAATCCAGGTACCCCTTTAATTGTCCTTCATTCTTTACTTAATTTGTTACTTTTTCATTTGGTTATCTGAATAAAGATTGTTCCATGAAAAAAATTGATCTTTTTGTACTTTATGGTGTTTGTGCCTTTTTATCTTTAACTTGATAAGAGCATGTAATTTTGCTTCTTTTACTTTTATGTGTAGTTGTCATATTCAGTTTGTTAAGCAATGAAATAGTAACTTGATAGTGTTACATTTAATAACCATTTGATTAATTGGGAATATTGGATGAATCTTTTGCTAAAAAGGGGAACTTATGTTGTTGTAGAAGCTGCAAGATTTTGGGTTCGGGCTAATCCCTGAAATTATGAGGTCTTTTTCTGTATTCCTGAAAAAATGCTTTAGCAACTAATGGAAGAATATATTGACCTAATTTCTCAAATGAATGGACTCATTTGATATTAATTAGCTGAATATACTACTGCGCATATTCGATAACTAGATAATTGTGTTTTCAGTATGAGTCTTCTGATGGTACTAGGTTCATTAACTAGATAATTTACTTTTCAATATGAGGCTCCGCACAGTTATTGATTACCACACCAGCAAACCTTCTGTGGCCAAAGAATGAATCTATAGTAGGAGTACTAAATTACATTTTATTACAAGGAAGGAGAGGAAAATACGAGCTGAGGACAATACACTCTGTTAAGTGAAAGCTTTCTCATCCTAAAGAAATTATAAATTGCTGCTTAAGGTATTTTCTTCTCACCTAAGGAAATAGTGAACTACAACTAGCTGAATTTAGATATCTGCATACACATGGGTTGGTAGTTGGAGTTGCCACAAAAGACAAAGTAGTTTTGCTTTTCATATCAAAATCAAGAATACTGTCTTGTTTTGGTCAAATAATGAACTTCCGAGATAGACGGAAAGCATGCAATTTCCAGGACCACTTTCAAACCAGGTTTTGTTAATCTTAAGATTCCATGGAATTTTGAGCAACATGTAGCTGATTATCTCATTATCCAGTCTGAAGTAACAACCATCTCCATTGTGCATATTATATATACATAAGTAAGATTTTAGGTAATAGCTGTACATAAGGTGCAAACAGACGGAGCTAGTGGAACACAGAGGTTACTTAAAAAATATTGGTTACCTTTTGATCTTCTGTTTTTCCACCCCATCTTGCATTTAAAGCTAAATTGACTCTTGATTGGAGAGAAGGTATCTGTACACATAAATACCTAACTACTTGAGCTGCTATCATGTAGGTAAACTGAGTTGCGGAGCATGTCCATTTGATATTAACATTTTGTTGTCATGTTCTCTTTTTCGTTACTTCAACATGTTGGGTTTCATGGGCTATATCTTCTTCAACCACTAAATGCAGTAACAGACTTCTTAACAGCAATCATCAATATGCATCTTGAAAGTGCATATGTGTTGCTGCTAAAACAAAAGTGCACATATGTTATGCGCGAAGAAAAATTACAAGATATTAGAAGATGTGGTACTCCAAATGTGCTCTAAATTTCTTGTATTCTGAGAACTGATTACTGCAAACTTCTGTCGTGGTTGAGATCTACTAGTTGCCGTGCACTTCAGCCAATTGTTTATAAGCTTATCTACTCAGCCCTGTTCTACTTTGCTCTATGAAGTCCCATTGCTTAATTTTTAAATTTAACAGTGATGTGCTAAAATTTTGAGTTAAATAGAAGTCCTGCTGTATTATAATCCAAACTTTAATATCATGAAGCAACAGCTTCACAGCCAATAGCTGAAGATCATCAAGATTCCAAGCCTGAGGCTACAAATGGGAGCTCTCCAACTTCTGTGTTTGTAAACTCCGAACCAATTCGGGAGGATCAAGTGCAAAATGCTATGAAGTTTCTTTCACATCCAAAAGTTAGGGGATCTCCAATCATGTATAGGCGTTCTTTTCTCGAGAGAAAGGGTCTCACGAAGGAGGAAATAGACGAAGCCTTTCGTCGAGTTCCTGTAGGCCACTTTTAGATCTCTTACAGTTGATTTTGACTTAAATGTAATTGAAACATCCACATGAAACTTAAGATGTATACCGATCTTGTCTAAATTGCAGGATCCTACCTCAACTGTTACTAGCACACAGCCAATTGCTGCAAATGAAGGTAATTCATATTGTTCTCAAAATGAAATTTGTGTTTGGCCTTCTATTCATTTTTGAGATTGATAATGTTTGGAGCCTATACTTGTCATGTTATACTTCTGATATTTTTATGGCAGATGGGAAGCTGAAGCCTTCATCAACTAGTGCACCACAGGCTGCATTACAAAATATGCAGCCTGCATCAGCTACACCGAGCAATAGCATGAAAATGGGGTATCTCTCTCATTTCCATTGGACTCATGCAGTTATTGCTGTAGGTTTACTTGCTGCTTCAGGAGCTGGAACAGCCGTACTCTTCAAGGTAATGCATATTAAAGAACCTCCAATTTGCCATGCCAGTTGGTACCACATCTGTACTGTCTATCCTACATCAGCCATTTTTAATGTATCTAACTACTGTATGATGCAAAATACTTGTCAAGTAGTTCATTTTACCCCTTTTTGTAAACAAGAAGAAGAATAAGAGAAAAGCTGGAGAAGTATTGGTTATTAGTAGAATCACATATTTGAAAGCCAACAACAACAACAACTACTACCCAGTATAGTCCCACAGGAGGGTAATACGTACCCATGCCTTACCCCTACCCGATAGGGCAGAGAGGCTGTTTCCAATCGATCCTCGGCTCAGGAAAAGAAAAAAACAAAAACAAAAATAAAAAAGCATTAGTACCTCCAGCAGAAATCACATAAATAATTATGTAAACATAAGCCATAAATAATATGGCATGCAAAAGGAAAAGATAAACAAAAACAAAAACAGAAACAAAGGGCATTAGTAACTCCAACAGAAATCACATAAATAATTATGTAACCATAAACCATAAGTAAAATGACATGCAACAACAACGATCAGTAACTACCACAGGGGCACAATACAATACACAAATCATCTATGGAGAGCCCCACCAAACCCCGTCCCTGCCCCGGGAAGAGGTGTGAAAAATTCTAGAAGCCCCTATCCTACAACCCTGGTGGTAGACCTCCAGACTTTCCTATCAAGGGCCATGTCCTCGAAAATCCGCATTCTAGCCATGTCTTGCCTAATCACCTCTCCCCAATACCTCTTGGGCTTCCCTCTGCCTCGACTCGCGCCAACCACCGCCAGCCGCTTACAACTCCTCACCGGGCATCGGGGCTTCTCCTCTGCACATGCCCGAACCACCTGAGCCTCGCCTCTCGCATTCTGATCCACTGGGCTATCCCCACCTTCTTCCGAATAACTTCATTCTTAATCTTGTCTAACCTGGTGAGCCCGCACATCCACCCGAGCATCCTCATCTCCGCAACCTTCATTCTCTGAACATGAGAGTTCTTCACCGGCCAGCACTCTGCCTCATACAACATGGCAGGTCTAACCACAGCTCTATAAAACTTCCCCTTGAGTTTCGGTGGCATTTTCTTGTCACACAAGACTCCGATGCAAGCCTCTATTTCGTCCACCCCGCCCTAATACGGTGAGTGATATCCTTGTCGATCTCTCCGTCCCCCTGAATCACCGACCCAAGATATTTGAAACTGTCCCTCTTGGCGATGACCTGAGATCCAAGCTTCATGTCCCTACCTACTTCTTCTTCGCTCGACTCGGCGCTAAACTTGCACTCCATGTATTTTGTCTTAGACCTGCTTAGTTTGAAACCCTTAGACTCGAGAGTCTGTCTCCAGATCTCCAACCTCTCATTAACACCGACCCTCGTCTCGTCTATCAAGACTATGTCATCAGCAAATAGCATACACCATGACACATCCCCTTGAATATGGCGTGTTAGAGCATCTATCACCAAAGCAAATAAGAGAGGGCTAAGCGCAGATCCTTGATGAAGCCCCATAACCACCGGGAAGTGGTCTGAGTCGCCACTCACCATCCTAACCATAGTCTTAGCTCCATCGTACATGTCTTTGATCACTATGATGTAGGCTTCCGGCATGCTCTTCGCCTCCAGGCACCTCCACAGCACCTCCCTTGGACCTTGTCGTATGCCTTCTCCGAGTCGATAAACACCATGTGCAGGTTTTTCTTCCTATCCCTGAACTTTTCCACCAATCTCCTGACAAGGTGGATAACTTTCGTAGTGGAGCGGCCCGGCCCGGCCCGGCCCGGCATGAAACTGAACTGGTTCACAGATATAGACGTTATCTCCCTCACCCTCGCCTCGACCACCCGCTCCCAGACTTTTATGGCGTGGCTTAGTAATTTGATACCCCTATAGTTGTTACAACTTGGATATCCCCTATATTTGAAAGCCATTCAATCAATTTTAATATATATGTGGATATTCTGAATGAGAATTGAGCCTGAATCCTCTATTTCGCTATTCTATCTTACAATTTGATGCGATGCACATTCAAACTTTTTTAGAATTGCTAGGCAGGACCTTTATTTGAAGATGAGTATCTTTTTATCGCATGCTGTCCAACTTAACTAAATGGCCTTAGAAAAGGAATCCGAGATTCTTTAACGTAAGGTACAAGATCCTCACCAAATCGGAATGCTCTATGCCAAACTCAAGTTTTTGCCTTTTTTTTTATTTCCTCTTGGTGTCCGAGTCTCTAAGAGCCCCGACTAATCCCGGAGGTGCACAGGCTCTTGGCAAGGAGTTTCCCGCAAGTGCACCACGGTTAATTCAGGTTTTACCTAGTCCGATGGCCCTCAGAAATTGTTTGCACCTAGTGGGTTTCGAACTTGAGACCTTGAAAGGGAGCAAACTCCAAGGCTCAAGTCTATTGCTACCAGGCCAACCCCCGAGGGTTAAGTTTTTGCCTTTGAAAAGGATACAGCTTCTATAATTTCTTTGTGATTAACCTAGTACCAAACACAACTTTTTCTTGATTCAAAAACAGTGTTGTTGGCTTCTCGATGCTGCAAGTCCAACAGCTTATTCCATGAATCACTTAATATCTCAATGAAATTGGGAAGGAGTTTCTTTTCAAATGTAACTTTGCGCACAATTGACCTCTTGTGCTTTAATTCCACCAGAAAAAGGAGACTTTCCGTACATATTCTTTGTTAATCAATGTGGAAAAAGATACTCGTGGTTAATTATTTCTTGATGTACATTTCCTTTAGCTCATAATTCTCTTGGTACACTTCTTACTTTTTGATTGCATATATTGGTTTAGGTTTTAAACCCAAAATTCTATTCTCCATTAGTTGGGTGTGGATTTCTTTTTCGTATGCGAGACATCTCAAACTTTCACTTGTGCTAGTTTTACTTGGTAGTAGCTTAGTAATTGGTTATTTCTAATAGAACCGATCCAAAATAAAAGAATGAAGTAAAACCTAGTCTTGATTTTCATTTTCTTTTTTCTTATTCTTAAGAAACCCTGTTGTGAATATTTCTTCAGATTTATTTGGACTCCTCCAATGCCTTATTTTTTCGGATTTGTCTCTAAACTAGGTTATTGGTGCTTATCACGATCTAATTGGAAATTTTGCTCATGGCCTAATGATTATAATTATCATCCCACTGTTAAGTGACATGTGCTTTTGCAGAAATCCATTATTCCCCGATTGAAGTCATGGATACGCAAGGTTGTAATGGATGAAGAAGATGAAAAAGATATTGTAAAGGGAAAACCAAGTTTAGCGGAAGAAGTTGCTGTTGCTGCGAAAGCTGCTGCAGCCGCTGCTGCTGATGTAGCCCGAGCAAGCCAGGAGATGTTGGCATCAAAATCCGAAGGTTGGTTAATGGTAATCACATAATAGTAACAAGTTAAGAACTGGATATGAAAAAAAATGAACTAAAAAATTATTTCTGTATTGGTGACTGAACTCTTTCATTCTCTTTCGTCTCTGGTGCTTAACTTGTTACCATTAATGATATGACGGTGATTTAACTTGTGTTCCTCCACAGAGAAAAGGTATTTTGAGGAGCTGACAAGTCTGTTAAACTACCAAGTACGTGAGATGAAATCAATGACAAGTGCTATAGAGAAACTGGAAGGTAGTAATACAGTTGCTTTTCATCACGTACTTCTGTACCCACTCTCTCACCTTTTCCCTTTTGCATTTCATTCACTATTAAAGTGGAAAGTCTCTGTTTACGCAATAGGCTTTTTGTGTTTTGGCCTTTTTTTCTTTTAGTGAACTTATGCAAAATAAAAGGGACGTGTTATGAAATAATAGGGTACTAGAAAAGAGGTAAACTTTAGCAACACTATTGAGAAGCAAAGAGTTATATGAACGTTCTTAATTGTAAAAGCAATGGGGAAGATAGTGATAATAAATTGTGTATAAACAGTGCAATGTTAGTTTGCTGATTCCACCTTTAGTTGAGGCTGGATTACTTTTCAGCTCTAGATCTTTTTGGCTTGATAACCTTGGTGTTTGAATGTCATTGAACATTGTTTTCATGGTGCCTATACTGTTAAGCTACAAAAACTGACTTGTGAATGTGTTCAAAGAATCATTTGAAACTTCCATAAGGACGATCTTCCTAGCTTTTGACCATCAGCGGACCAGGCCGGCTATTGGCCTCTATGTCTCCATAAACGCATTATAGCATGACTTTGTTCTGTAGTTCTTTCTAAAAGGTTTCAGTTCTTGGTCCCCGCCGTTCTGTCTAAGTTCATTCTCCACTCCATCGGCATTCCCTTTTATATATACTAGCTTTGTCCTCGTTATAATGTTGTCATTGCCCTGGAATTTTAGCTGTCATAAAATAAATGCCAAGTTCTTTAGATTTCATCATAAATATTTTAAAGTTCATATATCATGCACCCCCTGCCGTTACATGGGGGGTGGCCCGCCTCCTAAAAAAAAAGGAGAAAAAGGGATCCAAGTCATCGTTAGACGGGACGTGGTGCCTGATTGGAGTTGCTCTATACATGCAGGGCAAGGTAATACTTCTGGAAGAATACCAAT
Source organism: Nicotiana noctiflora (assembly GCA_032618575.1). Taxonomy (NCBI): domain Eukaryota; kingdom Viridiplantae; phylum Streptophyta; class Magnoliopsida; order Solanales; family Solanaceae; genus Nicotiana; species Nicotiana noctiflora. Next base: position 370,183 of record JASVEL010007382.1, read on the forward strand.
TACAGAACTAGATGATCGCAGAATTTCAGTTACTCAATCTAGGGTAAGTTGTATAACAACACAGAAGTCTGGATCTCGTAATTGATATCTCTGTTGGCTTTTAAGATTCAGTTTCTGATTTGCTCTTATGGTCCAGCAATCTTATTTAAATGGAAAAGTGGATGGTGATGCACGTTCAGGTTCCACTTTCTGTTTATAGCTCCAAATTTTGTTAAATTGGTTTTTACTGATTCTTTAAATACTAATGCTACATGATTGGATTATTTTGTGCAGTGAGATCTTTGTCACCGCCTGCATCTGTGGAACCGTCTGTTGCACCCCATCCCAAGTCTTATATGGAGGTGACACTTATACTCTCTGGCTTATTACTGTTTCTCCTAACTATCAGCTCATCTGTTGGTAATTTCATCTTATGTTTTACCAATCTATGAAGGGAAAGCATGCAACTTTCTGGCTGGTCAACAATCAGTAAATCATTTCTTAGTTACCTTTTGATTTTTCAGTGGTGCTTTTCAAATCAACTTCTAAAAAAAATATTTCTGCTTAAGATATGGAACACTATGTAATGGAAGAAAGGAGTGGGTGGCTGGAGGGCGCTTGGACAGTATCTTCAGCCGACCAATTATCGGGGATCTTTTTCTTCCTGTTCAACTCCTGTTTATTTCATGCGTACTCATATGATAAGCTGCTTTAATCATGTAAAACTGTCGGGCTTCTCTTATCCAAGCTGAGAAGAGAATCTTTATTTGAAATCCTAATAGAGGTGCTATATGCATATGGTTGTAACTTGTAGGCAGTCAAAACTTATGAGATCTGATTAGGATTATGGACAGCATTTGGTATATGTAATGTTTCCACCTTGTAATGTAGTACTTCTATCTGCCTTTGAACAAATCAATGAGTAGCACTGGTTGAACTTTCGTTCTCTTCAATGAAGATGCTAGTAAAATGGGTCAGATGCTTGCTGGAAGAATTAGGGAATCGTCTCTTCTAACTTCATAATCATTTTGCAGATTATGTCTATGGTTCAAAGAGGAGAGAAGCCTTCCAACATCCGCGTAAGCCCAGGGTTCTCACAAGTGGTTAACATACTTTTATCTTGAAATATATAGTTTTCCTGAACGTTAGTACACCCATCTTTTGATGCAGGATATAAATGATCAGCCACCAAATCCTAACCAGCCCGTACCTGATCCTCGTGTTACTCCAAAGCCTAAGGTTTTGTTTCCTTCCTTTTGCTTTTCTACTAACAATGTCGCAATTGGGTCAAATTTGAAGGTTGGAATTGCATCAATTTAGCTGTGTGTAGACACAGTAACTGAATTTATTGTTCTTTTAAATTCTGCTATTTAATGTTCTTTCTAGTTGTTAGTCTGTGAGTTTGACTTTAAAGAGAGCCATGCGTGGACATTCTGGCAGTTGGACATGAAAAAATAAGATTAACTAATCGAATCTATGATCCTACGAAACTGCTGCTTTTTGATGAATTAATCGCTGCAACTAAGGATATTTAGGAATATGTCCCTGCCATTGTATGGATTAAATGCTATGAAAACCTGCCACTTTGGTTAGGATACAAGGACTTTGGTTTTCTATTATCTTTTCTTTATAGAACTTTCTATTCAGTACGTTTTATTTTTGGTTTGTCTGGGGTAAAGGTGGAGGTAGAGAGGGGTAATATGTGGTTTAAACTTGAGTTTTCTCGAAACGGCAGTAATCACCATATACTAATTTCTGCTTGTCAACAGCCTTGGGAAGTTGGCCAGATTCAAAGTAATTCAACTAATTTGCTTCAATCTCAAGGGAGTGGCGAAGGCTTGAATTACGGTTACCAAGACAATCTGACTAATGGAGACAGTTCAGCAGCTTGGTGGCAGCGCAGGAATGCCAGGATAACTGAAATCGAAACTGGAGGTGAACAAAACTTTGGATCTCCAGCTGCACCAGTGCAGGAACGACCAATTCAGAGATCCTGGGTTCCTCCCCAGCCTCCTCCAGTCGCAATGGCAGAAGCAGCTGCAGCCATTCGCCAACCTAAAAAGCCTGTGTTTCAGAATGAACAATTGACTGATGATCAGTTGATGGCTCGTTCATCAGAGATAACGGATGAGTTGCAGAGGGTAACAAGAATCTCTGAATCTGGTGGTGTCCCTGAAGCTAATGGCTCGAGTTCTGCTCTGCAGATAAGTGAGACACCAATTGGAGAAGGCGATCAAGTTTTGAGCAGCTGAAAGATCATTTGATTTTCTTGATATAAAGGCTGGGTATTTGGTATCGAGGTTTTTCAAGAAGTTTATCCCGATCTTGCAGCTACATGTTCTTGATAACTCAAGCCTCCGATTCGTGCTTACCCTAAATGAAATCTACAGTTACATTTCAGAACTTTCTGGTATGTGAAAAGATCATCTAAATGTAGCAAAAGCCATTATATTTCTTCTTGGTGGTCTATTGATACACTAAAATGGCTGCCTAACTTATGTACTAAAAGATAGTTATATAATTCTACAGTTTGAATGGAGATTAAATAACGAGAACAAATGATTCAGTCTGTATATCTCAGTATTATACATTTTTCTGTTCTGATGGATTGGTCCAGAGTCCATCTGTTCATAAGCAAGAATTGTATATATTCCTAAAAGATGTTCTTAAATTTTGGTAGCATCAATCATGGGGTCCTATCCTTTGGTGAAAGACACTTATCATTACTTAAAAGTAGATCAACATTATCTATTAGCAGCTCATAATCTCCGTGAAGAATCTATCCCTCTCATTACACTTTCTAGATGGGAAGTTCACATGTAATATCAGTTAAGACAGCCTTTAATTCTTTTCCTTCGTTTTTTTTGTCGATTCTAATTTAAAGTTAAGGATAATGGTGATTTGTTAGAACTTGGCATAACTGATAATTTAGATTTGCAAACAAAGGTACAAGATAAGGATAAGATTTGCATGCACATTTTTTAACTTAAGACTGCAGCTTTAAAATATATTCCTATCAGGACTGTAGCTTATGCATGCTGAGTAGTGACTCCTACGACAAAAGTTTAACACTATGTTTGGATCACTGTTCCCCATCGTTCTATAATGTATTGTATTATACCGCATTATATTGTACCGTATTGTTTTACAAATATAATGTTTAGATAGACTGTATTGTTTGTTGTTGTAAAATAATATTTTGCTGTTTGGTTTGACTGTATCATATTATACTGTAACTGATAAGTTTACTTGAATACCCTCAATTGATTTAAATATTTAATTTATCAAGAATTACATATAAAAATTATTCAAGAAAACCCCCTTTTGCTAATTAATCACCAATTATGTCTTATATATAAATTAAGCAATTAAATTCATGCAAATTCTATTGAAATTAGCTAAACAAGTTAATAATATTAAAAATAAAATTGAGTACACTATATTCATAATTAGATGATAATAATAATTAAAAAAAATGTTAAGTAGATTCCATTCAGAATTTAGACTAGGCAAAATACATAATCTACCCATCAAACTTAGGACCAAATACCTCTTACACACCTATTGAACACGGGTTTTATTTTACATACCAAACCTTTCAAAAGTCTGTCAATTACACACCACTTTCATGATGGACCAGTTTCACAAAATGTATGTGTATCGGTCGTGACACGTGTCATTAACATAAATAAATAAAACAAAAAAAATATAAAATTACACATATACCCTCATCTCCACCTCCATCTCCTCCTCCGTGGACCACCCGTAAAACTAGAACACACAATTCAACCAAAATTAGGAGCCCAAGTGATTTAATCCGAGAAAGAAATAATAATATCAAAATCCGATAAGCCATGGCTCACACCATCGTATCATCACCACAACAAAGCCATTGTTTAAAAAAAAAATGCAACTATGGCAAAGGTAGATCGAAAATTAGAACTGCTTGGGTACCATATGTATTGAAGCTTATCTACATCAACAAAGATATAATGGACTATTTTCATTTATAGCCCTTTTCCAAAATTTTGTTTGTCATTTTCATAGTTGCCATCGCCATAATTGCTTCTGTACCAAAATTTTGTCTGTCATTTCCATTGAAAAATTGGCGTTATCATTTTCTTCGAATTGGGTTTCCATTTGTTTGCTCGTATGTCAACTGAAAGACTATGAATTGGAAAGTTTAAATTTTAGCTTTTTTGAAGATGCCCATGAATGAAAAGTGCATTTGCAGCATTTCTTTGAATTTGGTGTTCAAGTATTTACTAATTATATTTCAGAAAGAAGCCATGGACTAACATATAGAATTTTCTTGGATTAAAATTAATAGAACTTCCTTGGACTTTTAATAGTGTATGTTACTGGCTTTTTTATTGTCGGAGTAATTGATTAAAATGAAATAATGGGGTTCAATGGAAGAGAACACAGGAGGTTTCGCTAGTCATGTGATTGGAGGGGAAAAAAAGAAAAAAAAAACAGAAAAACAATTAAGTTGGATCATAGGATCAACTTTATTAAATCTGAACCGTTGATATAAAGCTGCAGACATACATTTTTCACCTCCTCACGCGCTCCTTTTATGTGTAATATATCTGGAAAAAATAAGTGTTTAATTGACACACTTTTAAAATATTTGGTGTGTAAAATAAAACCCGTATTCAACAGGTGTGTAAGAGGGATTTGATCCTAAGTTTGATGGGTAGATTATGTATTTTGCCTTTAGACTATAAGTAATATTCCCTACAACATGACATATAATCAATAACTTAAGTATGTATCAGAAAAGTTTTCTAACAATGTGCCATATAATCCATAATGAAATACTCATATCCAATAAAATTCTTAACGGTTATACCATAAAATAATAACATTTTGCACACTTGAAAACAACCAATATCATAAAGCTAACTGAAGATAAAATAATTAGAATTGGAATTACAAATCAAAGTAGAAGAAATAATGAGACAAAAGTAAAACAAAACCTATACTTGAAGAGTATGGAAGCGGCAGAAGGAGTAAACAAGTTTTTCACGTATATTGATTATTAGACTTCACCTATATATGTTATATTTGGGATGCTGCCGTCACGTAGAATTGTATTATAGAATTATAGAATTATATGAGAAAGATACTTTGCTATTATTTAAAATAAAAAAAGGTAAAGGATAAAATAGAATTATAAAATAATAACAACAATAACAATAAAAACAACAACCCAGTATAATCTCACTTAGTGGGGTCTGGGGAGGGTATGTGTCTGCAGACCTTACCCCTACCCTGGAGTAGAGAGTCTATTTCCAAATAGACTCCCGACACCCTTCCCTCCAAGAACTTCTCACCTTGCTTTTGGGGAGACTCGAACTCACAACCTCTTGGTTGGAAGTAGGGGTTGCTTACCACCAAATCGGTTGTTTCAAAAAGTGAGACTTTTTATTGTTCTGAAACAGTGAATTTAACAATACAATACAACAAATATTAACTAAACAATCAAAACGAATATTATTCTGAAAAAATGATACAATACGATACAATGGGTAACAACCATCCAAACAAGTTGTAAAGTAAAGATCTGATAATAGCCCTTAACTAAGATTCACATGTTCTTGCTTCTACTTCGCTGCTTCCTTTCATTTTCTACCCGGGGACGCCAAAAATGGACTGTGACTCCTTCTCGTGTTACTCAATGGCGAAACTAGGAATCTTCTTAAGGGTATTTAAATTTGAAAAAAGTGAAATAATATTCCCGACAAATGGTATTCAATATGTTTATATACCTTTAAACGTAATATTTTACCTATATATATAGTGTAACTTTTCGGTGACTTGTGACCATGTGGCTTCGCCACTGGTGTTACCTGTTTTTTACTTCTTCCTTCGTATACTGAATAATATTTTTGTGAATTAACAAGTAAAGGTCATTTTTCAGTTTGATCTAGTTCGATCCATAAACACGTGTAATTCTATCTCCAACCGAGACCGCTCGATCAATCTCACCCACTTAAAAGCTCGTGTAAAAGTTGTTAATTCAATTTTTTTTTACCTCAAAATGTTACAAAGGAAAGGAAATATATTAGTACGACTTTGTTTCTTTTAGTTCAAAATGATGACAAAGATACTTCGCACTTTTTCCAAAATATAGTGGAAGATTTTGCCAAGATGATGAGGACATTGGTGAATGAATAATATAGTACGGCTGGTTAGGATTTGGTGGAAATTTTTTGCTTTGCACTTTCTTGTAAATGAATTTTTTTCTTCCTTATAACTGTCCCTATTATTGTCCTTCTGGCTCCGACTAGTATAGGTTCTAAAGCTTTTGCACTATGCATATCATTTGCCCCAAAAATTCTACGTTATTTGCTAGTTGCTACAATACTTTATTGGTACTTGCTACTAAAAATGTAGAAACAACAACAAATAATAGAACTCAAGAAATAATAGTATTAATTCCTTTTCTTTTTTCGGGACCACGTTTCGAGAAACAGGATGCATTTTTTTTATGCCTTTTGGTAACCAATCAAAGAACAGGGCAAAGGAAATTACATACAACACCTTGGTATTCAGTATTCATAGTCTAACTAATCCAAATTTGCACATTAAAGTAAGAACATTTCCTATCCAGAGTTTCTCCATTGACAGAAAGTTCCTAGAGGTTTTCTAAACAGTGCTGACATTCAAGTCTATACAAGATAGCTACCCCAAGACAAGTTCTTGATAATGATCTAACAAATTCGATAGTTTCCGTCTAGACAATGAACATTATACCAACTAATATAGCCACCCTTGTCCAAGGACACCTCTTCGTCGAAAAATTAGTGTAGATCAGTAAAAAAAATTTATGTATATATTCCATATGTTGAATTCACTTCACTTTTTTGTATTTTTTTTTAATTTATATTTTAGCATCCATTGTGAAAATTTGGGTTTCGCTGCTGTACCCTGTTTAACCCAAAAATAATTTTTATGGTCAAAGCTAGTATTAAGAAAAATCGGATTATTGATAACTAAGATTTCTTCACTTCCTTGAAAGTACAGAAATAAAGTAAATAATTGAAATAATAAGTAAAGAAAAGAAAGCTTATTGTTGATCGCTAATCTTCCTCAGAATTGTAGATTGGAATCTTGAATTCAAATAAAAGTCAAAGACTAATTGCATATATTAGAGATATTTAGATGATCATGTAAAATGAAGCATGAGTCATTGTATAAGGATACATAATTGTAATGGTTTCCCTGCTAAATTCTGACTCGTGAATGGTATTAATTGCCTTGATTATCCGTTACCAAATTTACTTGCAATGATTATGGTAATAATAGAGGACCATGCGTAATCAAAGCTAATGTTTATTCCCCTTATATATTTATAACAATTTCATAAATCTTCCCCTTATATAGTCTTCATACATCTCGTGCCTATTGTCTCTTTTCCAACTGTTAGATCTGGTACCTCCTTTGATAGAACACCGTGAGTATTTTACTTGTGCCTTTCTGTTTTTCCTTATTGGACCAATTATAATTTCCACGTATCACCTCGCTGTTGGTCCATATGTCATACCTTTTCTCCACCAATACAATAGTCCTCCCACTTTTTGAATAATTGTAACTGAATATTCAGAAAGTAGTAAGTTCTTTTATGGCGGGAATGTCTTGCCACCTCTTCCCAACTATCATAATTCTTTCTTCAGAAACGATGAGGCATATGTCATGTCTATTTAATGCCCAAACACGTGTCTTGTAGTAACTAGTTCTGTAGTTTTTAGCGCCTTTCTAGGGTTTTCTATGGCTGCATCAGTTATGAAGTGACGGTTCCATGATGACAATTCATAATGACTATCTCTGATGACAGGGTTTCCCCCCTATAAATACCATATTGTATATAACTTTGAAAAATCCCTTCTTCTCTCTTGCATTCATACTTTAACTCTTCTTGCAGTTCTTCTTCTTCCTCTGCATTTTCACCATTAGAGATGTCTTTCCATTCTTCAAACCCCTCTTCATCATCAGATCCTCGTAAGGTAGTGATTGTTGATGAAATTCTCCCTTATTTTTCCCCAACAAGAAGTAGAAGAGGTGGCAGACTTCGTAGCTTAGGTTCTTTATCTACCCGTAATTCTACCCCTTTTCAGAGTGGTACTGCCAAACCTCCTCTAGAGCTATAACTTTCATAACCCCTAGATCTTCCTCTAGAGAGAGATATCATAATGAACCTATGCGAGAACCCATTGTATCTAAGATTGATCCTCAGGAATTTTCCTTCATATCTCACTGTGAAGCTATGAGAAAACATGTTTCTTCCATAGAGTTTCTTAACCCTGTTGATCATTACCCCTGGCCTTATTGCCTTGGTCCATCATAAATGCCATTGGAAACCAAATTTCCTAGTGATGACTCCTAGTGCTGATGATATAATTACCCCTTATCACGAAGTTTATTCTTTTGTTTATACTTACCCTTTCACTTTAGGTTTAACCCTTTATTCACCCCGTAATTATTGAATTTTGCCGCTACTTCAATATCTATATTGGCCAAATAGGTCCAATTATGCGGAGGCCGGTCGCTTGCCTTTTTTATTTGTCAAGTTTGGTTTTCACTCCTTTTACTTTTTGTCACCTAATACACATGTACTCCACAAAGATATTTCTCAAGGGTGTTTTCTCTCTCGTGGCATGAAATAAGAGAGTTTTAGTCAGCCTAGAGGATGACTGTAACTGTGGCTATTATGCCCGGTTTGTAGCTATTCTCACTTATGACTTAGTGCATGATGAGAATATGCCCTTTCTTGAGAACTGGAACTTTGCACGAGAGTACTTTTCTATTTCTTTGTTTTTCTCAATGTCTTAATTTTTCATTGTTTTTCTCAATGTCTTAATTTTTCTCACATACTTCCATGTTTTATTTTCAGCAACCATGGAAGTTTTCAGAGAAATCCAAAAATTGCGACTGCTGCTCCCATGTACAAGAGATCTTGAAAATTTCTTTCTTAGAAAATTAGATGGAAAATGAAGGCCTACGGTATATTTTTATTCCATGATTTTCCTTTCCTGTGTTCGTTCTTTTTTTTTCTTTGATCCCTTTTACTGTTTTTGGGGTTTTCTATTTGTGGCATTAGCCCCTCTTCCATTCCTTATGCTAGGCTTTCCGTTAGCTCTTCACATGAACAAATTCTAAGTGTATCTTCTTCTAAGAGGAAGAATGCTGAAACCCATGGCTCTGAAGAAAAAGAAGAAAGTTCCTTAGTAAGGAAGCCACAAGTTTGAAGACGCGTGATTTTGGATGATTGTTTTGCTCAAAAGTTGTTGAATACCTTTGAACGAATTAATCAATGAAAATAAAGGGACAATCGGAATCAACGGTAATATATATTGAAGATTGATCAGCGGATTAGTGTGTGTAGATAGTCCTTACAAGAAGATAATAAAGTGTAATGTAGTATCTAGAACAAATGAGCAGTGGAAATGTTAATAATAGAGAGAATAGTGATATATAGAGAGAGTTGTCTTATTAAAAATTGATCGATCCCTACAAATGGGGGGAGACCCTTCTTTATATAGGGAAGAGGTCCTCTCGCCCAACTATTACATTGACGCTAAGATATTACAAGTATATTGGAAATATAAAACGGGATAGGTTGGGGACGTCCACCTAGATAGGTCCGCCGACTTGAAATTTTAAGGGCGGGGCTGTATCCTTCTCGGCGTACGGCCATAAGTGAGGACGTCCCCGAATGTCGCCGTCCTCATAGGGAGGCGTCCCCATCCTGCACTTCATCCGGACCGGCCATATGTATATACAAACTAGTCATACTTTTGCATCCGATTTGTCCTCATACAGATAGTCCCTCCGCCTATTGGAGATGTGCTCGAGGCATATCTGCGATAGGCGGATAGATCCAGCCCATATTGGGTCCTGTGCACACGTGCATACGTGGCACGTTCTTCTGAACCGTCGCCTGCTGACGGCATGCGTCATAATTACTGTTGTTTTCAATGCTGGTCATAAAGTTGATTGACGCTTCAGTTTTCTGTCTATTTTCCGGTGCAAAAAATCCTTCGAATTTCGCGCAATAGCTTATTATAAATAGAGGGCAGTTTCAATACTATCCCCTCTTTTAGATCATCAAAAACTCATTATCTCTTAACTTCTCATTTTCACATATCCGGCAATCCAACTCTCTGTTCTTAGCATCCTTGCTACCATTTTCTTATAATATCTAGTTAGTAACTCAACAAGACATAGAAAAATGGCTAAAGGCAGTCGTCATCGGGAACCAGAAGAGGAAGAGAGTGGCTCCGGGGCTTCCCGACGGTCGAGAGGTAACAAGAAGGTCAAAAACCCTCTTGTCCCTCTCAAGGAAGACAATCTCCTTCCTCGTGATCTGAGTGTGAGGAAGGACTTTTCCACACCGGCGAAGGCCGATGTATGGGAGAGGTCCACGTTCACTGTGGGCCAACTTCATGACCTCAGGGTATCCTGCCATGTGCCGGAGAAGGTGGAGACGGGCGTGGCCGGGAACGACCTTGTCTATGTACATCGTCCGGGGTTCTGTGCCATCCACGAGTATCATTTCATAATGGGGTGCGAACTTCCGATTTACCCCTTGGCGGAGGCACTGTGTCGCTTCTATAATATCTGCCCGGCCCAGCTTACTCCGTATACGTGGAAGATCTGTCGGATCTTGACGACGTATGCAGAGAGGGCTGGCAGATGTCTCCGTCCACCATCTAGTGCAGCTGTTCAGTCCCGGCTATATGAGGGGCAAGATGCTGCAGTTGAAGAATCGCGGAACAAAGGGCTTAGTCGTCGAGGCGGACGATAAGCCTAACCGCCAATTCTGGATGAAGTATTTCTATATCCGTACCTCGGATTTGGTGGCGGACGCGACCGATTTTCTGGAGGTGTTGAATGCCAACCGTAAGTATTAATTTGTTCTCTGTGTGTTTTTGTACATTGCTCGTCATTACACAATTTTCAGACGCTAACACCCTTTTTTTTGTACGTAGTGGGGATGCGCACGCCTTAGCCTGTCCCCGACATAAGGGCGTGGGTGAAGCAACTGATCCCCTACGCCGAAGACTGCAGGACGTGGGCTGCCTTCGCTTTGAAGTATGGCCTTCCAAGTATGGTCTCGACTCACTATTTTCCGTCCCTCTTTTTCTTTTATTTTAGGCATCGCCATAACTGATGTTTTATCTTATTTTGCTGCAGTCCGGAACATGACGCGGAGATGGAGACGTCGTGCCGCCAGTCCCTCCTCTTCGGAAACCGAGCTTGTGGTCTCCGTCAGGCAGGATCTTCCTGAAGTCGCCCAGCCCGAGGAGGGCCGGATGACGTAGTTGCATCCAGTGATGGGGATGCCGAGGTCGCTGACCCGGGTCTTGCCCATGCCCTCCGGGGGTCTTTACTGTTTGACGCTCTCGGACCTTCCCGTTCTGCGCCAGAGCCAGCTATTGACTAGGCGTTCGGGGCGAACACAGAACCCTCATCCCTCTCTGTTGAAGAGGGCGCTCCGGCTGATGATGAACCAGCAGAGCTGAAGAGGCGTAGACTGCTCACTGGGAAGGGAATGGCCGTGGAACAAAAACAAAAGAAGGCGGCAACTCACCATCCTGAATCGAGGCCGGTTTTGCTGGGCGATGCCATTCGACCGGTGAGAGCCGCGGTTTTGAGTGCGGCTGAGGTGTATGTCACTCCTCCAAATGCCGAGGGCGACAACATACCAGCTGCCTCCGCTGAGATCACGGGCGCGGGGGTAACTACTGTCACACCTCTTTTTTTACCGCACCCGCGAGGGTGCAAAGAGTTTTTCCAATTAAAGGACAATCGAGGCGGGAATTATTTAATTATTTTAGAGTCGCCACTTGGGAGATTTATGGTGTCCCAAGTCACCGGTTAAATCCCGAATCGAGGAAAAGAATGACTCTATTTAACAGTCCGCGAACCGGAAATCCGGATAAGGAATTCTATTAACCCGGGAGAAGGTATTAGGCATTCCCGAATTCCGTGGTTCTAGCACGGTCGCTCAACTGTCGTGTTTGGCTTATCTATCTGCTTTTTACAGTCATGTACTTAGTGCAAATTAATATCCCTTTACCGCTTTTATTATTGATTATGATTTACGAAAGAGAAAGTTGCTTAAAAATATGCGTCCGAATCACGTCACATGAAATGCACCCGGATCCTCGACATATTCTTATCCAACATTTCGGGGTTTGGATTTGGGTCGCATGAAATGCACACCCGTATTTAAGAAGGTAGAACTAAAATATGCGCCCGGAGCGATTACTTATTTACACTGTTGAGAAGGACGTGATATTTACTATGAAACGACACATCTCAAAATCTAAGTATTTTATATGTACATTTATGAAGGCCTTGCGATTAGTGTAACTATTGGGCGAGGCGCACCTTTGATTCAAATCTAAAGCGAACTACATCCCATTGTATTTTACTTAGGAGTTGATTCCAAATTATTTAAAACTCGCTACGAACCACACCACATGAAATGCGCCTGTGGTTCCTGACACGCTTTATTTGCTCTTGCCCGAAATTGGGGTCGGGTCACATGAAATGCACCCCCGACTCCTTTAATCTAGTTACGTCATTCAGTTGAGTAATAACTCACCAGCTAATCTTGCTTTTGACATAAGATCTAACATTAACGGATTTGGAGATTACACCCATGAGTAGAGAAGATTGAACATAGATACAACAGACTAATTCAGGTTTACGTGCACATCTAATGATAGTGTATCTTTGATCTAGCTACATTTTCCATAACCAAAACTAGCCATACAAACTTAATTAAAGAATAACAGAACGTAACCAAACATAAGAACTTTGGACGACTACATGATTCGACAGACTTTAAACATTAAGCTTCAAGCTTCATTCTTTCCGAACCAAGGAACTACAATAACAGAAATGTGTACCTGGAATACGGAAGAAGAAATATGAGTGAGCGATGGCAATGCAGCAAAGTAACAGTAGGTGAACCAGCAGCAATGACAGGAGAACAAAAGAAACAGTAGCAGTAGCCCCAGCAAGTAATCAACACAGAAGTATCAAAGGTAATCAATCTCCCACAGCACTTAATACTCAAATCAAAACCCAACAGTGGTAGCCAAACAACACTACCAGCAACAAACAACCAACACAGCAGCAACCCAGCAGTATACAAACAGTCAACACAGTAATCAACAACTATAATCAAAGCAGCAATAACCCAATGATCTAACCAGCAGCAACAAACAACCAACACAGCAGCAGCATACACTCAACACAGCAGGAGCATACAGCAAGAGACCAGCAGCACCAACAATAGCACAAGAACAACAGCAACCAGTGGCAGTTATAGCCACAATATGCACAGCAACAACAACAATAGACTAGACCAACAGCAACACAACAAAACACACCAGTAACACAATAATCCAGCAGCAATAGTTGCACCACACACGACCAACAACCTCAGCAAACTAAAACTTCAATGAAACAGTGGCCAGGATCTGTGTGTGAATGACTATATGCTTTCAATGTCACTCTATGTATTTTCGAAATGTATCTTTGCTGTGTGTATGTCTATCCTCTTCAATCTCTCTCTCTTTAAGGTCTGTATGTCTCTTCTTATAGTTGAGACCAACAGCTCCTAAGGTTATTCCCCCCATGTCAGAAGCTCCATTTTACCCATACCTCTCTCTGTTTCCAGCACTAAGAATTGTCTAAGTGTGGGCTTTAGTAAATAAAAAATGTGAAATGCAGAACCTGGTGGAGTGCCCTGCTGTAATAGCAGGCTCCACTAGGCTATCTTATGGGTGAGGGATTAAACAAATGGACTTATTCAACCCTAATACTACATTCCGGAATCCAACAGCTAACAAACCCAATGGTGACTTGCAACCATGCTAACATTATCTAGTATAGTGAAATCTACGAGATTAAACGACGATATTCAATCAACACATAACATAGCAATGATAACAGTTAGCCGATAAAACAGTGACTTAAAAATCTCGGCAACAATTGAAACTAAGTATTCGACGACGCTAATCGACGCGAGTTCGTATCCTATAATTAACATATTCCTACAAACGAATCAGAAACAGCAAATGACCAAATAAAAGGCCGGATGAAGAAGAAGAAAGCAAAAATTAACATTAAGCACAAGAGCTAAACAAATGGACAACTAACAACCAAACAAAAATAAAACAACAAAGAAATCAAATACCTCATAGAGGAATCAGAGTCCGAGCGGACTTTGAACTTTTGAGGCCAAACGGACTTGAGTTGGTATCTTTGGAGTCGAAAGGACTCTAATTGGAACGTTTTCACATGAAAACGTCCCAATTAAAGTCTATTAGACTTCTATTGTCGAAATTCCCCAATTTGAATATTTAGGGTTCTTGGGCTCGGATTTGGGGTTCGAGCATTTCGGGTTAGATTCGAACTAGACCAATGTTAGTGGGAGTGTGGGGGAGGTGTGAGGAGGCTGTGGTGTGAATTTAGTGAAGTTTGGCGTGGTTTGGGTTCTGACTCGAATCTTTGAATGAAGATTCGAGACGTTTGATGGTGATTCGAGGTTAGCGGAGGCCGGATTCGTAATGGGGGAGGTGATGGGAGCATTTGGTGTTAAAATGGGGGTGATTGGCCTACCGGAACCGCCGTGAGGCGATTTCCGGCAGGCGGCGCAACGGCGGTGGACGGCGGAGAGAGGTCCGGTCTCTAAGGACCTTTGGGAGATGAAGGGAGAGGGGGGGGTCTGGCTTGGGGGGGGGGGGTGCGTTTGTGAGGTTATATACGAATTAAGAGGTTAAATCCTGATCGTTGGATCAAACTTGATCAACGACCAGGATCTCCTCTCATAACCAAACGGTGTCGTTTGGTTAAAATAACGGCCTGGGTGTATCTGTGATTTATCAATTAATCTGGGCCGTTGGATAATAAAATCCAACGGTCCAGATCAAACGTTACATTAAGCTGATCCGGGGTGAATATTGGGCTGGACGGATGAGGGGTTTGGGCCAGTCTTTTGGACTAAAACATGGCCCAAGTCTGCTCTTTATGATGTATTATATGTATATATGTATATGTATATATATATATATATATATATATACATATATACTAACCTATAACACAACTATTTTTATATATATATATATATATATATATATATATATATATACACATATATACTAAGATGTATTATATGTATATGTGTATATATATATATATATATATATATATATATACATATATACTAACCTATAACACAACTATTTTTTACTACAATTATCCCACATAATTACATATCACTTGAAAAATGTAAATCACATAAGAAATGCAAAACCTAATGTATATTTTTATTAATTTAAATAAATAAACATGCACACAAAAAATGTAAATTTAAGATAAAATAACACAAAATCACAAAAATCATGCCCAACACGAAACTATTTTTATTTTGAATTTTCTGGGAGTACTTCTCAGGTAAGGCAAAAATCACGTGCTCACAGCTGCCCCTCTTTGCGCGTAAACACGCAGAGTTTTCGTGCAAAGATAAGTGAGCGGATATAAGCGATTTTGCCCATTCGAGCACTCCGTATGAAGCATTTTGGAAAAGTTTTGACCGAACCTTGCTTCAAAGGTCTCCTACATATCCCTGGCTAAAAGGGAATCAGGTCAATGTAGTTCGGGAAGTTCTGGTAGCTGGGACTACCATGACTGTTGCGATCTCGCTGTTACTGCTGTTGCCGCTGTTACTGCTGTTACCACTGCTTAGCCGATCTCCTTGTTACACCGCACTAAGCAACAAAAACAAGAAGCTAGACTAAGTTACAGTACTACAAGTTCTTATCTATCCTTTTTAACTTGATCTTGTCGCGTTCCTTGCCATCCTGTCTGACTTGGCGTTCCTTCTGATGCTTCTTCTCTTCTGCCAATTGTTATTTCGGCCTATCTTGATTGCCGAACTTTGACCGTTGTAACCTTCTTTATGATCTTTGAACTATTCTCTTCGCAATCTGAATCTATCTGTTCTGATCCTTGTTGCCTCTCTCTGCTTACGAACTTGGATTCAGGCCGGAGATTTCCGTTACATTCAACCGCTTTCCTCAACCAATTAAAATAGATCGCCACTCCATTCTCCAGGCGGGCTCCCTGACTTCAATTACAACTTCAAAATAAAATCGCCACTCCATTCTCCAGGCGGGCTCCCTGACTTCACTTACTACTTCGAAAAGAAAATCGCCACTCCATTCTCCAGGCGGGCTCCCTGACTTCAACTACTACTTCAAAATAAAATCGCCACTCCATTCTCCAGGCGGGCTCCCTGACTTCAATTACAACTTCGAAAATAAAATCTCCACTCCATTCTCCAGGCGGGCTGCCTGACTTCAACTGTAACTTCAAAATTAAATCGCCACTCCATTCTCCAGGCGGGCTCCCTGACTTCAACTATAACTTCAAAACTAAATCGCCACTCCATTCTCCAGGCGGGCTCCCTGACTTCAACTACAGGTTCATACCGGGGATTTCTGTTACATTCAACCGCTTTCCTCAACCAAATTAAAAATAAATCGCCACTCCATTCTCTAGGCGGGCTCCCTGACTTCAACTATAACTTCAAAATAAAATCGCCACTCCATTCTCCGGGCGGGCTCCCTGACTTCAACTACTACTTCAAAATAAAATCGCCACTCCATTCTCCAGGCGGGCTCCCCTGACTTCAATTACAACTTCAAAATAAAATCGCCACTCCATTCTCCAGGCGGGCTCCCCGACTTCAATTACAACTTCAAAATAAAATCGCCACTCCATTCTTCAGGCGGGCTCCCTGACTTTAATTACAACTTCAAAATAAAATCGCCACTCCATTCTTCAGGCGGGCTCCCTGACTCCTGAATTATCTTGTCTTGGGCCATCCTTTCTTCTGAATTACCTTGTTTTGGAATTGCTTTCCTCCCGGGTCGTGTTATTTTTCTCTTGCCTGCTGGGGATGTCTTTGGAACTAATTACTTACCTGCTGGGGTAATGCTGCTGGGGAAAATCTTCTTTATTTCCTCTTTTTCTACTTCCTTCAAAACCTCTCTCACGAAATCGCTGGGGATTGAAATGTCATCATCTGGGGATTACCCTGTCCGGGGATCCCTTTTCCTTCTTCCTCTTTCCAAACCTCCTTTGGGGCTCGCGCTTTGCTCCCTTGAGAACTTGTAGGATATAATGCTGCCGGGGAAATCTCGAAATCAGTGTTTCATTTTTCCGAGAATTGCTGGGGGTGATACCGGCCTCTTGCCTTTCTGAACGCAAGCTTCCTCGTTTTGTCCTGTC
Source organism: Nicotiana noctiflora (assembly GCA_032618575.1). Taxonomy (NCBI): domain Eukaryota; kingdom Viridiplantae; phylum Streptophyta; class Magnoliopsida; order Solanales; family Solanaceae; genus Nicotiana; species Nicotiana noctiflora. The sequence continues at coordinate 387,484 of JASVEL010007382.1, forward strand.
TGCTGGGGGTATAATTTCCTCTATCACAGCTTGTTGTTTTCTTTCTTTCAAAGTTGCTGGGGATAACCGGGTTCAAAGATCATTTCCTCGCGTTATCTGGCTTCTTTCCCCAACCAGGTATTTGGTTTCGAGAAAATTTTCGCAACAGGAGAAAATTTTCTGCCCCAGTTTGAGAATCTTCTTCGTGGCATGCTTTTCCGCCAACAACCCCTTTTCTTCCTGTTTCAAATCAAAGAAAAATTAGTTAGTTTTAAAATGTGGTGGCTGGTTGTGGTGCTCCTGCTGGGGATGGTTCTCCTCCTCTTTCCCTGCTCTGCGTTTCATTATCAGAACTTGCTGGGGATGTTATTATTTGATGATATTCATGCTGGGGATAGCTTTCTCCTTTCTTGCTTCCCCGCCTTCCTTGATGACTCTTTATTTGCGAACCTTTCCACATGGTTTTCCACTGACCACCCGAATTCCTATGATAGTGACCCTTCGTGAAGACCTTGCATGTTTTACTCGTGAACCATTTTCTTTGTTCACCCTTGTCACTGAAAATACCTCTTCTGCTGGGGATATCCTCCCTTCTTCTGTGGCGTTCTCCGACCTTTGAGTCTCACTGGCCTTGGCCTTGAGGTCATTAACCTTTACTTTTTATGGAGGTATCTTTTATGATGCTGGTCTACCCCTTTGTCAACTTCCTCTTGTTGGGGAACATCCTTTTGGACATTGGCATTGCGCTTGTTCCCTCCTGACTTATACCACTTGGGTGTACCAATTAGAATCCCGTCTTGCGTAATTGGAAAGCTGATGGAAAATTTTGCAGTCATTTCTTGCAAACAGACTCTATTGGGGAATTTTCGATAAAAAGAAGAAAGATAAAAGGAAACAGAACAAAAGACAAAAAGGAAGATGACTCTCTAAAAAGAAAAATTATAAAGTAAACCTATCAAACGTGGATACCAACTCTAATGGACATGACATGCACATATAGCCTATCCTCCATCGTTAAACCGCCTTTTGTAATCTTCACCTGGGGCTTTCCCATCTGATTTCCAATCTCCGTTCGACTTGTAGTGCCCGAGGGGTTTTTACTACCAAGCCTCTCTCATTTTGGTTTTTCTCTCAGCTTTCATCGCCTTATGGTGCCTGTGAAGGTTTTCACCGCTAAGACTCTCTCATTTGTGTTATTTTTCCGCTGGGGATTGGTGGTGTTACTGCTAAGACTCTCCTATTTTCTGCTGGAGATCGGAGTCTTTCTGCCGAGAATCAGAGTGTTATGTCCCGATGAAACTTCTCTCATTTGCCTAACTCAGCCTTTTTTGAAAATTGGTCAAAAGGTCTTTCTTTGGACCGTAATGTGGGTTTGGATAAGGCTGGAAAGAGATGGTATTAAAGGCTCGAAACAAAACAAAATGGGTTCAAAATTACAACCTTCGGAGTCTACATCTTCCTTTATAAACATAACTTTTATTGCCCCAGTTTCTAGCTTGGGGATTTTTATTTCTTTATTTACACTATGACCGAGCTGTGAAGCGCCTACGTATCCTCTTTGAGGAATCAGGTCAAACGTAGTTCCCAGTTCCTCTTTTCCAAATTTCTTTTTTTTCATACATTTTTCTTTTCTTTTCTTTATCTCTTTTTGTTGTTTTCTTTTTCTTTACTTTTTCTTTATCCCTTTCTTCTTTTACCTTTCAAACTTGTGTTTCTAGTCTTTGCAACTAATTCCGAAGGAGGGTTATGAAGGAATTTTAAATTCAGGCTCAAAGGGTTGACGATGGATAAAGTGTTTGGATAGCAGAACAAAATGCCTTCGTCATTCCAATCTTCAAAACATGCCAAGCGTAAACAACACAATTAATATTCATCATATCTTTAAAGCACTCTTGGGCAATACTCTCATCATGAACGACCCCATGTCAATTTTGGCCAGCTTGCCTTTGACTGTTTCTTTTTTACTTGCCCCGGTTTCAAATGACTCGGGATCCAAATAGTCTCAAGTTGTTTTTGTTTCCTTTAGATGACCCGATCATCTTCCAATTGCTTAATGATTAACTTTTAGAATTAAGCCATAATTATGTGTGCGCATGTCGTGTCACTAGATTCGGCGTTTGAGCACAAGACAAATCTAAAGGGTAAAAGAACTAAACAAATAAAATGACCGGAAGTAACAAAAGACCGAAAGCTTCATTAAACTAATGACGAAATGGTTCAATGACAAAACAAGCAAAACAAACTAGAGTACGGCCCTGAAACAAAACTGGGCAAGACCAAAGCAAACTGCTAGGACAAAAGGGTTTGACCACAAGAAAACCCTGAAAATAACTCGGACAACAAAATGACGACAAAACGAACCACCAAAGCTCCATCTAGCTGACCAAAAGATGGAGTATCTTCCCAATTACCAAGCACAACATTTTAGCCACTAAGTTCCGCATCGATATTGCCAAGGCTGCCATCCGCTTCAACATTTTTAGCCCCAGTCAATATACCACCCAGAGGATTCGTGTGCTCCTTGTCATCGTCGTTGATCACAATCAACCACCCTTTTTGAATCATTCTTTCTATTTCCTTTTTCAAGGTACGACAACTCTCAATATCGTGCCCTCTGACATTGGAGTGGTATGCACATCGTGCAGTAGGATCGAAGCTTCTTGCACATGGGTCGGGAGTATATCCGGGGAGCGGTGTAATCAGGCCGACATGCTTTAACCTTTCAAACGGACTTGCATAGGATTCTCCGATAGGGGTAAGAGCCTTTTCTCGCTTCAGCAACCTCTCCTCCCTAAACGCCTTATTTGGCCTGAAACCTGACCTAGGGGGTTTCCGGTATGTTCGTGGGGGTTGGTAGGCTTTTTGTGGAGCTGGGTACCTGGAAGGTGAAGTACGATTTTGGTTGTCCCGGGGAGAGTAGTGGTGTTGGGGACGGGAGTAGCGTTGTGAAAACATAGTTGGGGGACGAGTAATTGAGTTACTCGAATGGCCGGAGAAGTTGTGATAGGCGGGTATATATGGAGAGTGCGGGAGATCATCTGGCATCGGGTTCATGGTACGGGTAAGGACAGAGTCCAGGAAGCTAGGTGGTGGCGGAGGTGGTGCTTTTCCATCCATCCACGCCCGATACATATCAGCCACGTGTTGTCTCAATATCTTGACTTCCTCTACTAACCCGTGGTTCCGTTCAACCAGCTGTTGTCGGGTACCTGTACCAACCCACTCAGTCTTGAGATTATCTGCCATTGTCCTCTGACTTTGTCTTACGGGGAAGAGTTATTTAGAACCACAACCAACCACCTTTCTGTAAATGGACACAACAAAACAAAGCCAGCATGTCAGCATTAAGGTATCCCGCTTATTGATCATTCTTTTTTTCTTTTTTTTTTCTTTTGTGTTTTTTTTCATTCATTTTTTTTTTTTTTTTTTGTAATTTTTTTTGGTTATGGAAATGGTCGAATCCTATGTGGATTGCCTACGTATCATGACCCCGCATGAATCATACCGAGCGTAGTTCTTGCAAATTAATGCAAGAAATAAAGAGATGTTTATTTGATTTTTTGATTTTTTTTTTGAAGGAAATTTATAGAAGCCGACTCCAACTACAAACTTGTGTAGGAGATTTTTACAAGAATAAGAAAATTTTTGGTGTCAATTATGACTATTCCTACAAAATTGACCATATAATGGCTTAATTGACAAGATGCTATTTTTGCAAAATTTAATAAAAAAAAAGATAAACTTAATTTTTTTTTTTTATCCCGTGGCTCATGGGGCATCGTTCGGCATCACCATAAACCAACACAAAACTATTTTTTCATAAAATGGCCATGTAATGGCTTATTTAGACAAAATGGCTATTTTTGCAAAATTTTATTTAAGAAGATGCAAATTCAAAATTGTTATCTTGTGGCCTATGGGGCATCGTTCAGCACCGACACAGGCCAAACACAAGACTGAGGAAGTTAAAATGCAAAAATGTGGCTATTTCAGCAAAATTCCGGCCATGTAATGGCTTATTTGATAGAGTGGATATTTTTTTTTAAAAGTTGAGCGATGACTCAAACTTGATTTTTGCAGATACAGCCTTTCGACATTTCTGCGAGGGAATATTTCAAGGCTGTGTCCAAAATTGTTTAAAATGACCCCAAGTGGCTATTCTTGCAAAAACGGCCTTCCGGCGTCGTTTTGAGGGACATTCGGCTTATTTTAAGCAAGAATAGCATCACCCGACTTATTTATAACATAATAAAAATTTGACATTTTTCTGGTTATTTTTGCAAAAGGGGTGTGAACCCGGACTTGATTTTGCGGCTATGGCCTTGCAACATTTCCACAAGGAATATTTCAAGGTTGTGCCCGCAAATTATTAAAAATGATTCAAAGTAGCTATTTTTGCAAAAAAACAGCCTTCCGGCGTCCTTTCAGAACATTTGGCTATTTGCAAAAACGGCATCACTTTGATTTTATTGAAAACTAAAACTTCGACATTTTTTTTTTTAATTTTTGAAGGGGTGGTTGGACCCGATGAGGGTTGCCTACGTATCCCACCTAACGGTGAGAATCAAACCCGCGTAGTTCGGTCAAACAAACTACATCTTTAAAGGAAACAAACTATTTATTATTTTTTCACACATTTTTTTTTAAGTTTAAAAAAAAAAAAAAAAAAAAATTTTTCTTTTTTTTTTTTTTAGTAAAAAAAAATAAACTATTTTGAAATCACATATTTTTTATTTTACAACAAACGTTTTTTTTCCTTTTTAAGTAAAGAAACAAACTATTTTGAAACTATTTTTTTTTTTATTTTGATCAAACATTTTTTTTTTATTTTACAACAAACGTTTTTTTTCTTTTTAAGTAAGTAAAAAAACAAACTATTTTGAGATTATTTTTTTTTTATTTTCCTCAATATAAAAAAAAACGGTTAGCCTGCAAGTCTGAAGCAAATATATGCATAAAACAAACAGGATGCAGCAGGATGGTCTTTTCATTTCAGGTCACCTGTCCTAGACGGACCCAACCCCCGTGTTGAGTCCCCTAAGTCAAATGCAACATGATGCAAATAAACGTTCCTACTAGGGATCCGGCATGAAGCTTTGTTATTCTAGGTTTAAAAACCCGGGTTTATTGTTCTAGACCTGGCTTACCCGAACGGACAACTCGAGCCGAGGAGGGGGCAGCAACCCGGGAATACAGAAGCTTCACCGGTTTTGCGACTTATCCAAACCTCGTTCTAAGATGGGGATTAGACACTATACAGAAAAGAAGTCACACGAAGTGCACCCTTCTTCATGATTTAGAAGACTCAGAGAGGAGATTGGTTTCGGCACAATTTATATGTACAGTTCAAAAAATATCAAAGCGATAAAAATATCATTTTGCACATTAATACAAACATATAATAAAATCGGATAATAAATAAGCCAAATACAACAATTATTCCAAGCTCGAATTCTTAAACCCTGAACCAGTGGTTCTGGGTTTATGTCCCCAGCAGAGTCGCCAGAGCTGTCACACCTCTTTTTTATCGCACCCGCGAGGGTGCAAAGAGTTTTTCCAATTAAAGTACAATCGAGGCGGGAATTATTTAATTATTTCAGAGTCGCCACTTGGGAGATTTATGGTGTCCCAAGTCACCGGTTAAATCCCGAATCGAGGAAAAGAATGACTCTATTTAACAGTCCGCGAACCGGAAATCCGGATAAGGAATTCTATTAACCCGGGAGAAGGTATTAGGCATTCCCGAATTTCGTGGTTCTAGCACGGTCGCTCAACTGTCGTGTTTGGCTTATCTATCTGCTTTTTACAGTCATGTACTTAGTGCAAATTAATATCCATTTACCGCTTTTATTATTGATTATGATTTACGAAAGAGAAAGTTGCTTAAAAATATGCGTCCGAATCACGTCACATGAAATGCACCCGGATCCTCGATATATTCTTATCCAACATTTCGGGGTTTGGATTTGGGTCGCATGAAATGCACACCCGTATTTAAGAAGGTAGAACTAAAATATGCTCCCGGAGCGATTACTTATTTACACTGTTGAGAAGGACGTGATATTTACTATGAAACGACACATCTCAAAATCTAAGTATTTTATATGTACATTTATGAAGGCCTTGCGATTAGTGTAACTATTGGGCGAGGCGCACCTTTGATTCAAATCTAAAGCGAACTACATCCCATTGTATTTTACTTAGGAGTTGATTCCAAATTATTTAAAACTCGCTACGAACCACACCACATGAAATGCGCCTGTGGTTCCTGACACGCTTTATTTGCTCTTGCCCGAAATTGGGGTCGGGTCACATGAAATGCACCCCCGACTCCTTTAATCTAGTTACGTCATTCAGTTGAGTAATAACTCACCAGCTAATCTTGCTTTTGACATAAGATCTAACATTAACGGATTTGGAGATTACACCCATGAGTAGAGAAGATTGAACATAGATACAACAGACTAATTCAGGTTTACGTGCACATCTAATGATAGTGTATCTTTGATCTAGCTACATTTTCTATAACCAAAACTAGCCATACAAACTTAATTAAAGAATAACAGAGCGTAACCAAACATAAGAACTTTGGACGACTACATGATTCGACAGACTTTAAACATTAAGCTTCAAGCTTCATTCTTTCCGAACCAAGGAACTACAATAACAGAAATGTGTACCTGGAATACGGAAGAAGAAATATGAGTGAGCGATGGCAATGCAGCAAAGTAACAGTAGGTGAACCAGCAGCAATGACAGGAGAACAAAAGAAACAGTAGCAGTAGCCCCAGCAAGTAATCAACACAGAAGTATCAAAGGTAATCAATCTCCCACAGCACTTAATACTCAAATCAAAACCCAACAGTGGTAGCCAAACAACACTACCAGCAACAAACAACCAACACAGCAACAACCCAGCAGTATACAAACAGTCAACACAGTAATCAACAACTATAATCAAAGCAGCAACAACCCAATGATCTAACCAGCAGCAACAAACAACCAACACAGCAGCAGCATACACTCAACACAGCAGGAGCATACAGCAAGAGACCAGCAGCACCAACAATAGCACAAGAACAACAGCAACCAGTGGCAGTTATAGCCACGATATGCACAGCAACAACAACAATAGACTAGACCAACAGCAACACAACAAAACACACCAGTAACACAATAATCCAGCAGCAATAGTTGCACCACACACGACCAACAACCTCAGCAAACTAAAACTTCAATGAAACAGTGGCCAGGATCTGTGTGTGAATGACTATATGCTTTCAATGTCTCTCTATGTATTTTCGAAATGTATCTTTGCTGTGTGTATGTCTATCCTCTTCAATCTCTCTCTCTTTAAGGTCTGTATGTCTCTTCTTATAGTTGAGACCAACAGCTCCTAAGGTTATTCCCCCCATGTCAGAAGCTCCATTTTACCCATACCTCTCTCTGTTTCCAGCACTAAGAATTGTCTAAGTGTGGGCTTTAGTAAATAAAAAATGTGAAATGCAGAACCTGGTGGAGTGCCCTGCTGTAATAGCAGGCTCCACTAGGCTATCTTATGGGTGAGGGATTAAACAAATGGACTTATTCAACCCTAATACTACATTCCGGAATCCAACAGCCAACAAACCCAATGGTGACTTGCAACCATGCTAACATTATCTAGTATAGTGAAATCTACGAGATTAAACGACGATATTCAATCAACACATAACATAGCAATGATAACAGTTAGCCGATAAAACAGTGACTTAAAAATCTCGGCAACAATTGAAACTAAGTATTCGACGACGCTAATCGACGCGAGTTCGTATCCTATAATTAACATATTCCTACAAACGAATCAGAAACAGCAAATGACCAAATAAAAGGCCGGATGAAGAAGAAGAAAGCAAAAATTAACATTAAGCACAAGAGCTAAACAAATGGACAACTAACAACCAAACAAAAATAAAACAGACAAAGAAATCAAATACCTCATAGAGGAATCAGAGTCCGAGCGGACTTTGAACTTTTGAGGCCAAACGGACTTGAGTTGGTATCTTTGGAGTCGAAAGGACTCTAATTGGAACGTTTTCACATGAAAACGTCCCAATTAAAGTCTATTAGACTTCTATTGTCGAAATTCCCCAATTTGAATATTTAGGGTTCTTGGGCTCGGATTTGGGGTTCGAGCATTTCGGGTTAGATTCGAACTAGACCAATGTTAGTGGGAGTGTGGGGGAGGTGTGAGGAGGCTGTGGTGTGAATTTGGTGAAGTTTGGCGTGGTTTGGGTTCTGACTCGAATCTTTGAATGAAGATTCGAGACGTTTGATGGTGATTCGAGGTTAGCGGAGGCCGGATTCGTAATGGGGGAGGTGATGGGAGCATTTGGTGTTAAAATGGGGGTGATTGGCCTACCGGAACCGCCGTGAGGCGATTTCCGGCAGGCGGCGCAACGGCGGTGGACGGCAGAGAGAGGTCCGGTCTCTAAGGACCTTTGGGAGATGAAGGGAGAGGGGGGGTCTGGCTTGGGGGGGGGGGTGCGTTTGTGAGGTTATATACGAATTAAGAGGTTAAATCCTGATCGTTGGATCAAATTTGATCAACGACCAGGATCTCTTCTCATAACTAAACGGTGTCGTTTGGTTAAATTAACGGCCTGGGTGTATCTGTGATTTTTCAATTAATCTGGGCCGTTGGATAATAAAATCCAACGGTCCAGATCAAACGTTACATTAAGCTGATCCGGGGTGAATATTGGGCTGGACGGATGAGGGGTTTGGGCCAGTCTTTTGGACTAAAACATGGCCCAAGTCTGCTCTTTATGATGTATTATATGTATATGTGTATATATATATATATATATATATATATATATATATATATATATATATATACATATATACTAACCTATAACACAACTATTTTTTACTACAATTATCCCACATAATTACATATCACTTGAAAAATGTAAATCACATAAGAAATGCAAAACCTAATGTATATTTTTATTAATTTAAACAAATAAACATGCACACAAAAAATGTAAATTTAAGATAAAATAACACAAAATCCCAAAAATCATGCCCAACACGAAACTATTTTTATTTTGTATTTTCTGGGAGTACTTCTCAGGTAAGGCAAAAATCACGTGCTCACAACTACTGCTGAGCCAATCTCCGGACCCGCGGGCGTGCTGCCGTCAGAAGACATTGAGGCGGCCTCTGAACCAGCAGATGTGCCGCCGCGGGAGCAAGCTGAAGCGGGCATGCTGGAGGCAGGTCAAAGCCATAGAATTGTGATACCGACAGGTTGTAATCTGCTGCTGGAAAGTGAGCACGCCGTGACGGATTTTGCCCTATTGTGCGGGGCTGCCGAAGCGGAGTTGCTGAAGTTGGTAAGCGACAGAGACCTGTCTCGCCGAGTTGCCGGTGCCGCCCTGTAGGTATGACTTGATATATGTATTTTTTTTGCTCTTCTTTTGTTTTGGGGTTTTAACTTGCCTTCTTTCTCTTTTTTGTAGACTCTTATTCTGGAGGTCGATCGGAGCTGAAGGGACCGGAAGAAAATAATTACCCTTCGGAAGGCATCGAAGAAATACAAGGAGGTCCGCGAGAAACACAAGGCGATCGTGGACTGTTTTTCCCGGGACCCAGATTTCCGCCTCCTCCGAGAGAGCGTACAAACGCTGGAGGAACAGATGCGCAAACAGACGACCCAAATTGAAAAGGCGGATGCTGACCTGCTGACTGCAGTGACTCGGAACGCCGAGCTATAGAGCCTTCTCCAACAGCGGAAGGGGGAAATGGATTTGGGCTGCGTATCCATAATGGAGGCGAGTGAGCTACGCGCCAAAGTTGACGCCTTATCGGCCAAACTTCAAGCGATTTCGGCTCAAGCGGCGGTTGCTTGTCAAGATGAGGCTGTTGGCCCAGTTGGAGACGTGTCTCGCGAGGCCCAAGATATGTTGGTGTATGCCAAGGCGAGGTGAACTATGTTCGAAGAACTGTAGGCCGCTGGCGGAGCTATCGAGGTGAAAGTCGATGAGCAGAGCCATCTGGTCAGGGCGGCTCATGAAGCCTGTGGCTACGGCCCTGATTCCCCAGTTCAGACGGGCGGCTCCTTTGTTGATGCGGATCAGCTGGGCACCGGGTCCTTGATCGAAAGGATATTCCGGGATGATGGTGAGGATGGCGCTGATGGTGCTGAAGGAGACGGCGGAGGCTTTGGTAGTTGAGTAGGGCTTATGTATACTTGTAATTTGTAGCCTCCCCCCTTTGTAACCTTGTAATCATATTTCAATGAAGAACCCTTTTTTGTTAATTTCTCTAATCTTCCCTCTTTGTTGTTACTTTCGTATTGTTGAGGTCAACCTCAGTCTCCAATTTGTATGGCGAAGGCCCTTTTGCCTGAATTCATTCTTGAACTGGGATGAACCCATACTTTAACGTCGAAGGCATTTAGCCTGAGTCCCAGTTTGGGCGTGGTCGGGCTTATACGTCTTGCGTGGCCGTCATCTCGACCTTTCTCTTTGCCTCGGAGAGACTGTACCATTATCTTTTAGTTGTTAATGCCTTAGGCTTCCATTTCTCCTGGAGAGAGCCGTAGACTTCTCTTTTGGATGCTTTAGGCCTTAGCCCTTTGTTTCATCCGGAGGAGGCCGTAGCCTTCTTCTTTAGATGTTTTAGGCCTTAGCCATTTAATTCGTCTGGAGGAGGTCGTAGCCTTCTCCTTTAGATGTTTTAGGCCTTAACCATTTGTTTCATCTGGAGGAGGCCGTAACCTTCTCATTTAGATGTTTTAGGCCTTAGCCGTTTGTTTCGTCTGGAGGAGGCCGTAGCTTTCTCCTTTAGATGTTTTAGGCCTTAGCCGTTTGTTTCATTTGGAGGAGGCCGTAGCCTTTTATGCATCATGGCCGTAGCCTTTCATTCATTATGGCCGTAGCCTTTCATACAATATGGTCGTAGCCCTTCATTCATTGGAGATGGCCGTAGCCTTTCATACATTATGGCCGTAGCCCTTCATTCATTGGAGATGGCCGTAGCCTTTCATACATTATGGCCGTAACCCTTCATTCATTGGGGATGGACGTAGCCTTTCATACATTATGGCCGTAGCCCTTCATTCATTGGAGATATGCATCATGGCCGTAGCCTTTCATTCATTATGGCCGTAGCCTTTCATACAATATGGCCGTAGCCCTTCATTCATTGGAGATGGCCGTATCCTTTCATACATTATGGCCGTAGCCCTTCATTCATTGGAGATGGTCGTAGCCTTTCATACATTATGGCCGTAGCCCTAGTCCCTGTGATGTGCTATTCGTGCCGGCTGGTACGCTTAGCGCATCAAAATAAATTTACAAGTGATTCCGGACATCTCCTTCGTCGCCTCATTAAAAACCTCTCCGGGAAAACCCAACTGGGACAAAACCTGGCAGAGGGAAAAAGAGTACGACTTGGGGGGTGTCTTTTAGAAGTGGAAACACTTGAGGTGTGTGATATTCCAGTTGTTTTGGAGTATCTTTCCATCCATGGTTTCTAGCTTGAAGGCGCCCTTGTCTGCTGCTGCGATGATTTTGTAGGGTCCATCCCAATTGGTTCCTAACTTTCCCTCATTAGGATCCTTGGATGCTAGTGTTTTGGCTTTTAGCACGTAATCGCCCGTCTTGAGTGGACGGATTTTCGTCCTTTTGTTGTAGTACCTCTCGACCTGCTGTTTCTGCGCTACTAACCTGATGTGGGCCATTTCTCTTCTTTCTTCGGCTTCGTCCAGGTCTTGTAGTCAGCTTGTGTCGTTCTTATCTCCGCTTGTGTGTGACTATCTGAGACTCGATTCGCCGACTTCAACTGGTATGATGGCGTCGATTCCGTAGACTAATGAGTAGGGAGTTTCTCTTGTGGAGAATTTGGGGGTGGTTCTATTTGACCATAATACTTCTGGTAGCAGCTTAGGCCATAATCCCTTGGCGTCTTCAAGTTTCTTCTTCAGGATGTTTAATATAGTCCTGTTGGATTATTCCTCTTGGCCGTTGGCGGATGGATGATATGGCGTTGAGAGTATTGTTTTGATGTGCCATTTGTCGAAAAAGTCGGTTGTCTTTTGTCCTATGAACTGTCGTCTGTTGTCGCACGTTATTTCATTGGGGATGCCGAAGCGACATATAATGTTCTTCCAGATGAAGACTATGACTTCTTGCTCGCGGATTTGGGCGTAGGCACCTGCTTCTACCCATTTAGAAAAATAGTCAGTTAAAACTAACAAAAACCGTACCTTTCCTCGTCCAGGAGGCAGCGGTCCGACTATATCCATCCTCCATTTGATGAATGGCCATGGGGAAGTGACGGAGTGAAGGGGTTCCCCCGGTTGATGTATCATGGGAGAGAACCTTTGGCACTTCTCGCATCGTCGGACGTAGTCTGCAACGTCTTTTTTCATGGTGGGCCAGTAGTAACCTTCCCATATCAGGCACCGCACGAGTGCCCTATTTCCTGTATGGGTGCCACAATGACCCCCATGGACCTCTTCCAGTACCGGAGTCGTCTGTTTGGGCCCCAGGCACTTGGACAGGGGTCCTCCAAAAGTTCTTTTGTAGAGTTCGTCGTTCATCAGGCAGTATCTGGCAGCCTGTGTGCGAAGTTTCCTGGCTTCTTTTTTTGTCGTGTGGTAGTTTCCCTTCCTGCAAGTATGATAGGAACTGGTTGCGCCAGTCCCATGTTAGGTGTAGAGAGAATACCTCGCTGCGATCGATGGCGGAATGCATGAGGGTGACGGTGCTTTCTTTGCTCAGTTTAGTAGCCGCTACGACCAGTTTGGCCAATCCGTCGGCTTCGGCGTTGTGTACCCTACGTACTTGCTCGAAGCGACATTCGTCGAATTGGGCTATCAGTTTACAGACTTCGGCTTGATATTTTTGTAATCTTTTCTCCTTGATCTGGTAGGCCCCGACGACTTGATTTATCACCAGTTGTGAGTCGCAATGAGGCCCCATATCTGGCGGCTAATTTCAAACCTACAATAACAGCTTCGTACTCTGCTTCGTTGTTAGTCATCTCGGGGCATCGTATGGATTGGCAAATGACCTCGCCCGTGGGGACCTCAAGAACGAGTCCCAGTCCTGATCCCGAGGCATTCACGGCCCCATCGGTGTGGAGTATCCAGGGGTCCATGTTAGGGGCCGTTCGCAGGGCCTCCTTCTTAGCCTCAAGCGAGATGCCGGCGCTGAAGTCGGCTATGAAGTCGGCGAGGACTTGCGATTTGATGGCGGTTCTAGGGATATAGGTGTTATCATGATCGCTGAGTTCTATAGCCCATCTGGCGAGACGACCCGACAGTTCGGGCTTGTGTAGGATGCTTCTTAGAGGGAAGGTGGTTACTTCCCGGATGGGGTGGCATTAGAAGTAAGGTCTCAGTTTTCGGGAAGCCGTGACCAATGCCAATGCCAACTTCTCGAGGTGTGGGTACCGAGTTTCGGCGTCCACTAGAGTCTTAATAATGTAGTAGATAGGTGATTGCGTATATTTCTGTTCGCGGACGAGAACTGCACTGATCGCAACCTCGGAGATGGCCAGATATATTAGTAGGGGGCTCGTTTGTTTCCGCTTTTGCCAACAGTGGCGGGGATGTCAGGTACGTTTTCAATTCTTGGAGGGCCTTAATGTATTCGTCACTCCAGTGGAAGCCGTTATCCTTCCTCAACACATTGAAGAATTTGTGGCACCTGTCTGATGATCGGGAGATGAAGCGAGAGAGGGCGGCTATTCGGCCTGTCAACTTCTGAACCTATTTCTTACTGGTAAGTACTTCGGGTATCGAGGCAATCGCCTTGATTTGGTCGGGGTTGACCTCGATCCCTCTCTGTGATACAAGGAAACCGAGGAATTTCCCAGATGCCACGCCAAAAGCGCATTTTTTGGGGTTTAACTTCATCCTGTAACTGTTCAATATTTCGAAGGCCTCTCGCAGGTGATCGATATGATCCTCCTTTTTACCGATTTAACCAGCATGTCATCGATATAAACCTCCATGGTCTTCCCGAGTTATTTATTGAACATCTTAGTGACCAACATCTGGTAAGTACCCCCCGCGTTCTTCAGCCCGAAGGGAATCACCCTGTAGCAGTAGGTACCTTGGTGGGTGATGAATGTGGTTTTCTCCTGATCCTCCTCGGCCATCAGAATTTGGTTATAGCCAGAATAGGCATCCAAGAAGCTCAATAGCTCGTGCCTTGCTGTGGCGTCAATCAGCTGATCGATGTGGGGCAGGGGAAAAGAGTCTTTAGGGCAGGCCTTGTTTAGGTCGGTGAAGTCCACACATATCCTCTATTTTCCGCTTTTCTTCTTGACCATTACCACGTTGGCGATCCATTACGGGTACTTTGACTCTCTGACGGAACCGTTGGCTAGTAACTTGTCTACCTCCTCCCGGACCGCCTCGTTAATGGCGGCATTGAATTTTCTCCTGCCTTGTTTTACTGGTGGATATAATGGATCCACGTTGAGCCGGTGTGTGGCAATATATGTCGAGATCCCTGGCATGTCTGCATGGGAAAAAGCAAACGTATCTGCATGTTTAGTCAAGAATTCATGGTACTTACCCGGGTTTACGAGCCTGTGACCGATGTAGGCCTTCTTCTCAGGGTCGTTCTGGTCTAGCTGAACCGGGTCGAGCTCCTCGGCCATAGCATTGCAGGCTTCTATGATGTCTGAATCCCTTATGGCATCGGCTGTCGGGTCTGCTTGGGTCCCCGACATGGTTGATTGCTATGCCTTCGCACTTGCCCCGCTTAGTTGTCTGGTGTGAGCGCAATCTTGAGTTATTTTGTAACACTCTTTTGCTGTGCGTGGCTCCCCTTTGATGCTGAATATTCCCCATGGGGTAGGGAATTTTATTACTTGGTACAAGCTTGATGGTACCGCTCGCATGGCGTGTATCCACGGGCGTCCAATGATGACGTTGTAGGCTGTCTCCTGGTTCATCACATGGAAGGTTGTTTCTAGGGTGATGCCTCCCGCAAGGACATGCATGGTCACTTCTCCTGATGTGCGCTCCACTGCATTGTTAAAACTGGTTAGAGTTATGCACCTGGGAGTGATTCTATCCTTGAGTCCCATATGTGCGAGGACTCTCGGATGAATGATGCAGGCGCCGCTTCCGTCATCGATCATGACTCTCCTAACATTGGTATCAATGATACGCATGGTAATAACTAAAGCATCATAGTGAGGGAAATACAAACCGTCGGCGTCAGACTTATCGAAGGTGATACTCCCTTCAAGGTCATCGTACCATTCGTGGGAGATGGTTCTCTTCAATCGATGGGTGTTGGTGAATTTGACGTGGTTGATGGTAGCGTCATCCCCCTCTCCGACGATCATGTTTACCTTACACGTCGGAGAGGGTGGCTTTGGGGGTCCCTTGGAGTGCTCCCGACCGCGGCCAAAATTAACTTTCCCCTTGTCGCTGAGCAGTTCCTTCAGGTAGCCCTGGTTGAGCATTCTGACGACTTCCTGCCGTATGCCGATACAATCTTCAGTCCGATGTCCTCGTTCCTGATGGAACTCGCACAGGACATTGGATTTTCTCGTGGCTGGGTCTGACTTCATCTTTTGGGGCCACTGCACCTTAGTGCCGAGCTTCTCCAGTGCGTACACCACTTCTGAGGGTGAAACACAAAAGTTATGTGATGATAGTGGAGGGGGCGTACCTCGATCATTTTTGAGTGGGGCGACATGACGCTGCACGGCATCCGTGTGGAGCGGGGGCGGAAATGATGACCTTATGTAGGGATGATGTCATTCCTTGCTGGGGCGAGGGGGGAGTTCCCGGCGTCCCTCATGCCGTCGATCTCTCCTTGCATCCGGGTGCACGGCCGCCAGCCGCCGGGCTGGCCCGTTAAGATCCTCTTCATCTGCCCGCACCTCGGCGCAGTAAGCATTGTGGATCTCGTCCCAAGTGGTGGGAGGGTACTTCATGAGCATGCTCAGCAGCTTCTTGGTAGCCCTGGAGCCGTCTCTGTTAAGCCCGTTCTGGAAGGCTGCTACCGCCATTCCTTCCGACACATTTGGCAGGCTCATTCTTACCCTGTTGAACCTCGCGAGGAAGTCCCTGAGGCCTTCGCCTGAGGTCTGTCTGACGGCGAATATATCATTCACCCTCGCTTCTACTTTCTTGGCACCGGCGTGCGCGGTGACAAACTTATCATCCATTTCCTCGAAGGTCGAGATCGCCTTGGCGGGTAGTTGAGAGTACCATGTTAGCGCTCCTCCGGTTAGCGTTTCGCCGAACTTCTTCAGTAGTACTGACGGTACCTATTCTTTAGATAAGTCGTTACCTTTTACTGCGGTGACGTAGTGGATGAGATGATCCTCGGGGTCGGTGGTTCCGTCGTACACCTTCAGGTATGGGGGCATCTTGAAGGTTTTTGGGATGGTGTAGAGCGCTGCTTCTTCGGAGTAAGGTTGTTCCACCAACCTTCCTACATCCCGATTGGGTAGTAGTTTAGGCGCCCTGGGGATCTTATCAACCCCGTCTTGGTGCTCCTTCATCTAGTCACGGAGGACCTAGTTTTCGCCCTCCATCTCCTTCATTTTTCTGAGGATGGAGGCCAGTGTGTCATCGCGCGTCTGGGTCTCGATAGGTTGGTCGTTGGTCTGTGTTTCTTCCCGTTCGTCTGTCGTGGTGGTGTTGCTGGTAGTTGGAGCGACGTTTTCGCAACCCTGCGGTGGTTTTTCCACCAAGCTGTTCAGGGTGCTAGTCAGTCATTCCTCCAGTAGCCTTCTGACTGCTGGAGGTGCCTCTTTTGGATTGGTGTCCCTTTCCTGAGGGATGGGTGAGGTTCCTGCTTCAGGCGCGGTAAAGGGAGTAACATTGATGGCTGTGCTTCCCCCAGCCTCGTTCATGTCACTCAGGAGGTTTGTGGTAACTTCAGCCACAGCCTTGGGTCGCGTGTTACTTTCAACCATCCCAAAATATTTTTCGATGATCGAATCTTGCGAATGTATACTACGAGTTTGATTCTCGAAATTCCCTATAGACGGCGCCAAACTGTTTTGCTCAAAAGTTGTTGAATACCTTTGAATGAATCAATCAATGAAAATAAATGGACAATCGGAATCAACGGTAATATATATTGAAGATTGATCAGCGGATTAGTATGTGTAGATAGTCCTTACAAGAAGATAATAAAGTGTAATGTAGTATCTAGAACAAATAAGCAGTGGAAATATTGATAATAGAGAGAAGAGTGATATAGAGAGAGAGTTGTCTTATTAAAAATTGACCGATCCCTACAAATGGGGGGAGACCCTTCTTTATATAGGGAAGAGGTCCCCTCGCCCAACTATTACATTGACGCTAAGATATTACAAGTATATTGGAAATATAAAATGGGAGAGGTTGGGGACGTCCACCTAGACAGGTCCGCCGGCTCGACATTTTAAGGGCGGGGCTGTATCCTTCTCGGCATACGGCCATAAGTGAGGACGTCCCCGAATGTCGCCGTCCTTATGGGGATGCGTCCCCATCCTGCACTTCATCCGGACCGGCCATATATATATACAAACTAGTCATACTTTTGCGTCCAATTTTTCCTCATACAATGATGAAATCATTGTTTCTCAAGAACCCCTTCTAGACTTTGTGCCTTTAAATCTTGTTGACGAGCCAAAGGGTGTCCATTGGGACATCTATGATGAAGTGTAACGACCCGACCCGTCGTTACGGGAATTTACCACTCCGTCATATTTCAATTGCATGTTTTATGCTTTTATATCAGTGTTAGGGTCTATCGGGTGATTTAGGAGTGATTTGGATTGAAAATGAGGCATATAGCCTTTTTGAAGGAGACTTGAATAAGGAAAGTCAACCCGGAGTTGACTATTTGGTTAGAGGGCTCGGAATCGGATTCTGATGATTCGGATAGTTCCGGGAGGTGATTTGTGACTTAGGGGAGCAATCGGAATTGAATTTGGAGGCCCGGTGTAGAAATAGGCTTGAATTGGCTAAGGTTGAATTTTGGCGAAATCCGAACGGTAGGTGAGATTTTGATCCAGGGGTTGGAATGAAATTCCGACAGTTGCAGTAGCTCCGTTAGGTGATTTTGGATGTGCCTGCAAAATTTCAGGTCATTCGGACGTCGTTTAGTCGGGTTTTTGATTGAATGCGTAATTCGGAAAGTTTCAAGGAATTTAGGCTTGAATCCGTGTGTAATTGGTGATTTTGATGTTTAGGATAGTGTTTTTATGATTAGAACAAGTTTGAAACGTGTTATGGGGTATGTTGGTGGTTTTCGTTGGGGTCCCGGGGGCCTCGGGTTGATTTCGGGGGTCCAAACGGACCATTTCTTCTATTTTTGAACTGCTGTTGGCTGCTGGTTTTGTTGCAGATGGATGCTCTATGCGATCGCATAGGGTCATTGCGATCGCATAGAAGGATGGAAGTGAGCCCCGGAGTTGTTCTATGCGATCGCGTAATAGGAGATGCGATCGCATAGGTATGGAACCTGGCACTCTGCGATCGCAGGGTCTCTGGTGCGATCGCATAGGGTAAAATGATCCGGGGTGCCTATGAAGCTTATTGTTATATGCGATCGCGTGGTCAGTCTGCGATCGCATAGTAGTAATTTGGAGCCTGGGTGAGATGTTCTATGCGATCGCGGAGAGGTAGTGCGATCGCATAGCCTTAATTATTTCGAGCTATCATTTGTTCTACGCGATCGCAAGGAAGGGATGCGATCGCATAGTGTAAACGGCCCAGGCAGTGAATTAAAACCAGAAACATTTCACATACGGGTTTCATTCATGAACCCTCCATTTTTGAGTTCCAAGAGGAGAAATTGACGGGAGATTGCTGGGAAATCATCGGGGTTTCGTTGGAGGTAAGTTTTGTGGCTTAATTACATCATTTTAACATGAAATCCTTGGTTAATTCTCTGTAAATGGGAGATTAAATGTGGGTTTGAGCCCTAAGCCTAAATTGAAGAAAAACACCGATTTGAGTGGGCAAACGGAGTCCGATTTTGGTAAATTTTATATGTATGGACTCGTGGCGAGACGAGGGTTCCAGAAATGTGAATTTCGTAAATTTTCGGAATGTGGGCCCGGGGCTCGGGTTTTGACAACTTTGGGAATTTTGATGTAAATTGAGTTGTATTGATTGGGTGTCGTCCCATTGGCCTAAATTGTTGTATTTTTACTGTATTTGATCAGATTCTACGCGTACGGAGCTTGATTCTCGTGGCAAGGGCATTGCGGAGTAGTCGTCGCGCCGTATTGAGGTGAGTAATAGATGTGGGTGATGACCAGCGGGTTCGAAACCCCGGTATACCACTTTGTGACGCTGTATAGCGGCGAGACACGCACACTCTTGAGAGTGCGGGGTCGATCATGAACCGGAGACTATATATTAGTCCGACTTGTTGATACTGTATTATTGGCTATTCTCGAGCCGTTGAACCTCCTTCTTGGACGGTTGAGTATATGTATATATATATTGTGATAATGGCCACTCTTGAGCCGAGGAACCCCCTTCTTGGGCGGTTGAGTATACATGTGGGCCGTGAGCCGGTTATTGGATCCCGCGAGGATCGTTATCATTGTCTTATCACATAGACATGCTAGTTTACTACTAGTCCGCAGATATTTTTGTTATTATGCTAATTCCAATCTCTGGAACTTGATATTACTGTTTTCCAACTGAAAAATGATAAAAGAGTTTTCAAAAACTACTTTTGAGCCTGCGAGGCTGTATCTGCATATTAGCTGACTAGTAGTGGATCGGGCTGCGCGCCGCAGCGAGATATATGTTGGATCGGACTGCACGCCGCAGGAATATCTCTATGAGATGTGCTTGGGCTGTAGGAGCCCCTCCGGAGTCTGAACCCCCACAGTGAGCACGGGTACCCAAAATTGGAGTCGGGCTACATGCCGTAGCGGTCATATCATGCATTGCATTGCATTTAGCTACATCTGCTAGCTGTTATGCTATTTATTGGTATTTGTTGGTACAGGTACGGGGAATATTGATTCTATGACAGGGTAGCTGATTATAGCTTTACATAGTGCTTTATTGCGGATTTCTTATCTGCGCTGTCTTACCCTTGTTTATTACCACTGAGTCTGGCAGTACTCATTTTACTCCCTGCACCTTGTGTGCAGATCCAGGTACCTCTCAGCAGTGATCCAGTAGCTGTGCGAGGCGATGTTTGTGGATATTCGAGGTAGCTGCAAAGTCCGCAGGACCCGATATTCCTTCTTACTGTCTTGATTTTGTATTGACTTTTCTTTCCGCACTTGGTATCTTGTAAACCTTTATACACTCATGTTCGGTAGAGGCTCATGACTCTTGACCCTTCGGTCTATGGGAGTTAGTATATTTTGGGACTTGGTTTCCCCGTTGTTAGTATAAGTATTACTATTGTTTCATATTTTGAAATGCTTAAATGGGTTACGAGCTTCTAGCTCCGTCGTTGTTATTGATTGGTCAGGCTGGCCTAGCAATGTGTTGGGCGCCATCACGACAGGATTTGGGGTCGTGACAAGTTGGTATCAGAGCCTAGGTTTACTAGGCCTCATGAGTCTTGAGCCGGTTAGTAGAGTCTTGTGGATCGGTACGAGGACGCCTGTACTTATCCTCGGGAGGCTGCGAACCTTTAGGAAAAACTTCACATTTTTTGGAATTCTTATCGTGCGCACTTGATTAAGCTTGAGAGATAATTTTTGAAATTCCTTCCACACGTCTGTGTACGCATCGAGCGCTCAGTAATGTAATTGCCTTATGGCTTGTGATTTCTCCGAACGAGGGGAGAGATATAATCTCCGTGAGTTCATGTTGGCCATTAGGGATGACTTGAGGCTGGACCTTGTTTATGACTTGAGCATTGAGGTGCTGATTTTGTGAGTGGTGGCAATAGATAATGTACTGAGGTTTCGAAATTTCGTATTTTTGCACTATACAGTGTTGTGCTGAGAGGGAATACGCGTCATGTGACGAGCGTGGTGGTATTGTGACCGGGGATTTGGACTTGATCCTTCCCAATTGATAAATTACTGTGTAAAGTGACTAAGACTGGGCTTATATCTATGTACTTGGGCTAGTAGCTATGTTTGGGGCCTTGTGCCGATCTGTAGAGTATTATGGAAGGTTTACTAATGGATGAGTTGTTAATTGTTCGACTCTTATCTAAACTGTTGTGTAGCCCCGAGCTATGGGCGTGAGAAATAATTATCATATCTCGTAATTGGAAGGTAAAATGCCTTATTTGTAGTGGAACAAGTTTAAACTCGGGAAGACTAAAATGATTATGCTATGTATATCCTGGTAGAAGGTGTTGTACTTAAATACTAGATTGAGGAAAAATAGGTGGGTTGATTCTGATGTGTAATTGAATGGTATTCGATATATGTTATGATTTGAGCAGATACATCGCAGGTTCAAGTATAAATTGTGATGATATAATTTGTGTAGTATTGAGATTTAATATTGTTGAAATACATTGTGAGATCTTGTTGAGTTGTGGAAGTATATCTAGGATGGTTTGGTGATTCTCTGGCAGGTGGATAGGCCAATTTACAAAGGAAACTCTGCCGAAATTTTTGGAAAATTCGGGACTTAGAAAAGATTTTGTCACCTAAAGAGGGGGCGTAGCTGTTGTGTGTGAATGAATGCAAGAATTGCAAAAGAGTTAATATTTCTGATGATTCGAATCTCAGCCGAAGCTTGTAAATGACTTGAGTTTAATATCATACTAACATTTCGGCATCACTTGAGTAATACTGATATGAGTAGTTGAAAGTGCTTTGATGAATGGCTTCGAGCTAAGTTGGGGAGGTTGCTATTGATTAACTGATTGCACTATTGTGTGCTATGTTGATTCTGTCTCTAAGTATGTTGGGAAAATTCTGATAAAGGTTATGGTGCTTCGTAGATGTGAAGAAATACTAGGGTATTTTGAACTGAGGTTGGTAAGGAATGCTTGGTGTATAGAAAAGAGTGATAGCTAATAGTATCCGTATGTAATCATGATCTGCAGTGTCAGAGTTCTAATAAGGCACGAGTGGTTCTGTTCAATAAGACAGTTGAATTACAGCTGAATAAGGATGACCGACGCCCGAGAATTGTTTACGGTGTTCAAGATTTTACTTGTAACAGTCAGGTGTCTCAAAATTGTGCATGTGGCTAAAGATGGTGGTTTCGTTAGAAGAGATCGGTACTTGTGTTATATTATGTGAATGATGGGATTCTATGTAATCCGTATTGGAAGGTAATGATAACGAATTCAAATCGCAAGAGGTTCTTCAAAATAAAGTATTGTAGGATGTGATCCTTCCGGGAAATTTGAGAGAGTATTCAGTGGCCTATATGTCTCAGACCGTGTGGTCTTATGTACGAGTCTCGTGTGGAATGAGTTCATGTGTTATGGTGCTACGGTAGTGGCTAATATTAAATCAAAGATGAATCAGAAAGGAAACTAGGTAAATGGAACAACTTGTTAATAAACCGAAGCGGTATGATAAAGAATACGACTAATTCCTGGTATGTGGTTGAAGTAATGAGTCTTGCGGATATTGTGCAATAAAGCTTTTGAGTGCTGGCAGTCGTGTAACCCGATATGGGTATAATATGGGTATAAGGACTCAGTCCTGGCAGTTTAACTTATGCAATGTGATTGGGAGAAAGAGTTTATGATGTGTTTTAATGTGGTTTGAAAAATGAGTGTATTTCCTGTTGGTATGCAAAGCTTGGAATGTGTAATGAGTTTTCTCTATATGAGATCATAAAAGTCCTTGACTAGTTGATTGGGTCGATGTTTGCGGCGTAGGAAAGGGATAAGAATTTCCATGTTATCTTAGTATGGTATACGCGATGTGTTATGGAAAGTTGATAATGGTATATTCTAGGTTTTGAGAACAGTTCATAATATATGGGAAGTCAATAAAATTATTGAGCAGCGCGAACAATTGCAGATGAATTAAGAATCGATCTTTCTAATGATTTAAGAAAAACGGTACTGCTATTCTATTAACTTGGCAGGGAATATGATCCAAAAAGGACAAGGTAATGTAAACTGATGATATCCAGTGGTATGGTGGTATTCTCTTGTGGGATCGACTGTAATAATTGAGTCGTTGATGACATAGTGAAATTTATGAATGGCTTTCTTGGTATGAATGGACGCTTGAGGTGCGTTATGTAACCGCACGGTGAAGTACGGAATCAGGCATAGTGATTCCTGTGTTATGTATGTGTTGGAGACTAGAAGTTCTTGTAATCCGCCTATGCAGTGGTTGTATATCGTGTGTAGTAGCACCGTTTAGCTCTTAGCTTGATATGATGAATTTGGGTTATGATACCTTATTTCAGACTGGTTGACATAAGCCAGGTCGTCTAGACTAATGTGATATGGGCTATGTCGGAAAATGGCACAAATTGCGTAGCAGAGAGCATCAGAGTATGCTCCAACAGAGTAGTTGTACACAGGACCAGCGGACGGCTGGTAGGCATTGCTTTGTCAGTTGGACCTTAGTGGCGGATGTTAGTGTAGAAGTATCTACCATTGATTCAGTTCCAGTATTGAGAAACGTTGTCGGATGCGTTTCATGTGGCCAAACTTGAGGCGATATATGTTTATTATGATGAGCAACTTGACTCGACGCGTATTCATTTGACGAGGGTTACTTGGATCGGGTGGCACGCCGCCACAGGTATGGTATCTGGATCGGGTGGCACGCCGCCACGGGTATGTCATTGGAGCGGGTTGCACGCCACAACAGAATATTGTGAAAATATAGTTAGTTACATGCTACCTGGTATACAATACTTCCTCGCTTCTGAGGAAAAGACCGTTTTGAGTATCGCTTGGCGAATGGCACATCGGTTGTGTCCTTTCAGGATGTGATAGCATACATTAATTGTTTCACCGTGGGTGAGGTTGATTGCTTGGGTTCAGACCTAGATCTGTGCGTGGATGACCTTTTTGAGCTTGGTAACTTGAGGTGTTTCATGAGTAATAGTGTTTGGATAGAATCATAAATTGTGGCAAGGCCACGTGATGTTATGACCTCTCGAGGAGGATTCGGGTACTTTATTTCTATAATACGAGACGCGATCTCAGTTCTATATTATGATGGCACAGAGAAATTGAGTTGCAGCTCTTTGCCGGAGACAGTTGTCATGAATTGAGCTGTCATGATTCGAGTGTGTGCAGACGTTTCTATTGGAGCCTATGTTGTGCTCGTCGTGACTTAGGCCGGTGTTGAGGTGTTTATCACTAGTGCGGTGTGTTATAATCGAAATGACCGTTGGAGTCATTAATGAATACGAGCATATTGGATCTTGGCTTGTTAGAAAGGTAAAAATCGAGGTTTGGCTCCGAAACCTACCGTGGTATGAGTTTTAAAAAGGGAAATAGATTCACGAATGGTTAACCTAAGAGATGGGTTCGGTATATCGCGTGCTTTAGCTGCCGTGGGCAGGACATGGAGGTGTTGGAATAAGACTCTATCTAATGAAAGAGGTTTTCAGCTAGTATTTGGTTATTGTGGTCTGTTGTTGTGATTGGAGACTATCGTCTCGAGTGATGGGGTTGTCGATACATCATATAATCTCACCCGGAGTAGTGAATATGGGTTATTGCAGTGGATTCGAGTGTATCCCGAGTATAGGCATGGGATTAGCATTTGGCATATGATTTCGGAAAGTGCAATGTGATTTATGGTTCAGATGGTCTGTGAAATTTTGACTATATGGTGTTTTCGGACTTATGTGAGATAGGGTGACGTATGATTGCCCGAATATATGCTGGGTAAGGCCATTCAGCTATTGGGTTGCTTCTAGTACAACTCTGAGTCCGCTCGAGGACGAGCGTTTGTTTAAGTTGGGGAGAATGTAACGACCCGACGCGTAATTACGGGAATTTACCACTCCGTCATGTTGCAATTGCATGTTTTATGCTTTTATATCAGTGTTACGGTCTATCGGGTGATTTAGGAGTGATTTGGATTGAAAATGAGGCATATAGCCTTTTTGAAGGAGACTTGAATAAGGAAAGTCAACCCGGAGTTGACTATTTGGTTAGAGGGCTCGGAATCGGATTCCTGATGATTCGGATAGTTCCGGGAGGTGATTTGTGACTTAGGGGAGCGATCGGAATTGAATTTGGAGGCCCGGTGTAGAAATAGGCTTGAATTGGCTAAGGTTGAATTTTGGCGAAATCCGAACGGTAGGTGAGATTTTGATCCGGGGGTCGGAATGAAATTCCGACAGTTGTAGTAGCTCCGTTAGGTGATTTTGGATGTGCCTGCAAAATTTCAGGTCATTCGGACGTCGTTTAGTCGGGTTTTTGATTGAATGCGTAATTCGGAAAGTTTCAAGGAATTTAGGCTTGAATCCGTGTGTAATTGGTGATTTTGATGTTTAGGATGGTGTTTTTATGATTAGAACAAGTTTGAAACGTGTTATGGGGTATGTTGGTGGTTTTCGTTGGGGTCCCGGGGGCCTCGGGTTGATTTCGGGGGTCCAAACGGACCATTTCTTCTATTTTTGAACTGTTGTTGGCTGCTGGTTTTGTTGCAGACGGATGCTCTATGCGATCGCATAGGGTCATTGCGATCGCATAGAAGGATGGAAGTGAGCCCCAGAGTTATTCTATGCGATCGCGTAATAGGAGATGCGATCGCATAGGTATGGAACCTGGCACTCTGCGATCGCAGGGTCTCTGGTGCGATCGCATAGGGTAAAATGATCCGGGGTGCCTATGAAGCTTATTGTTATATGCGATCGCGTGGTTAGTCTGCGATCACATAGTAGTAATTTGGAGCCTGGGTGAGATGTTCTATGCGATCGCGGAGAGGTAGTGCGATCGCATAGCCTTAATTATTTCGAGCTATCATTTGTTCTACGCGATCGCAAGGAAGGGATGCGATTGCATAGTGTAAACGGCCCAGGTAGTGAATTAAAACCAGAAACATTTCACATACGGGTTTCATTCATGAACCCTCCATTTTTGAGTTCCAAGAGGAGAAATTGACGGGAGATTGCTGGGAAATCATCGGAGTTTCGTTGGAGGTAAGTTTTGTGGCTTAATTACATCATTTTAACATGAAATCCTTGGTTAATTCTCTGTAAATGGGAGATTAAATGTGGGTTTGAGCCCTAAGCCTAAATTGAAGAAAAACACCGATTTGAGTGGGCAAACGGAGTCCGATTTTGGTAAATTTTATATGTATGGACTCGTGGCGAGACGAGGGTTCCAGAAATGTGAATTTCGTAAATTTTCGGAATGTGGGCCCGGGGCTCGGGTTTTGACAACTTTAGGAATTTTGATGTAAATTGAGTTGTATTGATTGGGTGTCGTCCCATTGGCCTAAATTGTTGTATTTTTACTGTATTTGATCAGATTCTACGCGTGCGGAGCTTGATTCTCGTGGCAAGGGCATTGCGGAGTAGTCGTCGCGCCGTATTGAGGTGAGTAATAGATGTGGGTGATGACCGGCGGGTTCGAAACCCCGGTATACCACTTTGTGACGCTGTATAGCGGCGAGACACACACACTCTTGAGAGTGCGGGGTCGATCATGAACTGGAGACTACATATTAGTCCAACCTGTTGATACCTGTATTATTGGCTATTCTAGAGCCGTCGAACCTCCTTCTCGGATGGTTGCATATATATATATATATATATATTGTGATAATGGCCACTCTCGAGCCGAGGAACCCCCTTCTTGGGCGGTTGAGTATACATGTGGGCCGTGAGCCAGTTATTGGATCCCGCGAGGATCGTTATCATTGTCTTATCACATAGACATGCTAGTTTACTACTAGTCCGCAGCTATTTTTGTTATTATGCTAATTCCAATCTCTGGAACTTGATATTACTGTTTTCCAACTGAAAAATGATAAAAGAGTTTTCAAAAACTACTTTTGAGCTTGCGAGGCTGTATCTGCATATTAGCTGACTAGTAGTGGATCGGGCTGCGCGCCGCAGCGAGATATATGTTGGATCGGACTGCACGCCGCAGGAATATCTCTATGAGATGTGCTTGGGCTGTAGGAGCCCCTCCGGAGTCTGAACCCCCACAGTGAGCACGGGTACCCAAAATTGGAGTCGGGCTACACGCCGTAGCGGTCATATCATGCATTGCATTGCATTTAGCTACATCTGCTAGTTGTTATGCTATTTATTGGTATTTGTTGGTACAGGTACAGAGAATATTGATTCTATGACAGGGTAGCTGATTATAGCTTTACATAGTGCTTTATTGCGGATTTCTTATCTGCGTTCTCTTACCCTTGTTTATTACCACTGAGTCTGGCAGTACTCATTTTACTCCCTGCACCTTGTGTGCAGATCCAGGTACCTCTCAGCAGTGATCCAGTAGCTGTGCGAGGCGACGTTTGTGGATATTCGAGGTAGGTGCAGAGTCCGCAGGACCCGATATTCCTTCTTACTGTCTTGATTTTGTATTGACTTTTCTTTCCGCACTTGGTATCTTGTAAACCTTTATACACTCATGTTCGGTAGAGGCTCATGACTCTTGACCCTTCGGTCTATGGGAGTTAGTATATTTTGGGACTTGGTTTCCCCGCTGTTGTACTATTGTTTCATATTTTGAAATGCTTAAATGGGTTAAAGAGAGCTTCTAGCTCCGTTGTTGATATTGATTGGTCAGGCTGGCTTAGCAATGTGCTGGGCGCCATCACGACAGGATTTGGGGTCGTGACATGAAGATATTGTCTAATAATTCCCCCCCAAGTCCTGTTGATAGGCTTTTCGCTCAAGGATTTGAGGGTGAAGAATATTTTAGCTCTGTTTTTGAGGAGTCACCACTTGCCTCTCTTCCAATGACCTCAAATATTACTACTGTTAATCCTCCCATTTCCTCTGCTCCCTTACCTACATCTACCCTGATTTCCGTTCCTGCCGCTACTTCTCGTGAAGAAGTTGAACCTTTTAACAGTAGACAAAGCATGAAGAAAGTCTTGAGTTAAGTTCTCGATGGTAGGAATCTATTAAAGAAATCAGGTCGAGCTATTGTATTGGTCCCATGGAAAGGGAGAAACTTGAGTCTCATTGTTCCTTAACTTTAATGAATGATGTTATTCATTCTTCCCTCAAGGTATATCCCCATCCTCTTTATATTCCTTCCTTTTCTTTTATGTTTATAACTCTTGTTCCTTGTCTTTATACAAATTAATTTAACAAGTACGAAGCTCACGAGGAGGATTTCTTGGACTGACCAACAAGTGATTGATAATTGGAAGGAACAATTTGAAAGCCTTCAACTTAAAAATGATGAACTTGCTGAGGAAAAACGTTTTGGAGCAACAATTGAAGATAACCAGCATTGAGTTAGTGCCTTTGAAGGCTTTTTCCAATCAAGTTGAAAAAACAAGGACAAATTGGAATGTTCCTTTGCTGAGCAGCACTCAAAGGCAAGCGAAGAGATCAGAAGCTTAAAAGAACTTCTAAACCAGAAGGAGGTGTATGCGGATGATTTGATGCAGTTGGTCACCCAAGCTCAAGAAGATCTCTGTGCCTTTTTTGATAAGATTCAGTTCCTTGAGAGTTCTCTCGTACCTTTGAGGGCATCCTATGAAGCTTCAAAGTAAAAAAATTACTCATCTCAAGACTTTAACTGAGGCTAACCAGGGGCCAGGTTTTGACCTTAATACTACAATTGCAAAAACTAAGGAAGCGATTGAGCAAACTCAATCACGCCAAAGATTCTCAACACCCGAGGATGAAAGTTCCAAAGGTGTTGGAGATGGGATTACTCCTGCTCAAGCAGATGCCCAACTTTAGTTTTCTCGAGTTGATCTCTCTGCCCCGGTTGATGGTGCACCTGAGTTTTTACCATTTGTCTTAGAAGAGACTTTTCTTGGTGCTTGTTGAAGCTTTTTTGATTTTTGTTTCTAGGTGGTTTCTGTGCAAGATATAAAAGTCATTTTGTTGCATATCATGCTTTTTTTCTATTTAAGTTCTTGAGCTTATACTTGCATTCACAATACTTTAATAGATCGCATATTTAATATGCATATTTCTTTTATAAAAGAGGACCATTTTATATTAATAACACTAATCAAAATGACATCTCATCTGCATATTAGTGCATATATATGAAATGTGAAGTAATTTAAAGAAATTTTATTTTTGAACTTTCGAATAATTATTCATGTACAATATTTTCATATTTGCTTTCCTTATAGCAGGTTTACAAGTACATGTATATTTTTCCGTGATTAAATATATGTCCTTAACCTAAAAGCTCGTGGGAGTTCATATAGGTTCTTTACCTCTTTACTGCCCATCCTTTCTGTGAGCTTGAACGCTTTGAAAATTTGATATTCTTTCAAGTTTTTTCCTTTGATTAAGCTATGTTTTGCGAATCACATCGTTTGTCCTTTGGCTAAGCTATGCTTTTGTGGTGTAAATATTATTTTCTTGTGTACTCTTCCATATGCATAGTCCCTCCCCTAATGTATGAGCATTGAAGCATGAGGTCTTCAACACTTAACCAACTCCTTACTTTGGTATTTTCCCTGTAAAAGGAAATACACACGGGACTCAGAGGTATATTTTTAGATGATGACACTTAACCCTTACCATCATAATTGTTGTCACCTAGACCAGAATAATTAAGTATTTTATGTTGCTTTGGGGTCTAATGTCATCATCTGCTATGGTCTAGCTTTTTGCCTATCATCTAAAATTGTTAGTAAAGTTTTAATGGACAAAGTAAAAAATGAACTTCTATGATACCTATCGTGGGTATTAAATTCTTCAAAAGTAGTACTTCTTCAAAATGACTGCATTCCAATGGGATGGTAATACCTTCTCATCCATAGTTTCCAACATGTATGCTCCTTTACTCCAGCAATGCCTTTAGCACTATATGGGCCTTTCCAATTTGGACTTAACTTTCCAGCGTTTGCCGCTTGTGTTGATCGAAATACTTTTCTGGGGACCAAGTCCCCAATTTTGAAATACCTCAGGTTCGCCTTCTTGTTGTAGTACCATTCAATCATTTGTTTTATAGCTGCCGTCCGAATTAATGCTGCCCTCTTATCTCTTTTGTCAAATCTAAGTTTATATGAAGTTCTTCTTCGTTTGTTGCTTCATTTTTGAAAGAGGTTTTAAACTGAGCCTAGATATTTCTAAAGCTTACATGGTTTACTGTTTTTCTCAAAAGGTTACACTGTTCTATATAGCATGATGGCTTGCTTTACGTGCTTTCTTGCTGCTCAGTTATTAGTTACCTTTATTACTCACTGAGTTGGAGTACTCACTTTACTCCCTACACCTCGCGTGCAGATGCAGGTATTGGTTTACCCGGTAGTGGTTTTGAGCTGGTTGAGGATTTGGCTATCGTAGCTGAGCAAGGTGACCGTCAGTGTTCGCAACACCGGACTTTTTCCTTTTTAATTCCACATTTATTCTATGTATTACAAGCTTTGTAGTTGTATCAAAAATCCTTCTAGATGCTCATGACTTGTGACACCCCGATTTCAGGCTGAATCGGGGTGGGTTCCCTATTTTATAATGTTTATTCTGCAATATGATTTCATTATCTATGATTCAGACTTATTCATGCTAAGTAACTATTAAAAGAGGCATTGTTATTCTGTTGGCTGGCCTTGTCTTCACGAGAGGCGCCATCACGATCGGGTTTAGAGAATTGGGTCGTGACACTCATATACTTCTGACACCCAGTCTTAGCACACACAGTAATAGACTTATGATTCTGAAATATTTATTTTATTACGATTTGCACTCATTTGCTTTAATTTTATTATTTTACATATGTAAATTCCTAAATATTTTAACAATGAGGAATTTTATTCACTTAGCAAAATTATTTAAAACAGGAGGCCACTAGATTGATCAGTGTTGGCTTGCCTAACAATGATGGAAGCGATCACGACATATAATAAAATTGGTTCGTGACAGCAGCGTTGGGCAGTCCATTCGCAAAAGCCCGTAGTGCTTCATTCACGTATTGGGCAATCAACTGCTTGAAAGCAACTTGTTTGTTGGTTTGTTAACATGTCTGTTGCCCATTGGTGCGAGTAGCACACCGTTCATGTGAACTTTCTCGTAAATGTTATGAAGTAGCTGTGGGTGTGTGGTGTGGTGGGGTTCCACTTTGTTAATTCACCTAATCAATTCCTTAGCAGTATACATGTTTTGTTGCTAAAAAATAAAATTTAAAAGTGAACAGATCATATTCCCCGTAACGGAACCAATTTATTTAACCCTAAAAGAGTTTTTATTGTCAAAGCTTGTATTAAGGAAAACTAGGTTCCTCATGACCAATATTATGTAACTTTCTTGGAAATACAGAAATAAAGTAAATAAATGAAATAATAAGTAAAGGAAAGAAAGCTTATTGTCAATTTTCTAATCTTCCACTAGAATTGTGGATTAGAATCTTGAATTCAAATAAAGTAAAAAACTGATAGCATATATATTTAGAAATATTCGAATGATCATATAAAATGAAGTATGTGTCCTCATTAATTGTAACAATTTTCCTACTAATTCTGAATCGTCTATGGCATTAATTGCTTTGATTGCCTTTTGCAATAATTATGATAATAATAGAGGATCATGCGAAATCAAAACTAATGTTGATTCCCCTTCCATATTTATAACATATTCATGAATCTTCCCTTTTTATAGTCTTCATACATCTCGTGCCTATTGCCTATTTTCGAGCTGTTAGATCCGGGGCCTCCTATGATAAAATACCGTAGTTATTTTACCCTGCCTTTCTCTTTTGGAAATTTTACCATCTATAGAATAGGTTGGTACCATATTTATTACATATAAATACCATTTTAAAATTTTACATTATATAAATACCTTTTTTTGTTTGTAGCAAAAAATTTAAATTTAATACCTTCCTATAATTAAGCCTTAATAAATGGTACAAAATATTTTTCTCTCACCAAATTAACGTATAACTCCCGCTTTTCATCCTTTCTCTTTCTTCTTAATATAATTTTCACTCTTCTTCCACAAACACTCTACTTATATACATTATAGCTCGTCTCCGCCATTAACAGAGGAAATTTCCGCCATTTTCACACTATATCCTCACGCGGCAAAGATTCCCTGTAAGAACCCTCTTTGAGATATTTTAATTTTTCCAGTAGATTTTCAAAAAGTATGCATATGTATTCAAGTGTATTTATCTTAAATACTTGAACTTGTATCTGTATGATACCATATATCTTAGCATATTTAGTAATGTATTTATATGTATTAACATGTATTGAATTTGTATCAATCGATATATGGAAAAATAAATCGCACAGTTTGGAATCTTCTTCCTTTGTTTTTATCCTTCACGTTTATACGATTTCAATATAGAGAAGAATACATATTGATGTTGTATCTTTAAGTTTGTTAACTAAAATTAGGGAAATCAAATTTGATTTGATTTCCTTCCATTTTTATCTTCTTTAACGTCCCATAAATTGTGCAGATACGTTACATAATTTGCACTAAATACAGTTGAATACATCTTAATACATATCCAGTTTAACTGGATTCCTGTTTGCGGCGTTATTTATGTTGTATTCTTGAATACAATACATTTAATACATTATATACATCGTTAATTACAGTAAAACATATCTAACCACGTAATATAGAAAAATTCTATTTATTGCTAATTAGGTCTTAAGGATTTGTGCTTTGTCAAAAATTCTCGTCTCTTTTGCGTTATTGGCCCAATTATAAGTATCACCTCGATATTAATCCACGTGTCATGTTTTTTTTTTTCTACCAATACATACTCCACGTTTTTTGTGTGGTTAAACTGTACACCACTTCAATTAACAGTACTCCATTTCGTTTCCTTTTTTTCTTGACGTTCTCCTCAAGTCCTATACTCCTATTTTATGGAAAAGATGTAAAGAGCACTGACCACCGAAATAATATATATATAGTCAAGAGGAATAGACAGATATGTGTTTCAAATTTCAATCCACTTCATTTTCATAGTTTTCCCTTAGCTGCTTCAGAAAATAACTATCAAGTGGGATCGGAGCATTTCAGTCATAAACTTTCGTTAATATCTTGATAGACTTTTGCATTTCTAGAAGCCTAAGGTAAAATTTAATCTATGTTTTGATTCTACTAAGAGCATACCCTCAAGAAAAAAACTTTCAATCAATGGTTGCGCAGAGGCAGAGCCAGGATTTTAAACCTTATAAGTTCAAAATTATAATTCTTTTAAGTTATTGGGTTCTAAATTAATAAATTATACATATTCAAAAAATTTCTTAAGACAAACACATAATTTAAACAAATACTAGGTATTTGATTCGACCGAACACGTATCCCGCACCCTACCTCGGCGCCTGTCAGTGTTTCTTGCAAGACTAAGGAATAAGAAAATTCCGATATGGGAAGTTGAGGATTAAAATAATGCAATATATATCAAGACTTCTAAAGTATTTACTTTCGAGACAAATCAATGCATCTACATCTCCTCAATTCATTTTGCTATTTTTTTTTTAAACAAAGGACTAACTAATGCTATAGAAGAAATTGACTTAACATTTGATAATGCAAGGAAGTCAGAAGTCTTACCACGTGCATAGAACATCAATATAAACACAGATATTACACACTTTAATTTTTTTTATCACCAAACGTGTGATCCCTCATATTTGAAAATGATATACACTAACAATCTTATAGTGCATTTTAACTTACGATAGTAGGTCAGTTATCATTTTATCTGATTGTCAATTAGTGCTTATAACAATAACAACAATAACAACAACCCAGTATATTCCCACAAGATAGGGTCTGGGAAGGGTAATATGTAGACAGGCCTTACCTCTACCCGATAGGGCAGAGAGGTTATTTCCAATCGACCCTCGGCGCAGGGAAAAGAAAGGCAAACAAAAACAAAAATAAAAACAAAAACAAAAACCGCATTAGTTACACCAGCATACCTCGCATACAAATTATCTAAATATAAGAGAAATAAATACCATAAATAAGCACATGCATGCAATGATATTAAAACAATAACTACCAAAAATGACTGCCACAAGAGAACACAAACTAATCATCTATGGGCGACCCTACCACGCCTCACCCACCCCGGGAAAGGAGTACGAAAAATCTAGAAGTCCCTATCCTACAACCCTGATATTAGACCTCCAGACTTTCCTATCAAGGGTCATGTCCTCGGAAATCCGCATCCTGGCCATGTCATGTCTAATTACCTCTCCCCAGTATCTCTTAGGCCTCCCTCTGCCTCGCCTCACACCAACAACCGCTAGCCGCTCACAACTCCTCACCGGGGCATCGGGGCTTCTCCTCCGCACATGCCCGAACCACCGAAGCCTCGCCTCTCGCATCTTCTCATCCACTGGGGCCACCCCCACCTTCTCCCGAATAACTTCGTTCCTAATCTTATCTAACCTGGTGAGCCCGCACATCCACCTAAGCATCCTCATCTCCGCAACCATCATCCTCTGAACATGAGATTTCTTCACCGGCCAACACTCCGTCCCGTACAGCATGGCAGGTCTAACCACAGCTCTATAAAACTTCCCCTTGAGTTTCTGTGGCACTTTCTTATCACACAAGACTCCTGATGCAAGCCTCCACTTCGACCATCCCGCCGCTATACGGTGAGTGACATCCCCGTCTATCTCCCCGTCCCACTGGATCACCGATCCAAGGTATCTGCAACTATCCTTCTTGGCTATGGCCTAAGATCCAATCATCACGCTCCCTCCCACTTCGCTCGGCTCGGCGCTAAACTTGCACTCCGGATACTGTCTTAGACCTGCTTAGTTTGAACCCCTTAGACTCGAGAGTCTGTCTCCATACCTCTAGCCTTTCGTTAACACCGACTCTCATCTCGTCTACCAGGACTATGTCATCAGCAAATAGCATACACCAAGGTACGTCCCCTTGAATATGCCGCGTCAAAGCATCCATTACCAAGGCAAACAAGAGGGGGCTAAGCGCGGATCCTTGATGGAGCCCCATAACCACCGGGAAATGGTCCGAGTCGCCACCCACTGTTATCAAATATCCTTTTTTTTTACCACAGATTACTCTAATGTAGGCTTCCGGCACGCTCTTAGCCTCCAGGCACCTCCATAGTACCTCCCTAGTGACCTTGTCATATGCTTTCTCCAAGTCGATAAACATCATGTGCAGGTCCTTCTTCATATCCCTGAACTTTTCCACCAATCTCCTAACAAGGTGAATAGCTTCTGTAGTGGACCGACCGGGCATAAAAACGAACTGGTTCACGGAAATAGATGTCGACTCCCTCACCCTGGCCTCGATCACCCGCTCCCAGACCTTCATGGTGTGGCTTGGATATCCCCTTTGTTCTTATACAAGGGCACCACTGTACTCCACCTCCACTCCTCCGGCATCCTTTTGGACCTGAAGATCGCATTGAACAACCTGGTGAGCCACTCTACTCCTGGCTTTCCCATGCATTTCTAGAACTCCACCGGGATTTCGTCTGGCCCGGTCACTCGACCTCTACTCATCCTACGCAAAGCCCCTACGACCTCTTCCACCCTAATGCGCCTGCGGTACCCTAAGTCTCTATGACGTTCTGAATGCCCCAGTTCCCCTAGTTCTATGTTTTGGTCCCCCTGCTTGTTTAGAAGGTCTCGGAAATACGTCTGCCATCTCTGTTTGACTTGAGACTCCCCCATGAGGACTCTACCATCCTCATCCTTGATGCACCTAACCTGGTCCAGGTCCCGCGCCTTCCTTTCTCTTACTTTGGCTAACCGGAATAACTATTTATCCCCGCCTTTCTCCCCCAATTCCTCGTACATGCGGCCAAAAGCCACATTTTTAGCCTCCGTGACCGCCAATTTCGCTTCCTTCCTTGCCACCTTATAGCTCTCTCTGTTCACCCGCCTTTCCTCCTCGCTTGTGCTCCCTGCCAATTTCGCAAAAGCAGCTTTCTGCAC
Source organism: Nicotiana noctiflora (assembly GCA_032618575.1). Classification (NCBI taxonomy): domain Eukaryota; kingdom Viridiplantae; phylum Streptophyta; class Magnoliopsida; order Solanales; family Solanaceae; genus Nicotiana; species Nicotiana noctiflora. The sequence goes on from JASVEL010007382.1 coordinate 423,421, forward strand.
CTCTACTTTTCCTCGCACTACGTCGTTCCACCACCAGTCGCCTTGATGTCTGCCTAGACAGCCTTTGGTTATCCCAAGCACATCCCGCACTGCCTCCCTAACCAGATTCGCCGTCTCTTATAATAGAGATTTATCTATAGTTACCTTAGTGATTGTGCAAATAATTTGTATGTCGTCATTAGTGCATAGAACTTAAAAACTTTTGAAATTCATGAGGTAATTTGCATTATATGATATACTTAACTTGACAAACTTATACCCTCTAGAAGAAGAAAAATAATTATGAACGAGTCTTGACTCTTGAAGGAAATAAATAATTGAGAAGGTGGAGTTCATCCACCTGAAATGTGTATATGAAAATGGATATGTCGTTTTCATATGCTTGTGTTTGATCATGTCCGTGTCTTGTTTTCTCTATTTGCTTAAAGCGATTCTTTGAATATAATTAAGTACAAGTAATCTTTTGTCAAGTTTACCAATAAAAGAGATTCATTGATGTTAATATGCGAGAAGCGAGGGTCAGATGGTTCGGGTACGTATAGAGCAGAAGTCCAAATGCACTAATTAGCAGATGTGAGCGATTGGCTTTGAAAGGCACAAGAAGAAGTAGATACCGGTCTAAGAAGTATTGGGGAGAGGTAATCAGGTAGGACATGGCGTGACTTCAGATTTTCGAGAAATATGACCCTTAATAGTAAGCTGTAAAGATTGAGTATTAGGGTTGTAGGGTAGGAGATAGTTGCGCCTATTTCTACTTCGTACCCATGTGAGGCTAGTGTGATAGAATTTTTGTTTTAAACTACTAATTGTTAATGATGTGTTCTCACTACTCTTTCGTTTTTTAATAGTGCCGGGTCTATTTACTGATTATCTGTTATTGCTTTTCATCTATATATGTTCTGATTTTATGATGTTGTTACTATTACTTTGGTTTCTGTTGATGATACTATTATATTGTCTTTTTCTATTTTCATCTTCTTGAGCCGAGAGTCTTTTAAAATTACTTCTCTACTCCATCGAGGTAGGCGTAAGGTCTGTGTACACATTATCATCTCCAGACCCAATTAATAAAATTTTACTGGGTCGGTTTTGGCTTGTTGTATTGTAATTGGTGTTGGTGGATATAACGTGAGACATATGATGTCAATATATATGAATTAGCTATAGGGTTAAAAATACCTTTAAACGGTTGAAAAATGTTTAAAAATACTATTCATTCATCTATTGGTTAAAAATACCCCTTCATCTATCTTTTTGATTCATTTATGCCCTTTGACTTTAGGTCAATGCTGAATTGAAAATAATAATTATTTAAATTTCACGTGACAACTTCTTATTGACCAAAATTAAAACAAACCCATTAGAAAAACTCACTTATATCTACCAGCTTTTCTTACTAACCCTCTTCAAAAACTAACCCGACCAGAATAAAAAGTTCAACTTAAAAAAAGAGGCCCCACTTTTATCAAACTCCATGGAACAAAAAATCCATGAAAGTTGCAGCTGACATATAGACGCAAATTTAATACGTGGTTTTCATAAACCGTTGGACTACCCTAGTTTTCCGTCCCACATTATAGTCAAGGAAATCATTGGCTGATTCATGGTACATTTTTTTTTGTTTGTTCAATATGTTCATAAACCTTTATTCAATAATAATATACATGAAATTAATCAAGAAAATGAACGCATGTAATTAAATCCATGGGTTAGATGGAAGTGCAGCATCTTTTTTCTATTTAAACTTTTTATTCGGGTCAACTTAATATTATGGGGGGAGTTAGTCCGAAAAACTGATAGATAAGGGTGGGATTTCTAATAGGTTAGATATTTTAATAATTTCGACCAATAAAAAGTTGTCACGTGGAATTCAAATAATTATTTTTTAAATTCAATATCGACCTAACGATCAAACGCTATAAGTGAACCAAAAAAGTAATGGAAGAATATTTTTAGCTAAGAGTCTTTTTCAATAGTTGAGTGATACTTTTGACCCTTCATTGTATAAACTATCACCACCGCTAGGGGTGGCAAAATGGTTCAAAGAAAATAGTTAATCACCCATATTATCCACTAAAATATGGGTTGGATAATGAAGTATTTAAAAACGGGTCAAATATGGATAAGAACTATATTATCCATTTAGAAAATGGATAACCAATGAGTAACCAATGAATAACCAATGAGTCTAACTTTTACATTTGTAAAGCCTCAAATTGGGGGTTCCTCAAGTTAGAGAGACTAAAGATCTCCCAAAAGGGATCATATACAAGAAGGCATGGATAATATGGGTAACCCATATTATCGGCCAATTAACCAGTTTTTATCCGTATTAAATATGAATCAAGTCGGATAATTGATCTATTTTTTTATTATGAGCTTTCAGCCCGAACCACATCCACCCCTCCCCGCCCGTTTGCCACTCCTAAGTCCACCGCGTATGCTAGTCTCTTGTCTTATTCTGGAAATGGAGAATATGGTCAGAATCCCTTAACAGACTCAAATTCATATTCGAAACGTATAGACTATAATAAAAATAAAATGTCTAAAGCAAAAAAAGGCAAAATATCTTAAATTACTTTTAAATTTCGTTCAGATTATTAGTATCATCCTTGAACTACGTTCGATCTTAATTACCTCATTTAACTTGGCCTTTTGAAAGTCATTACCCCTTAGAAGATGATGTGGCAAAAAGTGTGGATAATCTTTTCTGTCTATGTGGTATTTTTTAAAAAGTAAAATATTTTTTTTACCTTTTTAAGAATATTATTTTTTAGATAATTTTTTTGAATATAATTTATAATAAAACTTGGATAGAATTATATTATTTAGAGTAAATATTTTTATTTGGCCAAAATAATAAAGTTTTGATTTTTTTTTGAATTTGACATGAAAGTAAAGATTTGTATAATTGAAATAAATAGTCAAGACATCTATAAAGTTACAAAATACATAGTTTGAATATCAATTATTTTGGCTATAATTTTTTATATTGCTCTAAATTACGGTGCTCTAAATATTTTTTTTTTACAAATTTTACCTAAAAAAGTAAAAATACATAATTGAAATAAATAGTATTGCATCAAAAGAAGAAATAAAAAAGTGTACAATTTCAAGAAATTGCAAGTGCAATTGTACATTTTTTTTTATTTCTTCTTTTGATTCAATAACTTTATTTCAATTATGTACTATTTTTAATAACTTTTTAGAGGCCTTGACTATTTATTTCAATTGTATAAATTTTTATTTTCAGGTGAAATTCAAAAAAAAAAAAAAACTAAAACTTTATATTTTTGGCCAAATAAAAAAATCTAGCCTAAATAATGTAGTTATATCCAAATTTTGTTATAAATTTTATTCGAATAAACTTATATAAAAAAATAATATTCTTAAAAAGGTAAAAATATAGTTTATTTTTCAAAAATTATCACATAGATAGAAAAATTCACGTGGCGAGCGATTGCTCTCATACTTTTTGTCACATTAGTGTCTATGAGGTAAATGACCCTCAAAAGACAAAGTTGAGGGGGTAAATAATAATTCAGAAAGCATACTAATAATCTGAGCCAAATTTAGAGATGATTTAAGGTATTTTGAAAAAAAAAAAAACTGAAGAAACTGACACACTTGTACATTCTTTCTCTAATAGATTGTGTGAGAGAACAACCATTAGTCCATTACACTTAATTCAGATAATGTATATCATATATATATCAAGGCAGTTTTGGCTCTTTTAACGTATATCTTTTATTCACCAAAAGTTTATTAGGCATGAATTGAATTAAGTCAACAACTCATTATGTTGCGAATCATAGCCAATATATATCTCAAAAGATTTCCCTCGCGATTCGTGAAGATAATAACAAACAGAAAAGATGAAGCGTATTTCTCGGGTTATTTTCTTGATCTATTAAATATGCTATTCGAGACTACCTTTCCGGACGGGTTAGTAGTAACTCATGTCAAGTGATCAACTAGAACGACAAACAATAATTCTGTATAATTCTATTTAGTAAAGTTCGAAAAAAATAGTGTGTACACAGACTTTATTCCTATTCTGAGATAGAAATGTTGTTTTGAAATAAAAATTCGACATCTTTTCCTTTAAGAACTTCCCATCTTATTCTTCGAGAAACTCGAACTCGCAACCTTTTGATTATAAATAGAGAGTGCGTGCCAACCCCTCTTGTCAAGTGATCAACTAATAATTGATAATGCATTGGTAAATAAAATACAGAGGATGATGCCAAAATTGACACCTCTAAACACTAGAGAAATTTGCTAGTGCCCGCTAACGCTGCTTTTAGTTCTGACTACAGATTTTTATAAAGATTAGTACTTTGTATTTAACTACTGTTTTAATCTGTAAATATTGCGATGAAAAAGATCCAAAGCTGTAAAGATATTTATTTACGCATTAGATCACTATTTGCTAGATAACCTGATTATACATAGACATATATAGATAACAAAGAGTAGAAAACTTTATACAGATATTACACATGCTTATTAATCACCAATTTACTACCTATAGTCAAAAGCTTAACTGTTTTATAATAATGATGAATGAAGATTCCATTAACCTCGGAAAGGCGGTAAACTCCGATTCAATCCATTCACGCTACCGAAAAACCCTACCAAATCTTGCCTGTATGGCAAGTACGACTTCCGTCTAATATCATCTCCGTTATTCGGGCAACGCACTGCCGGAAAACCTTCACCGACGGGAATTCCGGCGACTTTTCCTGCGATTTTTGCAGAGTCAGCTGTCGTATTCTCTGCTTTCTCTTTTCTCTTCTTATTAAACGGAGTCGTCAAAAACACGAAAGTATCTTTACCGTCGCTGTTACTCCGGTGAAGGAAGTCCCGTAACTTCCACCGCTTAGAGGAGGAGCCGGTGGAGTTGCTCTTCTTACACTGTCCAGTTGGAGAATCTTCCGCGGCTCTCGGCCTCCATACGCAGTAAGTTCCCGGAGGAATGTTTTCTAAGTCGTCGGCTTCCGACGGCGTAGTTTCACGCTCCGCAATGAAAAGCTTCCTTAACGGAAGTCGAATTGACGCCGTCGGAGCCGAAACCTTTCTATTTTTGAATTGAACATCGTGTGAGCATAAATCTGTGTTGAAAATTGGACGGATCTGACCGTTGTAGAAGATTTCATCAGCAGAAATAGGTGAAAATTCAGATTCCGTATTAACAAAAGCAAACTCAAAATCATCATCACCGTTCTCTTCTTTTTCCAGTACTTGAGCTTTCTCATTCAAAATCTGTACTGGACAGCTGAATGTCTCATGATTGAAGAAAAAGTCGGAATCTGTTTCATCTTCAGCGTTGAATTCTTTGACAACTCTAGCAGCAATTTCGGTGAGATTGGTGTTGGAATTATAACTCGGAGACTTGAGGGACAACATCGCACTCGCTTGCATTTCTGATATGTATTGCAACACTTTCCCTTTAAACCTTCTTCTGAACTAAAATTTCCTTTGTTTTACTCTCTTTCTCTTCAGTGCGTTATTTCAGATTATATAGGCTAGCTAGAGTACAGGAGATAAAGACGACTTGGTTCGAAACGCGGAAGATAATAATAAGAGTAGTGACAAGTGATGATTGTTGGAATATGCACAGAAAAATACATAGTATTTGATAGTTCATATGCACCGATTTATGTTAATACGACAAATTTAAGAGTTTCGAGATGGAAGTATGTACGCAGACTTTATTCCTATCACGAAAGAGTAGAGTAACTGTTTCCGAAAGACCCTCGGCTCAAGACGATAACAAGACAGAAGGAGACATATCAGTAACACCACAGAAATAATTATGTATAAAATATTAATTCTAGATGTATAAAATATATATTGAACATGCTTTGTCGAGAATTTATGTTATTTCTTTAAGTTTGAACACCCTTAAAAATATTTTTGGTTTCGTCACTGAAAATAATACGAAGAAAACAAGAACAATATAAAATCAAGAAGAAAGATAAAAAGCAAAACTAAGATAGTATCCTTACCAAACTACAAATTTAAGTAATAAATGTAAAAATGATACTTACTAATATAGTAGTAGTAAGTAACAATGCTTAAGCAATAAATAAAACTTAATTACTATATTTAGAAGACGTATATCGTAATTTGTTTTTTGTTTTATTGATACATCCACCGTATGTAAGCACTCACTACTCTTGAAGATTAATAATGGTTCAACCATTATAATAAAATCCTAGGTCTAAATTTCAGTTTCATAAAGTTGTGAAAATTAATTATAATGTTATGATGAATTAGTCTATTTCATATTTACTAATTGTAAAAATGAAATATACATTTTCTTAGTTGTTTTTGGTGTGTCAGTGAGAATGATGATTATTGAACTTTTATATATAAGTTAAATTAAATATATTTAAAATATAAAAATATAAAATAAAGTTGCGTACGATAGACTCTTATAGTCCGGCCTTTCCCGCTCCTAACAAATGCATCGAGCTGCATTTTATCCCCTTTATTAATTTAAGATATAAAAATTGCTCTTACTGCTGAGCTATTTGATTTAATATCAAATGATCTCTACATTTATTCATGTCAATGGTATTAAATATATAAAAGCTAGTAAGTAGTTTTTAAGGGAAAAAAAGATGTCAATCTTCTCGAGACTGACAAAAGTCAAAGTGTAAAATAAGTTGGACGGTCAACATACTATCTATATTTTAATCACGTTTAGTAGTGTTGATTTGGTTGGCTGCATAATTAATTTTGCTATAAGAAATCCCATAATATATATAAATATTATTATCACCTTAATCATCAGAATATTTTATTATTTGAAGTATATAGACCAATATATAAGATATGTATCGATTTTCTTTTTAATACTCCCTCTGTTTCATTGAGCGTTCCTTTTTGGTCCGTTCCAAAAAATGACTCATTTATAAATTCGGTAACAATATAGTTTAAACTTACAATTTTATATGAGAAGTTTTCATAACTTCATAATTATTCTGGGTCCTTTTAGACTTGTTTAAGACCACAAATTTTAAAATTTTTAATTTTTTTTTAAAATTTCGTGCTCTGTCAAACAAGTTCACATAAATTAAAACGAAGGGATTAATAAATATGGAGATTAGTTGTTGAGTTTCATGGTAGAAATCAGAAAATTGACTTTCGAGTTTTGAGGTGGTTAGTCAATGAGGTAATGTATGCCGAAGCTAAGCTGTACGTAGTAGATATGTATCTACAATTTTTAAACGAGAATTCTTCTTTGCTTGGTTCATACGTAACAATTACACGTGCAACGCTTCGCAAGTTCACACGTGAAAGTTCTACAGAAATGGACCTACTATTTTTTCTCTCTAATTGAGAGTTTGCAGCTGCCTCTTGATATATATAATTAGTTTCTAATTTTATAGTATATGTTCTGGATTGTTTACATGCACTACTAACTTATATGGTTAATATAATTTCATAAAACACTGCAATATAATTTAGTTGGCTATAGCAAGTTACAGTATGTAATACTTTTGATTACAGCCAATTTATAACACTTAACTTTTGGATCATTAGTTTCATGTCCATTAGGTTCAAATGATATTGCTATTACATGTTGGGATGGTAATTAACATGTTTTGGAACAAAAAGGAAAGATATATTACTATTGCTGTTTGCACCATTTCTTTATTTTCAATGATATATATGAAAGCTTCTACCTATTTTCATTTGTGAATGCTCAGCAAAGTTATGATGATATATTGTTTTGTTTAAGAAGAACAAAAAGGATGACATATTAGTTAAAATGTTTTAAGTTTAAGAAACTCCCAGTATTCGTTTAAAAGGTACTTTTAGTTAGGGGAGTCTTACGGTTACGGGAATGTACCAAAGAAAGATATTCTTTATCAATAACTAGCCATTTTAGTCCTACTACTAAATATAGTAAAAAAAGAAAATTACCAATGATATTCAATATTAAAAAGAATAGGCAAAAGAAGTTTTTCTTCAATAGGTATTGTTGGGAGTAGTTGAAAATACACATATGAGGCAATATTTAAAAAAATGACAAAGTTTGAAGGCGAGTTAGACTAGTTCGGAGTCAAAATTTATTACTAATAATATAAATATAAAAAAATAGACAAAAAGGATTTTTTTTTCCAATGGCCATAGTTGGAATTTGTTAAAAACATATAGATGGGACGATACAATTTGAGCAGATTGGAGGTGATTTGGTATCAAATTTCGTAGTTAAAATTGAGTTAAAAGAATTCTTCTAAAGATTTGTGTCATGCATGTATCTCACACATCAATAAATATGTTATACACATTTGATATATACATCTATATACACAAAATTATATAATGTCTACCAAATCGTTTGGGCTTCCAAATTTATGGACAACTCCCACATGTGCAGAAGATTAATTATGGCCCAAGCTGTGTAAGGCCCTTTTATCTCTATCTCGAGAACTTTACATAACTATCACATTTAAGAAAATATATTATAACTGTTTAGCATGAATTCAGTTATTACAATTATGGCAGGAAGATATTTATATTCATAGCACACAATTCTATTAAAATAGGATATCAATTACTAATCCCTTCAAATAAGCAAATTAAATGAAAGTGAAATCCTTTGTCCAAAATTGACGCGTTTTTGTTCTCTTTATTTATTATTTCTCCTTTTTTATCATCTCTTTAACTTTCTTTCTTTACATTTTATTCCCTTCTAAATTTGTTCCATTAGTATCTTTTCTCCTTAATTGACTTTCTAAAGTTTTTCTTTGTCCTATTTCTTTCTTTTCAAAAAATATAGCTCTTGATTTTGATATTAGTTCACAATAATATATACCAAAAGTTATAAATAAAAAATACATCTTGAATTAAGATATATAAATATACCAAAAGTATATATAAAAAATATTTCTTTCATAAGATTGCATCTAACATATAAAATATAGATAACAATACATCTTATATTAGAGATGATATATGTATACATAAAAAATACATCTTGGATTAAGATTGCACTTCACATATATAATATATAAAAATATACTCTAAAATACATCTTAAATAAATTGACACTAGACATTAAAATACACAAAATATATACATAATAAATACATATTGGATTAAAGTGGTACTTGATATTCTTGGTATATTTACAAAATAATTCTGGTATATTTCATACTTGATTAGCAATATATAGTTATATAAATGACAATATAATAGTATAATGTATATGAATCTGGGTAAATTTCTTAGAAAATATTGTTGGTATATAATATATATAAAATGTATAATTTGAAAAAAAAAGGATTTTTGAGTATAGAGCTTATTTATTTATGTTAATAAATATGAATATTTTGAGAATGATATATCAAATTCTCTCATTCCAATAATTACTCTTCACTCGTTCTCATAGAAGTCGTTCCTATTTTCTCGCTCATGGAGAAAGGAATATGGTATTAGGGATAACTATTTGAGAGAGAATGGGAATAGATAAATTTAGGGTTGAAACTGGTTCCTAAATTTAAGGGTCATTAATTATTTTCTAAAAGTTGCTTGTACGTAAACAAAAATGAATCATGCTATAATTGTTAATAAATTTGTTGTTTCTGGAATACCCTAAATTTAATGCCATTTATTTAAATAATTCTTTGTTAATGACCAACTGTGTAAAAATCTCTATCTCTTTTGGCATACAGGCCAGCTATTATCAGTAGAAACTTTCTTAGTTTTTGCCCTTCATCTAAGGCAAATAAGTAAAAAACAAGTTTAATTAAACGAACATATGTTACAGACATTAGATGAAGAAAATGCTAATTAACGTGATATCATAATGATGCATGTTTAATATCCTCAGAATTATTACAATAGCATATAATTTTAGGAAAAATAAGTGGTCAACAGTCATTCTCTCTATGTTAATTACTCACATAGTTGGAGAAGTTTCTTCTTACTTTGCGTCTGTAACTAAAAATTAAAATATAATACAAATGCACTACTGGGTCTTAGTAAAAGGATCTTTTTCTTCTTCTTCTCCTATGATGATAACCAACTCTAATGAAATGAGCAAAAGTTAGGAGTAGAAGGCAACTAAAAGGCAGTCAACAAGTGCACCTTGTTCGATATGTTAGGGTACATTTTTACAAACTAATATACAATGACTTTAAACAACAACAATAACTACCCAGTGTACAAAGTGGGGTCTGGGGAGAGTAATACGTACACAAGCCTTACCTTTACCCGAAAGGGGAGAAATGCTGTTTCCAATCGACCCTCGGCTCCAGTGAAAGAGAAGAGAAAGAAGAGAAAAAGAAAAGGAAATACAAAAGAGCATTAGTGACTGCAGCAGAAAATGCATAAACAGATAACTACACATAAAATTGTAAATTAAAAGACATGCAATAACACCTAACAGCAGTAACTACCATAGGGAGCACGATACAAAACGCAAGACATCTATGGAGGGCCCTACCTAACCGCACCTAGCCTTAGGAAAGAGGTACGAAAAGCTCTAGAAGCCCCTATCCTACAACCCTAATTCTAGACCTCCCGACTTTCCTATCAAGGGCTATGTCCTCGAAAATCTGCATTATTGCCATATCGTGCCTAATCATCACTCCTCAATACTTCTTAGGCCTCCCTCTGCCTCGCCCCGTGCCAACCATCGCCAGCCGCTCACAGCTCCTCACCGGGGCATCAGGGCTTCTCCTCCGCACATGCCCGAACCACCTGAGCCTCGCTTCCCGCATCTTCTCATCCACTGGGGCCACCCCAACCTTCTCCAGAATAACTTCATTCTTAATCTTATCTAATCTGGTGTGCCCGCACATCCACCTGAGCATCCTCATCTCCGCAACCTTCACTCTCTAAACATGAGAGTTCTTAACCGGCCAGCACTCCGCCCCATACAACGACTTTAAAATAATATACAATTGATTGGTTCATCATGGTTAATTATTGATAGGTATTTAGTAAATTTCTTAGTATATATTCATAATTTGAGTAAAAATTACTGGGTCCACATAAGCCACATGTATGGTATAGCGTCAAATTTAATTTAGAACTATTACAAAATTTTCATGCTAATCACAAAGCCAACATATAAGCATATATGAGCTAATGACATTAACATTATGCGTCCATTCAAAACAGAAAATTATGCCCAATTAAGGGGTAGCAAGGTCAATTAATTGTTGGCAACCTACTCAAAATGACTTAAATTAATCATTTGACACAAATAAAAAGAAAAAGTAACGCAAGACTGCAAGTTCGAATCTCATATTTCTTAAGCACATAATACTATTTAGGCTCTACCTCAAGCAGTAACAACATGCTTAAATATAATACCCTTTAGTTAATTGGGAGGTGTTTCGATAATTACTTCCGAAATTACGCAGAGTCACTTCTAAGATGAAATATTCTTAATTGATAGTTAGCATTAGAAGCAGAAGCGGAGCTAGGATTTAAATTTTTTTTTAATCGAATTCATCATTTCGATGGTGGAGTTAAGCCAGACTCCTACCTATATATACAAAAGTCTGTGAACTCCTCTCTACTACTTGATACATCTACATTCACAAAAGATGGCCAAATATACAGATATGCCCCAAACACGCTATGTCTAATCCTAGTATCGATTGATGATATAATTAACTACAAACAAATTCCTTTTCACTCCGCCTGAATAGGTATTTCTTCTTGCTCAAACTTCAAAGAAGCTCTAACTTCTCTAGGAAGGGAAATAACTTTTTTGAAGATATCACGAGCTTTTGTGACTTCACCGAGGTTTGCTAATTAATCTGCAATTTTGTTACCTTCCCTGAAAATATTCTTAAACTAAGTCTCTTATTCGAGTCAATTCCCAAATCTATTCAAGTTCATATCTGATTTGCCAATATGCCTTTGTATTCCTATTAATCATATTGATGATTACCAATGAATTTGACTCCACAACAACTTTTCAAACTATGATGACAACTAGGTGTGGCAAATGGACGGGTTGAACTGAATTTGGGCGGGTCAAGGTGAGTTAGGTTAATAAATGGGTCATTACCTAACCCAGCCCAAAGTGTACTGGGCTAAAATGGGTTGGGTCAGGATGAATTATACAACGGATCATAACCCAACCCGTCCAACTTGACCCATATTTTAGCTCATAAAAAACCGTTTACCTTAAAATGCGTTAGCTAAAATTTTTTTGCGGGTGGCGGTGATAGCTAAAAATAAAAAATTGAAAATAAAAAAAAAGTTAAATTTTTTTTGAGGGGGTTTGCACCGGGAGGAGGGGAGCAGGGTGTAGGGTGGTGCAGGAAAACCAAAAAACAAAAAATAAAAAGTAACAAACAAAAAAAGTAAAAAAAAAAACATTGAGGAGGTTTGTGCGGGAAGGGGGAAGGTAGGTGGGTGGGTGGTGCAGAAATACAAAAAACTTAAATATAAAAAATAAAAATAAAAAGTACAACTTTTTTTTAGGGGGTTTGGGGGGAGATAGAGGGTATGGTGGGTGGTGCAGAAAAATAAAAGAATAGAAAATTAAACTACAAAAAAAAGAGTAAAACTGGGGCAACTAAGTAAATTTCTAGATAAGTTGGGTTGAGATCCCTTTGTTTTGGTTGAGTTTTATGGGTTGTCTTTGGGCTGCTTAATAGGTCAGAATGAGTTATAAAAAATAATGGGTTAACTTGGGCTCAGCCCAAATTGACCCATGAGCTAAAATATTTGTAGCCCAAACTATTAATCTCTGGGCGAGTTGGATGGGTTTGAGCACAAATTACCATCCCTAATGGCAACACATCTGGATACCTTGTAGAAATGCCTTTACTTCGACAAAATTATTACTACAAATGCCATAGAAACCAGAAAATGCCATCACTAAATCACCATGATGGTCTTTGATAATTCCACCTCCTCCAGTTGAACATGGATTGTTTTTATTGCAGTCATCCACATTTAATCTGAGAGTGTGAATTATTGGTGACATCTTCTCTACTATTATGCATTTGTCTATCCATGACTGAGGGAGTTGAAGACTAGGGAATTGGCAATTAAATATCAAAGTTATGGTATTATACACTTGATGAATGATATGTCTGGCTGACATTAGAATGTTTTCAAAATTTGCTGCACTTCTGCTCATCCATATTTTCCAACCTATTAAGGATGGTAAACATTGAAGCATTACAGTGTGGACACCATTGTTGCTCTTAGTCATCCACCATTTCATGAGGTTCTGCCTTATCTGTAAAGGGACAAAATTAATGTCACATAAACTACATAAAAAGGACCAAACATTTATGGCTACTTGGCTGTTACTAACCAAATGATCAAAGGTCTTCTCCTCATGATTATAATAGCATCGCCTAGCTACGGTCACAATACCAAAACTCCTCACAGCTTCATCATAGGATTTGAAACTTATGAGTTTTGAATTCTAGCACTTTTAAGTTGATGGGTTCTAAATAAATAATTTATACATATTAAAAAAATTTAAGACACAAAGTTTGCACCAAAGTTATTGGGTTCACTGATGTTCGGCCAAACATGCATACATTTAATCGTTGGTGCCTCACATTTTAGTACTTTTGATCACGCCCAACTATGTCTTCTAAAAGACAAAGCGGCCATGGCAAATATAATACAGTATTAAGTCCAGAGTCGAATCCTCAGGGAACTAACCTATCTATTACAACTCTTTGGCAATGCTATTATCAACTCAACCAATTTCTAGATGCAAGATTTTAATCAATCAATCTTGGGTTTTTGTTTAACTACTTCAAATTATATTAGAAACAACAATATACTGGATTAAAGACAATTCAATGGTATAAAGGTCTAGGGCAGCGATTTCCCCAATTGCTAGTTTAGGTCTTGACTCTTTCGCTATAATCTCGCGTAATACTCTATGAAGATTAGTAGCCATGGTTTATCGTAATTATCTCTCGATCAACTATAATAATTTACTAGAGCATTCTGTCGAACTACTCTAGCTGACAATATGTGCAGCTCTAAATTATCCCACCAAAGTTTTGTTATCTCTAAATCCACTTTTAAGTTTAAGTAATGACTCTCTTCAATTACCGAAAGTGGTGTTGTTCAACAGCAGTATAACCTAATATTTTTTCTCAAGCAATATGAGGTAAATAGACACGATTAATCAAGGGTCCATTCAATTAATTATCATACAAAATGTAGTTGAACAATCGTATAATAAACCCGGCTAGATTATAACGAGTTGAGTCAAAACTTCAACCAACAATTAGTTCCATCAGCTTTAGACCAATTATTTAGCTACTCATAACAAAATAAGATAAAACTACAAAGTTGTTCATAACGTATAATTGCGAGAATTAAAAAGAGATAGAAAAACTCTAATGTTTAATTGATCTTTTCACACTTGTTCTTGCCACCAAAGTAGTGTAAAAATAAGCTTAAATAATATCTTGGGTGAGCTTATAGAGTTTATAAGGGTGTAGAATAAGTTTTCCCCGAGTTACACTTTGGTCCCCAAATTTTCACAGTTCACCGCGGCCGCGACACAACCGCGGTTAAAGAGAAACATACTGCCTCGTATTTTTGGTCTACCGCGGTCCCATTGCGGTCCACCGCGGTCACGGTGGATTTAAATCCATTTTTGTTTTGCTTCTTTCCGCTCGGGTGCTTCTTGCTTGGATGTTTTCTTCACATTATTGACTCCAAAATACTTCATAGTTCTCCCTAACTTGGATTATTCCCTACGAAGCAAAAGAACACCAAGTAGAGAATTTTATTATCAATTCACCTATAAAACAACAATAAAGCATATTAATATTAAGGTGTAAATATCATCTATATAGCCTATTATCAATATCTCACACTTAAATAATTGCTAGTCCTCAAGCAATCCACCACACTCTATCAAAATTCCTTCCCTAAGCTTTTCCCTTAACGAATTACACCTTGAACAATTCACCAAAGTTGCAACTAATAGTGAACTACCTTTGCGTCAGAAGTCAAATCGCTCGTACCATGCAATATTCACACTTACTCAAACTGCTCTATACAGAAGTCAAGACTTACCTTTTATTCGTGATATGCCCTCACATCACACAAGAGAGTAGTTCCACAATTAATATGATTAAGAACAACTAGGAACTTAGATGGATAAAATTTTCTCACTCTCCAAAAGAATATTCACATGCCACAAAGATGCACTATAGGCATGGCCGTAATGTAATACTCTACTAATCGAGCCTATCCAGTCTAATAGCCTGTTCGGCCAAGATTTTTTTTGGGCCAAAAGTGTTTTTTTGGCGAAAAGTACTTTTGACCAAAATTTGAGGTGTTTGGCCAAGCTTTTGGAAGGAAAAAAGTGCTTTTGATGAGAAGTAGAAGCAGTTTTGGAGAAGCAGAAAAAAGTAGCTTCTCTCCAAAAGCACTTTTCTGAGAAGCACTTTTGAGAAAAATACACTTAGAAGCAGTTTTCAAAAGCTTGGTCAAACACTAATTACTTCTCAAAAGTGCTTTTTTAATTAATTAGCCAAACACAAACTACTTCTCGCCAAAACCACTTTTTTTAAAAGTACTTTTGAGAAAAGCACTTCTCAAAATAAGCTACTTTTAGAAGCGTGGCCAAACGGGCTATAAGATCAACTAGGTTCACTTGGTTGTAATGTAGGCTAAGAGATGTGTAAGATATATTTGGATATAGTGACTAACGTCCCTAAGCACTTTTAATACAAAACACATTAACATTCCAAATCATTCTTATGTCAACCAGACGTTCCACCACAATTTATTTATAACATCCCATTTCTTTAGGTGCATTTGTATCAAGCTACCACTTATCAACTACTACATTTATTCATAATTTTTTTTCTTTTTTCGTGATGCTTCTTCTTTTATTCTTCAAAGCTGCACCTTCCCTCTATTTCATTGGCTCCACACAAAAATAAACCACCACCCCAAACTTTCACTTTTGCATTTTTCAAGGCCATTCAAGTGCTCATGAGAGGTAAAAAGAGTTCAAACATAAGGCTATTCAATTAATTGGATAAGGTTCGCAATGTGGTTGCCAAAGAAATAGGCTTAGAGGAACGAGGTTAACTACGATATATTACACTCAGGTGGGTTTATGTTATGTATCTGGATTACAAAGAAATGCCTATATCACTTCTAAGACTGAAAGAAGCTACTATTTCTCTTTGCAAAGGGCAAGTTCTAGGCATCTAATGTAAAGCATAGAATATAGTCTAGCTCATACACACATGACATATGACTCACTCTAGATTGGTTTATCAAGACAACCTCTTTTGAGTGTTCAAGTCAGTTACAGACATACAAATTTAAGTACAAACATACAAATTTAAGGTATTTTAGCAAGAGTCAACCATTGAGACTAGGCGTTACACTCTAGTGTAGATTGTGTTTAGGTGTATTAACGCCAAAGAATTCTCTTTCTATTTCAGCTCATGGACCATTAAAGCTAATAAAACTAAAAATAAAATAAATAAAAATTACGTACACCCGGTTCAAGCTAAACTCTAGGAAAAGAATCGTGGCCCAAAGAAAAACCAAGGGAGAGTTACTACAATACCTAAAAACAATTTTTTTTGGTATTTTCTCTAAACTAACTTCCCTCAAGAACTGTCTCAAATATCCGTCATCGGGAAGAGTCCTTATATTCTCTTTTGTTTTATTTTTTTATTTTTTTTGCTTGACTCATGTCCTCAAGAGGCCTGTCGGAAGGTGTCCGTCTTTAGGCCAAGTCGAAGTTAATTTCATGACCCTACCATACCAATCAATCAAAAAATAAAGCAACATCATACAAAGTTACACAATCTATGTACAACAACATCATACAACAACAACCATCCCCACCCCACACTTAAAAATATGGCATGTCCCCATGTCAACAAATAAAGAGCAGAGTAAGGTAGGGGGACTTCCCTGAAGATCAATCCTGATCAGAGACGGTTCCAGGATCGAGGTGACATGCTCGTCCTGGTGCTCGAAGCCATCCTATAATATTTTTCTTTGACTTTTCCTGTTGAGTGGTCAAAGTGTCAACTCTGGTGCCAAGTATGTGATAGAAGTGCGGAGAAAGCCATTTCCTGCTCTGGCTGTCAAGCGGGTACTTTGGCGGGGCTGTGATGAGCCTGCCTCATCAACTCTCATAGGTGGTGGGACCTCGGCAACCTCAGCATCATCATCATCATATTTATCATCTGATTCATCAATATTTACCACCGGCTCTCTTCCAACTTTGATTTTACTCACTTGGAATGGGGTCTTAATGGAAATTTCCCATCAACGTGGAGGTTTTCAGGGACTCTCATAGCACGACATAGCTTGGTGACCAGAGAAGGGAAGTAAAAACCTCTGAGTACCTCACGTGAGCAGATGAACATCTCATCATGAATGAGTTGGGCAACACCAAAATCCTTGTGGGTCATGAAACAATAGATAGTTACTACCCGTGGTTGATTGACATCAGTAGTATTGCTGGAGGACAGCAACCGACTATTAATAATGGTAAGCCAACACTTAGCCTCCCAATTGAGAGACTGGGAGTTAAGTGTGATCCGGTGCTTTATCCAAAGGTACTCTCTGTCTAGAACACATATTGTCTCAAGAAGCCTTGCCCAATAAACACTTGGTTGGCAATAAGCACAATAATTGTCTTGTCCCATGAAAACCGGCAGCCGATACACCCTGCAGATGGCCTCAAGGGATTCATTTACTCAGGTTTGTCATACCGTGACAACCCTATTCTTATGTTTCTTGAAGTTAGCATAAAATTTCCTCACTACCTATATGTTTGCCTCCTGAGGTTCCTCAAAGAAGATGTCTAGTTGACACATCCTCAACTCAACAAAGATATTCAGGCATTCCCCTTGTAAAGCTTCCCGGTCAATATGCACCTCTGGTAGCAATTTCTTGTTCGCCTTAGCATTGTACCTGTCCTCTGCCAGTTTGGAGACAAACCTAGTACGGTCAAACTAAGCTGCACTAGCTTGACCCCTAGCTCTTAAGGAGTTGGTCGGTCCACTAGCGAAGGACCTTGTGTTGTGTCTCTTCCTAGATGGATACATTTGACCTGTCAAACAGAGAATCGCCTATCAGTGAGGGTGTGAGTTGTGTGAACCATGGGTGGTTACTCAGACTTCACCACAACCATGGTCACAGTAGCCCTTATAACTCCGTTGGGGAAATTCCGCAAACACCTTGTGAGCAAGACAATTCCTCACACATGTAGCCTATATGGATACATCATGCTTCCCCCAGCATACACCGCTCCACCATATTATACACATAACCCCTTAACAAGTGACTACAAAAATGAAATTCAAAAGAAAAAAGAGAAAAAAAGAAGAAAAAATCTACTAAAATTACTACATAATGACAAACATGAAACTAACATACAACTAAAACAAAATACAAAAGAAAAGGTAGGGGGAGTGACATACCTTGATGGGGGAGAGAGTGAGAGAAATGGAGATGGGGAAGTAGGAGGAGTGAAGAAGAAGAAGAAGAAGTAGATATGAGGATGAGCGTTTGGTTAGGTTTAGAGAGAGAGGGATTGGGAAAGTGAGGGGGCAGGCGGGGATTAGATAGTATTATTTGAGGGGTGGGTTAAACAAAGGATTAGAAAATAAAAGAAGAATAAAATAAAGAAAATAAAAAAATGAAAAAAACTTACCTGGGTACGAACTCACCGCGGTCGCGGAGGGTGTAGTAATGGGAAACAGAATGTTTGCGTTACACCACGGTCCCATACGGTCGCGGTGAATACACAATGGCGAGACATAATGTTTTTATTTCACCGTGGTTCCACCGCGGTCGGGGTGCTAATTTTTTTTATTTTTTATAATGAGTTACATAAGACAAAAAAAACTACAACATTCGTGGGTTGCCTCCCACGCAGCACCTAATTTAACGTCGCGGCTTGACTCAAGCTTAGAGCATCACTCCTCATTCGCATATTGGACTCTTCCAACATTATTATCTCTCCGTCCACTTTCTCATCTGCTATTCCAAGGTAATGTTTCTACCTCTAACCATTCATTGTGAACTTAATCATCCCATCCTTTAATTCAATCTCAATAGCTCCACTTGAGAACATCTGCACCACTCTGAAGGGTCCTGACCATCGGGACTCTAACTTACCTGGAAACAATCTCAATTTAGAGATATATAACAACACTAAATCTCCGGATTTGAAGTTTCGATCCACGATGTGGTTGTCATGCATCAGTTTCATTCATCCGTTCTTTGTACAATCTAGCACTCTAGAATGCCTAGAACTGAATTCCTCTAGCTCATGTAACCCAGTGACTCTGTTAGTGCCTGCTGTCTCCATGTCCAAGTTCAACTGCCGCAATGCTCAAAGTGCTTTGTGCTCAACCTCTATTGGGAGGTGGCATTCCTTTCCAAATACCAACTTGTACGGTGACATACCAATTGGAGTTTTGAAGGCTGTATGGTACGCTCGAAATGCATCATTCAGATTTCTTGCCCAATCAGTCCTTGTTGCATTCATTATTATTGTAAGAACACTTTTAATCTCCCCGTTGGATACTTCAACTTGCCCGCTCGACTCTAGGTGGAACGGGATAGTCACCTTATGACAAACTCCATACTTTTCCAACAGTTGCGTGAATGCTCTATTGCAGAAATGGGTTCCGCACTACAGAGTATAGCTCTAGGGTGCCAAAATGTGTGAATTTATTCTTCTTTTGAAAGCCTGTTACCCCTTTAGCATCATTGGTCGGGAGATCCACTGCTTCGATCCACTTGGAGAAGTAGTCAACTGCTACCAATGTACTTGTTACCATACGAGTTGACAAATGGCCTCATGAAGTCGATCCCCCACATGTCAAAAACCTCCACCTCTTAAATTGTGGTTATTGGCATCTCATGTCTGCGAGATATGTTGCTTGTCCTTTGGCATTTATTGTAACTTTTAACCCAAGCATGGGCATCCTTGAACATAGTTGGCCAATACAAGCCCGACTCCAACACCTTAGCTGCTATTCAAATTCCTCCAAAGTGTCCACCATATGGTGAAGCATAGCAAGCCTATGAAATAGAATTTTGATATTTCTCTTGGATCCACCGCTGGATCATGTTATCTACATATATTTTAAACAATATCACTGCGGAGGTACAGACTCTTGAGGGGTTCCTACAGCCCAATCGTTATCACTGCGGCGTGCAGTCCGATCTAATATATATATATATATTCCGTTGCGGCGTGCAGCCCGATCCATATGCGTGCAGCCCGATCCATATAAGCAGCGTTGTGGCGTGCAGCCCGATCCATATATAACTCTTACATCTAGGCCCTCGGCCTTATATCACTCAGTGTATCCTCACATCTGGCCCTCGAACTCACTTAGTCATAATAGCATCACAAGCCCCTCAGGCATTAGTAAAACAGTAGTCTCGGCCCAAATTATCATTTAAAATATCATTTAAGACTCAAATCTCAGTAAAAGTGGTTGGGTTGTAAAATAGTGGAGAAACAGTATGACTGAGTTCAAGTAATAAGTCAAAATAGTGAGGAAATAGTGAAAATAATCCCCGAAGGATTCAAATAGTTGGCATGAAGCCCAAATATGGCAATCAACCCAAACAATAGTGATAAAAAATAAATTCCAGTCAAATATGCAGTAAATTCATCAATCAGGACGGACCAAGTCATAATCTTCAGCGGTGCTCGACCCCACACACACTATCCGATGTGCAAGTCACCTCAATATAGCACTACAATGTACAATTCGGGTTTCAAACCCTCAAAATATCATTTACAATCATTACTCACCTCGATCCGGTCCAAACTCTAGCCCCCGATGCCTCGCCCACACGAATCGACCTCCGGATCTAGCCACAATCAGTACATAATCATTAAAATATGCTAAGAGAGCGAAGGACACTCGAAAATATCCAATTTAACATCAAAATCCCGAAATTGTTCTCGGGCCCATACTTCAGAATTCGACGAAACTTACAAAATCTCACAACCCATTCAACCACGAGTCCAACCATACCAAAATTACTAAATTCCGATAACAATTCGGCTTCCAAATATTCAAATATTATTTTTAAATCCCTAGGTCCAAATCCCCAATTTACACCTCAAAAATATGCAATCTAGTCGATTATTCGATGGTAATTCAATATTATGGAGTAGAAATAATCACAAGTGACTTACCTCAAGATTTTCCATAATTTCTTGCTAAAAAATTGCTCCAAGCCGTGCTCTTTCACCAAAAAAGATCAAAAATGAGAAAAAAACGCAGCAGCTTTATTAAGCCTATTATAATTGCTAAAAGCCAGATCTGATCGCTAAAAGTGCCAAATCCGGTCGCTAAAAGGTGCACACAAGATCTGATGCACCAACAATCATTAATTTCGCTAAAAATGCTCTAACTCCATCATACAAACTCAGAATTTGATGATTCTTGTTCCTATGAGTCACAAATAACGATACGAACATAGTCTTTTAATCAAAATTCAATTCGGAGCTTGTTTTCTATGTGCGATCCATTTCGCTCGTTAAACAATTAACTTATGATTCGCATCAAAAACCCAATCGCGACTTGATTAAATTAGACCAAACTTTCTAGATCACTCCTATAATTCATTATCAAAATTTCGGAAGTCTTATAATCACATTTCGATATCTAGAACTAAAAATGGACCTTTGGATCATTACAAGCTTAAAATCAAAACGCCAAAAATCTTTCAAAAACTCTTCCAAAACATATCCGAGCCTCATGGGACCCCGACTGAATATGCCAACATACCCTATAACAAAATTCAAACTTATTACAACCTTCAGAACGCTCAAAACAACATCAAAACATCAAATCACCCTCGGATTCAAGCCTAAGAATTCCAAAACTTCCGAAATTTGAATTCGAACAAAAATTCGACAAAACGATGTCCAAATGACCAGAAACTTTGCACACACATCACAAACGACATAACGAAGCTATAACAACTTTTGAAATTTCATTTCGAACCTCGAATCAAAATCTCACATATCAACTGGAATTCGCTAAAATATTAACTTTGCCAATTTAAGCCAAATTCTACACCGGGCTTCCAAAACCAATTTCGATCACACTCCTAAGTCATAAATTACCTAACGGAGCTAGCCAAATTATAAAAACTCCGATCCGAGCTCATGTACACATAAGTCAATTTTTGGTCAAACCTTTTAAATTCAAAGATTTCAACTGAAACTATTCTTTTAAATATTACAATTTTTCCTGAAACCAAGACCAACGATCCACATCAGTCATAATGCATAACACGGGGCAAGTCATGTCCGGGAACTGGAGATCAAAGTGCAAATACTCAAAATGACCGGTTTGGTCATTATAACTCTGACAGTGGCGAGGTTATCAGCTGTCGGCTGTTCCCAATCATAAAGTGCAGCTTCTGGCACAAGAGGTGCCACCACTCTAACGTTTGGGTCAGCTGTCTCATCCCCGATGTTTTCGTTGACGTTCTTTACGTCACCCATGTCAATTTCAAGCTTGTGCGGCTGTTGTGATTGTTGGATCCTCTTGTTAGCACGGTTCAATGCCCTGAATGTTTTCTCAGGGTCTAGGAGTCCTTCAAGTAGTTCTCCGATCCTCGAAGAATTTCTAGGCATACACATGAATTTCATAATAGTTCAAACGTGAGAATTTCAATGTAAATCTTTTTTAACACCTTCGAAAATTGATCTAAACTAATAATTCTAACACTACTTCTAAGTTGTAATAAATAACACCGTTAATTCCCTGTCAATGATGCCAAAATTTGATCACGCCCAACTATGCCTTCTAAAAGACAAAGCGGTCTTTGCAAATATAATTCGATTTTAAGTCTGGAGTTGAATCCTGAGGGAACTAACCTATCTATTACAACTCTTTGGCAATGCTATTATCAACTCAACCAATTTTTAGATGCAAGATTTTTATCAATCAATCTTGGATTTTTGTTTAGCTGCTTCAAATAATATTAGAAAAAACAATATACTAGATTAAAGATAATTCACAGTGATTTCCCCAATTGCTAGTTTAGGTCTTGACTCTTTCACTATAATCTCGTTGTAATACTCTATGAGGATTATGAGCTATGGGTTATCGTAATTATCTCTCGATCAACTACAATACTAGAGCATTCTCTTAACTACTCTAGCTGACAATATGTACAGCTCTAAATTATCCCACCAAAGTTTTGTTTTCTCTAAATCCACTTTTAAGTTTATGTAATAAATTTCTTCAATTACCAAAAGTGGTGTTGTTCAACATTAGTCTAACCTAATATTCTTTCTCAAGCAATATGAGGTAATTAGACACGATTAATCAAGGGCATATTCAATTAATCACGATGCAAAACGTAGTTGAACAATCATTTAATATATTCGACTCGATTATAACGAGTTGAGTCAAAACTTCAACCAACAATTGGTTCCATCGACCCTAGATCAATTGTTTAGCAATAACAAAACAAGATAAAACTACAAAATTATTCATAATGTATAATTGCAAAAATTAAAAGGAGATAGAAAAATTTCAATGTTTAGTTGATCTTCTCACACTTGTTCTTGCCTCCAAAGTAGTCTAAAAACAAGCGTAAATAATATCTTGGGCGAGCTTCTAGAGTTTATAAGGGTTTAGAATAAGTTTTCCCCGAGTTACATTTTAGTCCCAAATTTTTTTGGCATTTGCACAATTCACAGCGGCCGCGTCACGACTATGGTGAAAGAGAAACATACTGCCTCACATTTTTGGTCTGTCGCGGTTCCATCGCGGTCCACTACGGTCGCGGTGGATTTAAATCTAGTCCTTTTTCGCTTCTTTCCGCTCGGGTGCTTCTTGCTTGGTTGTTTTCTTCACATTATTGACTCCAAAATACTTCATAGTTCTTCATAACTTGGATTATTCCCTGCGAAGCAAAAGAAACCAATTAGAGCATTTTGTTATTAATTCGCCTATAAAACAACAATAGAGCATGGTAATATTAAGGTGTAAATATTATCTATATAGCCTAATGTTATGTTTTAATCGTCTTTTGAGTATTAATTATATTATTTTATACTTAATATTATATTATAACTGTGTAGGAATAAAGCAGTGTAAAGATAAAGAAATTTAAAGCAAAATTGAATAAAACACAAGGAAAAAAAAGAAAATTTAAATAATAAAAAATAAGGGGACACCTTTTGGGGTTTGTCCCCCAAGTACAAATAAAGAAATTCAATTCAATTCAAAGGCAACCAAGGAAGTTTGAACGAAAAATTGCAAATAGCCACTGCCTCTAGCGTTAGGATCAGCGCCTAGCTGTGGCCCGGACGCTATGTTGCGGGGGTTTTCCTATTTTGCCTGCAAAAAGGTTATTTTGATGTTGCTCGATCCCAACTCATATATAAGGAGCAAATGCATGCATCTCGGTCTAAATCTAATTTAGAGGGGGCTAACACACTTTGAAGGGGAATTCACGTGGAGAAACATACACTATACTTGTCGGAGGCTTCTAACTGATTTTTCTTCTCTTCTCTTCTTTTAATATCATAGTTCATTAGTTTTAGAGTTTTGGGTGTTGCATGAGCGTTGTAGTTTGAAGTTTAAGTTGTTCTTATTATTTTATCATATTGATTTATTTATTTAATCTTGCCCTTAATTCTACCAATCTAGGATTGAATTCAGGAGAGACAATTCTAAATTGCATATAAGATTGAGTAGAGTAAGATCTTAACTCTGGGGGGAGGTGGAGCGGATTTGCGGATAGGATATAAATATACCTAATCGCCTTGCTTGGTTACTATACATGAATTATTAATGCGTTCATGTTGATTCTAATTCTATAAGAATATAGACGTTAGATTAGCTTGAATAGGCGAGTTGAACTTTGGGAGAAAGCTACGAGCAATATTAATCATGTCAACCAATAAACCCGATAATTTAATTAGACGATTTAAGTGAAAAACTCAATGGGATTGTTAGCTAACCCACAACTCTAGAATATTCACTCATATTTAATTCGTCTATATAATTCGTCAACTTGTTTCTTTAATCTCTTAATTTGTTACTCTAGATTAATTTTAGCTAAATATTCATACGTTAGGATTCGTTCGAATAGATTAATTGTTTAGTTTAATTTGGTTGATAGTTAATCACAACTCCCCGGCAACGACGTCAAAAACTAGCTGCTTCCAAATGCATGCATCTCGGTCTCTAGCTCTGCCGTTGATTTGAAGCATATATTTTGACTAAATTAGCTAGTATAAGGGTGTGTTATGAAGGAAAATATTTTCCGGAAATATTTTTCAACTTTCCATGTTTGGTTGGTTATAATGTTTTGGAAAATATTTTTCTTATCAATTCATTTTCCTCCAATTGGAGAAAAATATTTTCCTTATCAAAAGAAGGTAAAACATTTTCCAAAGTTCCTTCTCAACCTTCCCCACCTCACCCCACCCCCTCTCCAAAAATATTTTTTTTCCTTAAATTTCAGTTTGTCCGTTAGCACTCACCCTACTACCCTTCCGCTGCCCTCCCCCTTCCCTCCACCCCCCTTCCCCACAAAAATAAAATTTACCTTTTTTTTTGTATTTTAAATTTATATTTTTTTTATTTCACTGCCCCCCTCCAAGCGCCGCCCTTAGCCCATGCCCCATCCCGAATACAATTTTAAATATATTTTTCAGTTTTAATTTTATTATTTATCAGTTTAAAGGCTCAAAATTTTACAAGTTCCAAAATTATGATTTTGAAGATTTATATGTATTTGAAAGATTACGAATTTAAAAATTATAAATGTTACAAATTTCACATAGTTAAAAAAACTCCAGGCTAGGAAAATGAGAATATGAACACATCTCTAGCTAGTGCCAATTACACTGTTAAGAAATTCAAAGGAAGACATATAGCAACCAACGACAGAAAGAAGATAACGGCGACATGATGATGAACGCACGGTCGGTTTGTATATTCACGATTGGACCCCTGTTGTCTTCTGTTTTTTTTTTTTTTAAATTGTTATTAAGACAAAAATACAAGGTAGAGATGAACAAATTCACAAAAATTAAGCGTGTGTGAATGAAAGATATTGGCACCGACTACTTCAAGATTTGTCTATTATTGGGCATGCAATATATAACATGAGACTCACTTTGTACCCCGCAGTCATCGCTGAGTTTCCTCGCGCATGCTTGTCTTATTTATCTCTGGCTGCTAGCTAGTGGCTACATTTGGAATTATACTTGTTTAGTCAATAACATTAGTGCTATCATAGTGGAGGATTTTATGTTCAGATTTCTCAGTTACTATAATAAGATTATTGTCCAATCCATACTAGCTACCTATTCCATCAATCAAACTCACTTTGTCGCCCCAAAAGAAAAAGAAAGGAATTTATTATGCGTTTGGACATAAAAATTACGTATAAATTTTGATAAAAAAAGAAAATAATATTTGGAGTTAAGTTAAAAAATAGTATTTGGAATTTGAAATTATGCTTGGACATGCATTTTACTTGAAAAAATATTATAATTTTTTTTTTTGAAAATTTTGAAAGATTTTGGTTTTTGAAAAATGCATTTTCAAAAATTTCCAGAAACTTGTGAAATTTTTATATGGACAAACACATTTTTAAAATTTTTTTTTTCGTGCAAAACGTGGCTTAGGAGGTTGGTCTTTTCTGTTTAAAGGAGGGATTGTGTCATGGTACGCTCATGCGAGGGAGGTTGAGTTACTATATAAAATAATACTCCAATTTAATACTCCATCTGGCCTCCGGTCCAAAATAAATAATTTTTTGATGTTTTTCATATAAATTAAGAAATTTAATTTTTAGCATTAATTAGCAATTAAATTGATCATATTAATCTGTATTATCTCACATAAATATTCTAACACATATTCCAACATTATTTACTCTAAAGACAATGCAAGAAATAAATAATTAACTCATTCTTGAAATCTAGAAAAATCACTTATTTTGGACCATGAGAAAAAAACCAAACATTACATATTTTGGACCGGAGGGTGTATAGAGTTACTTAAAAAAAGATTCACCCTAGCAAATCATTTAAAAGGTAATTATTCCTATTCCATAATAATTGGAAGAAATAATCAGAAAAAATGCATATAATAAGTTGCACCAATATTATTATCAATAGTTTTTATTTATATTATCAAATAATATTAAATTAAATTATTATAATATTTTAAAATTATCTTTAACACCAAATCATACTCCCTCCATTTTAATTCTAGAAGACTTTTGAATTTGTGGTGTAAAATAATGCACATATATTTTGTGTGGTTATAAATTATTGCTTAAAAGTAAATTATTTCCAAATAAGAAAAGAAGTTTTTTTAGCACGAACCAAAAAGGAAATAAGTTCACATAAATGGAAAGAAATCGAGTACTAGAATTAGCCCTCTTTCCATGTCAGCTGGGCCACATGCGAATGCGGTAGCCATAGAGAGGGTTCGGACTGCTCCTAAGCATAGTCGATTGAGGTGCCCTCAACTATCCAATTTTATACGTACAAAATAAAAGCATTGATTAAATAGGACAAATGGGATAGTACGTAAATGAGAATTGTACAACATGTGTACATTAGCAGGAAATGTTACTAAACTGAAATGCACATAAAGGGTTTCAAATACATTCGTTATTTTTGCTTCATAACTATATTTTGTAACAAAATTGACATTTCCATGGTTTAATTTTGAACCCCATTCGAAATTATATGGTGTTAACATAGTAATCCTATTATGTAACAATAATGAGTATCAAAAGTAGGGTGAAATTGAAGCAACCTGATCAATCAACAGATTCCTGGAATAAGAATAAAATAACTACACCATCCAATTGGAAAGTGAAACATGGTCCCAACCTAAACCATCTCCATTCTTTTTAAGATTCGTAGAGCCAACACAAGTTCAAATTTAAACACACATGCACCACGTAGTAGCATGATGACATGATCATCAGTGGATAACTCTGATGGTGCTTATCGGATTAAAAATTTAAATTTGGTGAGTTTAATTTTGTACTGAACTCATTATACTATTATAAATTATAAGTTTAAATTTAAAATATATATATATATTATGTCGAAAAATATTGAATGCAGATGAACTCATATGTGACATGAAGCTACATCCACCTCTAGTCCTTGCCATAATATCATAAATACAGATTGGCCCAATTTCCATGCACTGAATTCCAAGTCATGACAAGCTTGCAGTCAGGTTCTTGATGATATATTCTCTATATAGCTTTTTCTTTTCATTCTCTTTAGTCTTTACCCTTGCCTACCATGCAACGACAATCTTGCACGAGAAGAAAGTTTGAGGAAATGATTTCATTTTAAAGTTACATCAGATCTACAACTTTTGGGACTACATATTGCTATTTATGGATATGGTTTTGAAACTCAAAATTGGAAGTAACAGATCATGACATTTATGAAATGAGTACAGCTCGTGGAATAGCTTCAATATCAAGATTTTCCATAATACATGTGATAATTCCTTTTAGTTTTATACCTAAAAACTGTTTTAAACGGATTCATGTAATATTCTTGCTTTAGGGAAATTCTGGAAACTGGATTAACATGGAATTCAAGAAAAAGTTTGCTGTAAAGGAAGGAACAAAAATAAGAAAGACGAGGATTTATAGCAACTATACTATTTTACAAAACAACAAAAGAATATTTACAGTAAATTATTCCACCTGCTCAGTAAGGCAGATCTTGGATACCTTGTCTAATTAATGCTTGCTACATTGCGATACAACATTTGAGCCAATAAATCCATGCATGTCATATTTCTTTTCTTAAATATATGGTAGAGGTTGATTAAAAATTTAAATTTTATTGGTTCGAGTTCGAGATTCTACTCCAACCTATTGTTTAACACATGTATAAAGCTGGAACTGAATCTATTAGATTTGAATGAACTCGTAGCTCACCCTTCGCATTCGCACCTCTTGACATATGATACGTTACAGCTCACGAGTCAGTTGATGTGATATAGCTAGCACATTTGTTAAATTGAACATCATTCTGAATTTCTTTTTGTTCCTTCTAATAGTCTGTTTGTTAAAGCGGTAAAAATTAACTTATTTTGCGAAATATTTTTTTTTCAAAAGTAATTTTGGTGAGAAACAGTTTGATAATATATCTGAAAAAGTATCTAACTATTTGACTAACTAATTAATTTGAAAAACACTTTTGAGCAGCAATTAGTTTTTGAAAAGGTTTTCAAAATTGATTCTAAGTGTATTATTCTTAAAAGTATTGTTTAAAAAGTCTTTTTTGAAGAGAAGCTACTTTTTTTTTCTTCTCTTTTTCCTAAAAATTTGGCTAAACAATTCAACTTTGAAAAAGAATGCTTTTGACTTTAATAAGCTTGGCCAAACAGATTATAAGTCATTGTTATGTTGCAACACATCTCTTTCTTGCATATTAAAATGCAATATGGGTTTACATGATTATTTTTTCTATTGATATATAGAAATGTTTTTTTCATTTCCTCTTTTTGATCTATTCGGCTGTTTACTCCCTTATCAGCAGGTAATTGTCAATTTTCATGACTTTCTGATACTAAACAGAAACAAAAGTCGATCTTAATGATCTCTAATGATCAATGACAAACAAAAAAGATCTTCCCTATATTTGACCTTAAAATGATCGACTGCATTCAATATAAAATAGCACCATTTTCTCCTATCATTTTGATGGCATTAATATATCGTCAGAAAACTAATTTTAGGTCTTCTTTTTCATCTCCAATTACTAATCACAACAAATTTCTTTTATGATAACAAACCAGACATTTAGGGTTCCTACGTAAATCCAATCTTCTGTAACTTTAAGTGCTCCAAAAATCTACATTAAGTATTTTTTTTAACTTCTTTGTTTCTTCTCGTTCTTACAACCCGAAGGAAACTAGGACAAGTATATTAATAGTGGTGTCTGAAACCAACAACTTTTGATTGGTCCTAAGTCGGTAACTCACTAAATGAGAAATGAACGCCTTATGATTAATGGTACGTAAAAACATGAAATGATTATGTTTAAGAAAAAATGTGAGGTGTACAGTCTATGTCCAGTTTCTATAAAAACTTTCTTTTGAGCATCATCTTCATGATTATATCATTTATACTTGCCAACTTTGTTAAATATTCTAGGCGTCTCTCACACGTTAACTAAAGATAGCTAAAACTTTTGATATTTGTTTCTTTTACCTCTCGTATTAGAACTTTAGCGGATTTTACGATCGATGCTGGATTTTCTTTAGCTTTTCCCTCCTCGATTTTCAAACACAAATTTGATCGCAAAAGTAAGAGAACCCTACTTTGGAAATTCTCGATTATTGTATTCTTTTTATTTAATTTACAAAAAAAAAAAAAAGGGAGATAGTAATGATGGATTTGGTCCTGTCCAAAAGTGGAGGAATTGAAGGATAAAATACTAACATGTGATGAACTGATCTTTTCTACAAGTTGAGGAAAAAGATGAGTGTTCTCTCTTTTTGTTCTTTGGCTAAAGAAAGTAACATGGAAAATTTCTTTTCATGCTTCGGTAAGATTAAATGGAAAAGATGAAATTATTATTGCCACAGCTTTTCAAACTACTTTCTTCTCAATTTTGAGGTTCGAACATCCAGGCTAAAGAGTGAAAGGCGTTACGAACCATTTGATTTATCTTTTTGAAAAGCACAAAGGATATAATATCCTTAGCACCATGTTACTTTTGATCGGTTTTTAATAAAATCTTACCTTCTATCTTAGTCGCTAAATTTCATTTTTATATGAAGGTGTCGATTATTAATTGGATTTTTGAGTAACGAGGTACAACTATAGTCATGGAATTAATCCACATAATAAGGGTACTTAACTGACGTCCATAGTTTACGTTTTCTTCCAGCCTCTTTACTTTGCGAGTTTAAGTTACATATACACCGTCATGTAATTTTTTTTTTGCACTATCAGGTCACCGATAAGAAGGTGACAAAATAGGTTAAAATCAATCCTGAATCTCTCGAAAATTAAAATCAATCATACACGCAAGTCATAATATATCATATGAAGCTACTCAAAATCTCAAAACGAATTGCCAAAGCTCAAAACGACCGGCCGGATCGGATCGTTACATTCTCCCCCGCTATGCTTATTTGTTCTCTTCGATAATTATTATGAATTTTGCTATATATATGAATGTGTTGTTGGATGTTTCTATGTGAGTCCATATGTTAGTGTGTGATCAAGATCGACAAGATAGCAAACACATGGTTTATGAAAGTTTGAACAGAAGAATACGTGTCAATGAAAAAATGTGGATAGAGTATCTGTATAGATATATAGGAACACTATAACTTTGTTTTCTTCACTGGTATTTTGTTTCTTGACTTGATGGATGTAGGATGAAGTAGATATATAGTTTTTCTCATTGTATTTTGTGCTTTGTATTTTCACCAAATTATATTTTTAACAACGGTTGGAAAGCATTTCAACCCTTACTGCTTAAACCCCAATGAGAATGAGTACTGTAGATAAACAATTTCTATCCACAAGTGTTTCCAACTATGGAGACTTATTACTACAAATTACTCACAGAAAATTTTAGGTTAACACAGTTAATTAGGGTGTATACAAATCGAGTTAGGTCGGATTTACAATTACCAATCCAAACCAATTGTGTCGTGTTATTAATCTAAAGACCAAATCAAACCGATAAAACTCGGGTTTTCACTCTCGGGTTTTTGGGTATTCGGGGTTTTCCGGTAAAATTTTTGTTGAACAAAATAAAAAATTGTGCTCAAAATATTGCTTTAATCGTAGTAAATATAAATATATAAAGTATTTTTCAACAAAATAATACAAAATATGAGATGTGTCATGGCATTATCCTAATTTATTCAACAATAAAGGCAATAAAATTATGTAATGTAAATGTTGTTAATTAATAAGCCATATAAAAATAAATATAATCTAAAAATACTAAGTCATGCTAAAATAGGTAGACTAATAAGGGAGTATTAATCACATGGCTAAACGCTCAAGAAAAAATAAAAATAGGTTATGCATTTTCATCTAAATATTTGCAAAATAAAAAATAGATATACAATACATTCTCGTTCGAAGTAATGAATTGAATGTCTTTTATTAACATTAATATTGATTTGATTTTGGTTTGGGCTTTTGTTATCATTATTTAATTTACTAATGTTAATGGCTATAAAACTTATTTGAGCATTCAAAAGTTCTAAGTCCAACCTTGAAATATTATCTTAAAAGATAAAATAATGAAAATTTTAAAGAAATATTTATAAATTACATCACAACAAGTATATTTATATATTAAATATATCTAAAATATCTATATAGATAATGTTGGGTTGGTTTGTTTTCGATTTGACTTTTTTTAGTTAAAATCAAACTAGACCAAAACAATTATGAATGATTTTTTTTCCAGCACCAAACCAAATCAAACCAAATTATAGTCTGGTTTTTTTCTCTGTTAACTCGGAATATCGAGTTATATATGGGTTTAGTTAACTTTTGTGAACTAATTTATTTACTACAAATAATTTATTACTTTGGAAAACAAAAATTTCAAACCCATCAACTAAATTATTAACAACCCTAATTAAACTGCCCATGGTCAGCGGACGAGACACGTCATAGGGGAATTTATGCCTTGCTTGTAAGAGTCGAAGAAGAGAGGGGTCCATGCTGTCCTTAATTGGGCCCCCAGTTAAAACCGGGTCCACATATTTGAGTGTCATTTCGGTTTTCAAGCCCATTTGTTTACCTTCCTTTTCTCTTTATCGAGTACCAAATATTCTCAATTACTATCTGTCACGTCAGATGCATCCTTCTCTTCCCCAATCCAAAGTTTGACAAAATCGTAGCCGTCCAATTCTCCTCTAGTGATGTGATGCAGTCAAGTGTGGGCCCTATTCTTCATCAGACAGTGGGACGACATTACTTGGGCCCACATAAGTTGTCACCGACGGTACTTGGGCCCTATATGTATATGCCTTTTGCTTCCTTCATATTCACGATCTCAGCCCCCATATTTTTTCACAAGCTTCCATAAATCTCATTGTATCTTCTTTCTCACTATCCCAGACACACATATAACTACATAAACAAGAAGCAGCAGGCTAAATATTGCGCCAGAAAGTTTTTTCCTTTTGGATCAAGTTGAAAAGAAAGTCACATTTACTAATGGGTATTACTTCTTTGCAAGTTTGCATGGATTCATCCAACTGGCTACAGGTTTGTATATACAAAACGTTCTTACAATTTTCCTTTATCTTATGTCTTTGTTAGTCTACCTATTGTTACCAGCACATGTACTTAATTTTCACGTGAATAGCTACTTTCGTAGCCATGCATGTTTTTTCAAAGAATAGCAATGGGAACAATGGCCATGAATATATTTTTTCACAATCATAGCCATTTTTGGAACTTAAATGGCTAAAAACTAAACTTTTTACGTGTATCTTATCTCTTTCTTGCATTGGTAAAATTGCATATCCTAAGCAAAGATAGAAGGAGGATGAATGAAAACAAATGTAATGTTGTAACCTAAATGAATCCGTATAGTATGCTAAATGCTGACATTGCATAGATATTTACTCCCTCCTGTTCACAATAAGTGTCCAATTTATTTTTTTATTTTAATTCAAAATATGTGTCCAATTATGTAATTAAGAAATAATTCAATTTGTTAACTCTTATGTACATGATATATCTTTAAAAAGTTTTCTTACTCCTCACATTAAATGTTTAATTAGGGGTATAGAATTTAGTATTTTTCTTAATAGACGTGCTAAAAGTAAATTTGACACTTATAATAAGACATGAAGGAATGTCTAGAGAAATTTACGTGAATTATTCCGATATAAATTCTCTGACAAGTTTTCCATAACAGGACACAATTCACGAGGAAAATGAACTGGATTCTTCTTCTTCACCATCTGGTGACATTTTCACATGCTCAAGGCCTTTAATTGAAAGAAAGCTAAGACCTCAACATGACCAACCTCTCAAATGTCCTAGGTGTGACTCAACACACACCAAATTCTGTTACTACAACAATTACAGCCTTACTCAGCCTAGGTACTTTTGCAAATCATGTCGAAGGTATTGGACTAAAGGAGGTACTCTAAGAAATATTCCTGTTGGAGGTGGATGTAGAAAGAACAAGAAAGTTTCTTCCAAGAAATTGTCTAATGAAAATGCTAGTAATAATTACCAACATCCTGGATCATCCTCATCTTCTATTTCTAATTTCCCAGAAATGGCATTTTCCCACTTCACCAACTTTATGGGAAATAATAACATTCCTAGTAACTTTATGCTTGAAAATCCTGCACCTATTGATTTTATGGAGAGCAAGTATGAAGCTTTGGTGGGGAGTTCAAGAAATCAAGATTTTCTTGGGAATGTTGATCATCTAGGCATGATTAATGGATATGGTGACATTAATGGAATTGCACCAAATTATAATGCAGGGCTATGCTCTACATTTGGATTGCCTATGGATGGGAACATCATGAATTATGATGGACAAAATACAATTGATGTGAAGCCAAATCCTAAAGTTTTGTCACTTGAATGGCATGACCAAGGCTGCTCTAATTCTGGGAATAAAGAATCTTTTGGCTACTTTAATGGAGGATTAGGGTCTTGGACTGGTTTGATGAATAATGGTTATGGATCATCTGGGACGACAAACCCTTTAGTTTAAACTTTAAACTAAATAAGTCTAGTGGTATTGATGGAATGGATGAAAGTCTCAAGAGAGATTAATGGATGTTGGGTTCAATTTTCCTTAGTCTAAAGTCTAAACTAAGTCAAGTTTACTTTACCAACCACTTTCTATTAATCTCATGTTGTAAGATGAGTGGTTGAGGTTATCTTAGGCATAATTAAGGAATTATTGGGCCTGAATTATCCCCTACATTTACCTAAATTCCTCAGATGGAAAGGTCTACTGGTTTTGTACTTATCGTTTCTTTTGTGAAGGATTTTGCCTTAGTTTAATTAACATGTTGAGTGTGAATGGAAATTGTAGAAGCTGTTCGTATTCACGAGTCTTTGATTTTCCAATTTGTCATTTTCCAAATCTTGGTCAGCTAGCAGTATATATTACTAATACTTGTCTTGAGGAATTCAAAAGTTGTAGGCTTGTTGGATTTGATGAGATATCGAGGAAGATATTGTAATAGAAATATTGTTATCCACAATAGTAGTCTATTGTCTTTAGTCAACAAATGTGTTTAGTACTTGGATACGGAAGAATGTACTACGAACAATCAGTAGCATCTTTTTTGTCCTGACGTGTCTTTGTTTGGTGAACTTATTATTGATAGAAGAATTAATTTAAATAATTGCACACTTAATTGTTTAAATTTAAAATAGCCCGATATGGATTTAGTTTTAGAATATGAAGTAATAATCTTGTAACCGTAAAAGCCAGCTTGCAAGAAGGGAAATAATAGCCGTCTAGTGAATTGCGATGAAATATCCGTGTGTTTTGTAAATGTTCGTTTGAGAAATGACAAAAGATTTTGCAAAGTAAAAAATAATTTCAACAAGTTTCTGGAAATGTTATTGCAAATATTTTTGCAAAATGAAAAAAAATAAAAAGTTCAACAAGTTTTTCTGAAAAGCTATTGCATATAATTTTTGTTTTTTTTTGGGAGGGGGGGGGGGGTTTAAGAGGTCTTGATATGGAATTATCTGAGGATACTTTTTTGTAACATTAAGAAAACGGAAAAGGGCCAAAATTAACCCTAACATATTCACGTTGGTTTAATAGTATCCTTCATCTATCTATTTCGATAAAACTACCCCTATTGTAAAAAAATATGGCACATATATGCCCTTATTTTTAACGGACCTTCTGGCAGTAAATTTTTTTTTTTTATTAAATGTGATGTGGCCATTTCTGATTGGTCATTAATTAAAACTCATAGCAACTAAAATTTCATTCCCACCCATGATCCATCTTTACCGACCTGACTCACCATAAACCATTTTAGCCCCCTCAAAACACCTCATTCCGATTTATTCTTTTCCTACTGCCTCTTCCATCTTCAATTAGGGTTCTACAAATTCTCTGCTCCATCTACTAATTCAAAATCTTCTTCCATCTTCAATTAGGACCTCGACATGTAAACGCCTTTGTTGTGAACAAGATAATAGAGATTATTCCTACATTTACTTAGCAAATTATCATGATCAAGAAGACATGTAAACGCCTTTGTTGTGAACAAG
This sequence comes from Nicotiana noctiflora, assembly GCA_032618575.1. Lineage (NCBI taxonomy): Eukaryota > Viridiplantae > Streptophyta > Magnoliopsida > Solanales > Solanaceae > Nicotiana > Nicotiana noctiflora. The sequence continues at coordinate 459,703 of JASVEL010007382.1, forward strand.
ATAATAGAGATTATTCCTACATTTACTTAGAAAACTAGTAGTCGTACCCGCGCGATGCGCGGTCAATATTAAATCTTTTATTTTTTTTGCCATTTTGCTAATTTTTTGATGTTACATTTAAAATTAACACAATTATTTGATTATCCTATTCTATATAAATAGAATAGATATTGTTAAATTTTTAATATATAAAATCTTCAATTAATTAAAGGGACTTATATAGTCATCAAATAATTTTTTCATTACGAATTTTTATTTATTATATTATCCAATATTTAGTATAATTATATTGTTAATAGAAATTATGACACTTGTCATTATAATATTTCTTTGCCTCTCTATATATATATATATATATATATATATATATATATATATATATATATATATATATATATATATATATATATATATATATATATATATATATATATATATATATATATATATATATATATATATATATATCTTTTTTAGAATAATTTTAAAACTTCAAATTGAAACTACTCCCCAATATGAATTAGTAATTCATTAATTTATTTAATTTTGTTTTTTATATTAAAATTATTTTAAAACTCCAACTTGAAACTACTTCCCGATTTGAATGGATAGTTTTTCTTTTCTGTTTTCGTTTTGATCCTAAAAAAGATCTAGATAGTTCAGTTCCTAAGATGTATGCCCAAGATATATCAATGGCAACCCAATTTGAATGCGTAGTTATTTTTTATATATTTATTTTTCATTATTTTTTTTTATCATATTTAATTATACAATATCTATATTTATTAATATATATATATATATATATATATATATATATATATATATATATATATATATATATATATATATATATATATATATATATATATATATATATATATATATATATATATATATATATATATATATATATATATATATATATATATATATATATATATATATATATATATATATATATATATATATATATATATATATATATATATATATATATATATATATATATATATATATATATATATATATATATATATATATATATATATATATATATATATATATATATATATATATATATATATATATATATATATATATATATATATATATATATATATATATATATATATATATATATATATATATATATATATATATATATATATATATATATATATATATATATATATATATATATATATATATATATATATATATATATATATATATATATATATATATATATATATATATATATATATATATATATATATATATATATATATATATATATATATATATATATATATATATATATATATATATATATATATATATATATATATATATATATATATATATATATATATATATATATATATATATATATATATATATATATATATATATATATATATATATATATATATATATATATATATATATATATATATATATATATATATATATATATATATATATATATATATATATATATATATATATATATATATATATATATATATATATATATATATATATATATATATATATATATATATATATATATATATATATATATATATATATATATATATATATATATATATATATATATATATATATATATATATATATATATATATATATATATATATATATATATATATATATATATATATATATATATATATATATATATATATATATATATATATATATATATATATATATATATATATATATATATATATATATATATATATATATATATATATATATATATATATATATATATATATATATATATATATATATATATATATATATATATATATATATATATATATATATATATATATATATATATATATATATATATATATATATATATATATATATATATATATATATATATATATATATATATATATATATATATATATATATATATATATATATATATATATATATATATATATATATATATATATATATATATATATATATATATATATATATATATATATATATATATATATATATATATATATATATATATATATATATATATATATATATATATATATATATATATATATATATATATATATATATATATATATATATATATATATATATATATATATATATATATATATATATATATATATATATATATATATATATATATATATATATATATATATATATATATATATATATATATATATATATATATATATATATATATATATATATATATATATATATATATATATATATATATATATATATATATATATATATATATATATATATATATATATATATATATATATATATATATATATATATATATATATATATATATATATATATATATATATATATATATATATATATATATATATATATATATATATATATATATATATATATATATATATATATATATATATATATATATATATATATATATATATATATATATATATATATATATATATATATATATATATATATATATATATATATATATATATATATATATATATATATATATATATATATATATATATATATATATATATATATATATATATATATATATATATATATATATATATATATATATATATATATATATATATATATATATATATATATATATATATATATATATATATATATATATATATATATATATATATATATATATATATATATATATATATATATATATATATATATATATATATATATATATATATATATATATATATATATATATATATATATATATATATATATATATATATATATATATATATATATATATATATATATATATATATATATATATATATATATATATATATATATATATATATATATATATATATATATATATATATATATATATATATATATATATATATATATATATATATATATATGGTGTATCAAAGGCATAGTCGGGGCAGGTGCTTTAAGGGTTCAGAAGTGCCTTTCAACACCTCTTCCCCCCTTATATATACTTAAAAAAAAAAAACCCAAGTTTCACGAGTAGACATGTTTTTTTGCCAGAGAATCACAATGGAAAACTCCAATTTTAAAATAATCCCTAATTTGAATTGGTAATTTATTATTTTTGTAATTTCGTTTTTTATTTTAAAATAATTTAAAACTCATACTTGAAACTACTCCAACCCAATATGAATGGGTAGTTATTTTGTATATATTTAATTTTCATTTTTTAATTATATTTAGTTATAAGATATCTATACTTATTAATCCAAATAAAGTAACCAATTAATATATATGGTAGTTTATTATTGTATTTTATTATTTTCGTTTTTTTATATATATTTAAATTTAAATTCAAAAATAAGTAGCCAATAACTAATTATAAACTAAATAACTAATTAGTAACCAATTATTCCATGTGTCATTTTTTTAGGTTTCCACTTGGCTTAAGAAAAATGCCTTTTCCTTTTAATTATATATATATATATATATATATATATATATATATATATATATATATATATATATATATATATATATATATATATATATATATATATATATATATATATATATATATATATAGATTCCCAACGTGAATAAGTAGTTTTTCAATTACTATTTTTGTTTTTTATTGTAGCTAATTTATTTTTTTATTTTTTATTTTAAAATAACTTTAAACACCAACTATAAACTACTCCCCAATTTGAATAGGTAGTTATTTTTTTTTATATTTTCGTTTTTTAATATAGCTAATTCTAATATATTTATATTTATTAATTCAAAAAGAGTAACTAACTAATTCAAAATTTAAAAAAAAATTAGTTAAAAAGTAGTTTTTTTGTCATAACAATGCCAGTTAGCTTAATAATATGTTTTTGTCTCTCCTTTTATATATACAAGTCCGAGCTTGGGGTGTAGAATTTCTTTAAGAAATTCGCAGTACAATACCACATTTTATGTGTTTGAATTACTGTTATGTCAGTTGATTATTGGTGGGGCCAAATTATTAAGGAATTTGCAGTACAGTACTGCGTTTAAGTACTTCGCAGTATTGTACTGCAAATTACTTTAAAAAAATATTATTTTAATAATACACAGTACTATACTGCGAATTACTTTAACGGCAAAATTTCCGTCAAAGTAATTCACGATATAATACTACGTTTTAGGTAGTTATGTAACATTTTTCTTTTTAGTAGTAAAAACATGTTTTGTGCCCAAAAACCATAACAAAAGTTTTGGACTCGCTGAAACTATAAACTCAAGAGTCTTCTTGATGTTGCTCATTATTATTATTACTTTAAATCAAGAAATGAATGGGGAATGTCTTTATTTAACATTATTTCTGTTTGTCCCGTCCTAACCATTTCATCGTCGGATATGCGACAAATAAATGTTAACCCAATTTCTCTGATTAGGTAACTTTCCTTTTGTTTTCTTGGACTGAGACAAAATGATATATCAAGTCCTTTCATTCATATCAACTGAGAAATCAGTAGAATAAAAAGATGCAGTATCCCTTTACTGTTCCTGTCTTTATAATAAGAACCAATTACCTTCTTTCCCTGATAAGTTAAATACCATTGCGATCTTACGTAAAACAGTATGCTGCAGAGTAAAGCAAAAATCATGTGTACTTTATCTTGTAAAGCTGAAGGAAGTTACAACATTAAATTTAAGGGTTAGTATAAATGTGCATAGCGAACATATGTACACTACCTTTTCATCTTGTAAAATCAATTTGATGGACATTATACTGCCTGGATTGAAACGATCTGGTACTTCCCACAAACGAACAACACGAACTTTTAACATCCATTGCATCTTAGAAATTGATATATCCTTGATGAAATCAATGTGAGTATTCATCTTTTGCATAATCGATGCAAGTTTACAATTTTAGAATGTATAATTGAAGAAAAAATGTAAAGTGGTGATAACATGAGTATTTGATAGCAGATTTATACATATATAAAATGGTGATAATATGAGCAGTTGGTAGAGGAGTTGGAATCGTGGGTTTACTGGTGGGATATGGCAGTTTCTACATTTAAAAGTCATCCTTATTTTTGTTGTACATGTATGCGACAGTTTTACCTATTGTATGCGACAGTTTATATGGCATTGTATGGTACTTGTATGGCAGTTATACCATTGTATTGGTGTGCATCCATTTTTTCATTTAACTGCTATCAAAATTTTTTGGGACAGTTTTTGCCGGTAGTTTGCTCTTTCTCTATTTCGACAGTTTTGGCTCTTGGTCATTTTAGGCTGAATTGAAATTCCTCCAAATTAGGAAGCTTGTCTGAATATAACATGTGGAAATTGTTTATGCATCCATGTGGCTTAATTAGAGGCCTTCATCTTTGGCTTTTAATAATATATAGATATAAATTATCATGATCAAGAAGATTATTTGGACTTCCTATGTTAACCTAATCTGGTTCATTCAAATTCTTGAAGATGATAAACTTACGTAATGCCAACTTTACATCCTAACAGTTAGATCTTGATCGAATACTGGAATAGAGAATCATAACATTCTATCAAACGATGCTTTCTCATATGTTGATGGTGTATCTGTTTAGACTTAAACCTAAAACACTTAGCTTCAATAAAACCATGTGGGATGTATGGTGGTTTCCTATGATCTATGTGTAGTGAAGCTATATTCTCTTTCAAGCATCTTGATTGTTCTCCAATGATATTAAAATGTTATGTTTCTATGATGTGTTCTTAATGTGGGATGTATACTATCTTCAACTTTTAAAGTTCCTTTACTTCTATAAGAAATCGCTTTATAATCTAAATTTAATTGGAGGATGGTAAGATGGAGTGCTTAAATAAGATAAAGTAAAATTGATAAAATGAGAAATTTGGAAAAAGTAGTTACACAATATATTTGATTTTTAAGATTAAAGGATTTGGATTGAGTTTCGATTTGGAATGAACATGAATTTGGGCGTTTTGAGGGTCTAAAAGGGTTTTTGGTGGGTAGGGTCTGTAAAGAAGGGTCATAGGTGTGGATGAAATCTAAGTTAGGGTGGGTTTTATTTAATGACCCATTATAAATGGCCACATCACATTTATAAAATAATTTTTTTTTGCCAGAAGGTCGTTTAGAAATAAAGGTATGTATGTGCTATATTTTATATGGTAGGGCATTTTTATCAAAATAGGTGGACGAGGACTATATTTAAACCAAAGCGAATAAGTTAGTCGGAGTCTGGCCCTTTTCCGCCAAGTAAATACTATTCCTCCGGTCCAAAAAGTGACACCATAGAAAATCTAAAATGCATTAATAAACTTTCTACAATTTCACTTTTGCTACTTCAATAAAGTAAATAATTATTTATTACTCACTTAAAAAATAATAAAAAGTAATTTCATAATCGTTATGACTAATACTATTAAATAATTTTTTAAATTAATGGGTCAGCAAACAAAAAAGAAAAAGCACATGAGGGAGTAACAAAAATTTAGAAAGAGTAGACCTATTCAAAACACATTGATACCAACTGGCAGTTGATTCCATTGCACTAAAACCAGAAACACAATCTTGTTTCCTTTTTGTATCATACGCCTTTCCAAAATCTTGTGTGGTTGTGGACAGTAGGGGCTTGAGAGCTCAACTACAGGAGGGTGAAAGGTCATTTCTTGTAGCTCATGACATTTCTTGAGCTGAGAAACATGAAAGGTTGGGTGCAACAGTAGTTGGGATGGAAGAGAGAGTTTGTATGTCACATTTCCTACCTTCTACAGTATTTGATAAGGTTCATAGTATCTAACAGATAACTTAGAGAAATGTCCTCCTCACATGGTAACTTGCCTGTATGGTTGGATTTCAACATACACCTTATCCCCTTCTTTAAACTGTCTACCTGACCTATGCTTGTTAGCTAGATTTACCATTCGAGTTGTTTTGAGATAGTATTTCAGAAGTTGCACCTTAAACTCCCTAGTAAATAAGCTTCTATCCACCTCATCCATATGAGAATCTCCTTCAGCATAAGGTAGATGTAGTAGAGGAGGTTGGCCATATAGGGCTTCATAGGGTGTATATTAGATAGAGGAATGGAAAGTGGTATTGTACCACCACTCAGCTGCTCATAGGTAGTGCATCCAGTCCCTTTGTGAGTCCGAGCAAAAATATTTCAAGTAAGTTTCCACACATCTATTAACTACCTCAGTTTGGCCATCTGTCTGAGGATGGTAAGCAGTTAAAGTGTTGAGGCTCACTCCCAATACACCAAATAATTTCTGCCATAGCTTACTTGTAAAGATAGGGTCCCTATCACTTATGATATCCTCCGGTAGACCATGCAGCTTATAAACATGTTCCATGAAGACCTTAGCCACTTCATTGGCAGAATATGGATGGGACAACCAGTATATTTTGTAAGTCTATCAACCACCACCTAAATAACAAATTTCCCTTGGGATTTTGGCGATCCTTCGATGAAGTCCATACTTATACTGCTCCAAGCTGACTCAGGTATTCTAAGAGGTTGTAATAGCCTAGGATAGGGAGCATTATCATATTTGTGCCTTTGACAAACATCACAATTCTTCACCAATCCTTGAACTTTTTCTTTCATTCCCTTCCAGTAAAATAAGTAAGATACCTCATTTATGCATTGTCTATTCCTGAGTGTCCCCCAATGTTAGAGTTATGCCATAATTGCAAGATCTCCTTCCTTTAGCGCTGGATCAGGGTCTACCACTAGCTTGCCATTATTTCTTAACTACTGATGTATGAAGGTGTATCCTGCTTCATTAGGTTCCTTGTTCTCGAGAGTTTGAATTATGGCCTTCGGTTCTTTCATCTAGGTCACAACTTTTCATAATAGCCTCCAATAAATTGGACCTCACAGTGGATAGGGTCATAGAGGACAGCTCTACCAGAGGAAGTCTAGAAAGTGCATCAACAAAATTATTCTCCTTCCCTTTTATATATTCAATCTCAAAGTCATACTACATTAGTTTTATTATCCATTTCAATTGGCTGCTTGTGTGTAACTTCTGCTCTAATAGGAACTTAAGAGTTTTTTGGTCTGTTTTAATAACAAATGATTTTACTGTCAAGTACTTAGACTATTTGTTGACTTCCATGACTAAAGCTAGTAACTCCTTGTCATAAACTTATAGTGCTTGGTGTTGAGTTGATATTCCTTTCCTAAGATAAGCAGTTGGATTCCCCTGCTGCATCAATACAACTCCAATGCCTACATTACAGACATCAATTTCTACCACAAAAGTCAAGGAAAAGTTTGGCAGGGCAAGTACTGGGGCAGTAGTTAGGGATACCTTCAACTTGTCAAAAGCTTCCTCGGTTTTTCTATTCCAACAAAAACTATGCTTTGAGAGGATCAATGAGAGGTTTACTGATGATACCATACCCTTGTATAAATCTTCTATAATATGCATCAAGCCCCAAGAACCTTCTAAGTTGTGCGAATATCTTTAGTTTTGTCCAAGATTCACATCTTCTATCTTCCTAGGATCAGTCGAGACTCCTTGAGAAGATATGTAATGCCCCAAGTATTCCACTATTTTTGCACCAAATACACACTTGCTCCTCTTTTCCAAGAGTTGATGTTGCACCAAAATATCAAAAGCAATTTTGAGATATTGAACATAATCTTCCAAACTCTTTCTATAAATTAGGATGTTTTCAAAAAAATACCAAGATGAACTTCTTTAAGTATGCCCAAAAGATGTGATTCATCAGGCTTTTGAAACTGGAAGAGGCATTGGTTATCCCAAAGAGCATAACCAAGTATTTCTTAATCTCCAGAGTGGGTCTTGAATGTCGTTTTAGGAATATCTACAGGAGCCATTCTAATTTGGTAGTACCCTGCCCTTAGGTCTACCTTAGAGTACACTTGAAAACCTCCCAACTCATCCAACAGCTCCTCAATTATAGGAATTGGAAATTTTTCCTTAACAATCATTTTGTTCAAGGATCTGTAATCCACACACATTCTCCATGTTCCATCCTTCTTTCCTACCAACACTACAAGTGATGCATAAGGGCTAGAACTGTGTTGAATGATTCCTTGCGCTAACATTTCTTGTACCAGCTTCTCTATGACATCTTTCTGCACTAGTGAGTACCTATAGGTTCTAGCATTGGTTGGGGATGTACCCTCCAAAAATGGTATGTGATGGTCAAACACACCTCTGAAAGGGGGTGTCGCACCCCTTTTTTATCTCCTTTATGGGTAGGAGACCGGGTTTCAATATTCACTAGGTGTAATGACTCATTTCCTTTTGGGAATTGGGTATTTAAAGAGTCCCCACCTAACGAGTTAAGGTGCGTTAGGGAACCTAGAGTAATTAACTCTTGGGTTGGTTTGTATTACCAGATATTAGAGTAAGAGCTCGAGGTAACCTCGAGGGGAAGATGTTAGGCACCCTTCTCGGTCCATAACTGTGTGCCCCAGCCGAACTTATATTCATAAATTAGTCCAAATTAAACAAATAGTTGAAACAAATAATTGAAAGTAGAGCATGTTGGGCATTGTATAACTTAAATAAAGTAAGAATTTAAATAGGTTCCATGTATAAAAAGGAAAATAAAGATTCAAGTAAAGAGGATTTGGGGAGAAGGAGGTCCTAGGTTGGTTAGCCTATATGTGTGTTTGGGCATTGATTTCTATTGCGTGTTGCTACCCGTCCCTTCTTAACGCTCCTGAAGGGTGTTAGGACCTCTACCTATGGGTGGTTCTAATCGTACCTCTAAGGTTTTAAAGGCAAAAATCTAAGGTTACAGTCAAAAACATATAGGACTTTCACATAATGGGAGATATTAAGAGGCTCACAATTTCCTCCTCAAACAAACATACAAGCAACACAACTCAAACACATTTAACATCTTTATTAATCAAAGTCTTAAAGCAGGATTTCTAAGCGATTATTCAGAAATAGACCACTTTCAGATTCACAAGTTATAACCTAATAGTTGCCTAGTGACTCATTATAAATAGCTCATTAGAATCAGAAATGTTGAATGATGGAAATGACTTCAAGGAAATGTCGGTTTTGAAAAATACGCTAAGGCTTGCCTATGTGCAGTACTGTGTCTATATATAAATGTAGAGACAAACAAGTTTTTAAAATAGATTCTTTTTTACACCTTTAAGCAGGATATCTAATAAGGTTAAATCGAATCTGAAAGAACTAGTTTCAGGAAATGTCATCACTTAATAAGGCCAGTTTTAAGAAGTAAACTAGAAGAAAAATGAAATTGACTCATTAAGGTAATTAGACTATTGGATGTAATTGTGAATGCCAATCCCTACAGGCATGATGTCTATATTTGAAATGATTAAAGACACGGTTGTTTGAGTCCCTATGAATATGATTTTTAACATGACGAAAATGCAAAACCTTAAGAATGTGATTTCTGCTTGATGCAAACGACACAGGAAATGAAGTCCTTATAGGCATGATTTCTATTATGATGCAAACGACATTGTTAGTGAAATTCTATGGGCATGATTTCTATGTGATGCAAACAACGTTAATAGTGAAATCCTATAGGCATGATTTCTATTAGGCAAAGCAATCATGTTTAAAAGAGTAAATCCCTATGAGCATGTTTTCTATTGAGTAAACCGGACAGATTTTTTAAAAGTAAGATCCTAAGAGCAGGATTCTACCCATGTTACCCCACAAAGTATACATCTACCCACCCCTTTTTACTAAGTACCCCCAAATTTATGTTTACAAATTATTACAGACCAATTAATGAATTACATAAGTAAAAATAGAAAATCAAGAAACTATTCTATAGAGAGCCTGCAGTTAGGCCCAAGTTTCCCAGAAGCCTCCAATGGTCTTTCAAGCCTCGTTTCCATAAACAACTCATAGTTTAGGTGCATCAAAGTTCCCTAAGGGTCTCAAGGACCCCAAGCAATGCTTACACCTAGACTTAGAGCCAAGCATTGAACCACAGCAGTGTGGAAAGGCCAGCCTCAATATGCTAGAGTTCAGAGGGTTCTCAAGAGGATCCCAAGGCAGTACACATACTAGAGGGGGCGAAACTTATTAACTAAGAATAAAGTGGAAGTGCAAGACACAAGTTGAAAGAATTTTATTAAAGATTGGACTTAAAAGTCTATTTATGAAAGCAATTAATAAGGTAATAAAGGTTGTTTGAAAAAAAGTTGTAATGCTACACAAAGTCATGTAATTTAGTAGTCATAGAGTCCAACTGAACTTAGAAGTCATATAAGGGTCAAGGGCTTGGGAATATACAAACATTTGACTCCAAACACATAACCCCAGCAAGGGCATTTTGACTGGTTTTGGACATGCTCAGAAATAGTTGAAAGTGGCATAATTACAAACCAATCAGGAAAAAATATAGACTCATAAAGGGGGATAGGGATTTGGGATTCATAATAATGGTAAGCACACAATAGGTAAATAGAACAATTGTCTAGGCATGTTTGAATCACACGAGGAAATTCAAAAATTAAAAAGGACGGGAGTTATACTAGCATGCTGATAATATAGCCTAACTAGAGACTTCACAATAGTACCACAAGTAAAAGCAAGCTAGAAATAAAAGAAACTAAAATTAGAAGAAACATGTTGTTGTTGAAGCTTTAAGTTAAACTAGGACATACCAGTGAAGGTAGAAGCAAGCAAAATGAAAGAACCAAAGGGTACAGATGATTAGTCTTGGCTTGCAACTGGCAAATAGTAGCAAATAACACTAGGAAGAAGAGAGAAACAAAGGTTTTTATAACAGAGGAGTTTTTGAAAGCCAAGTGTTGGTGCCTTGTTTGTGAAAGACTTAGAGTATTTATAGTTGAAAGTAAGTAGTGGAATAAGGTAAAAATCATAATAGCACACTAACTTAAGAACTCAGAATCAATCAATCAAAGAATCAAGGAAGTACTTCCTTAAGTTAAGGAAATTAAAATCAAATAGAAAGATTCAGTACCATAAAAAGCGAGAAGAAGAATTTGTGCATGATTAAATAAGGAAAAAGTCAAGGTTCAATAGGTATAGAGTAGTCAAATAGGACCAAATTTAGAACAAAAAAACCCAATTAAGGAAAGACTAAGTAAACAAAGTACATGGTAAATAAGGTAATGAAATCAGTTAATTTAATCTGACGAGGCCAAGCTTTTAGGGCTTTAAAAATGATCTTTCAATCACCATCAATTAAGAAAAATTAAAATTCAATCATGGGGAGTCATGATTCTGTATATTTCACCATATAAATAGAGACGAATGAACAAGAGTAGCAAAATCACGGTGAGTTATATAGACAAGAAGGAACAAGAGATGAGCAAACACAATCATATAGGGATGATATAAGTAGGCTAAAGATTCAGTAGAACATATTCGAAGCATGGGGGACCACAATAGATTAACAAAAATTAGGTAAACAGGCTAACTCACAGAAACGAAGTAAAGAAAATCATGCTAACACACAAAAAAGAAGTGGAGAAAATCATGCTAGCACATATAGAAACGAAGTGATGAAAATCTTTAAAAAAATAGGGCTTATAACAGAGTCAAGTTAAAGAGTAGTAGGAACATAAATGCGGTAAAAATAAAAGGGGAAAAGGTTTAATCATAAGGAAATCGGTCAAAACAGATGTAGAAAGAACTCCGAAAAAACCCCTTGTTTTCAACGAAAGTAAAATGGTTTAGAATAGAGGATCCTTTAGAGAAAAGCTCGAGAATAAGAAAATCATAGCAGGAAACATCCTTAAAGCATGAAAATAACTCGGATCTGAGATTGAAAAGAGAGTTAGGGTTTCAAAAGGGAACCCAAACAGAAATCGAAAAATCATGTTGTAACCTTACAATCATAACACATATGGTTTGATTTTGCTCAATATCACACCACATGAGCCTCAAACAACAGAATCAGAAACCCTAGGTCCCAATCGATAAGGCTCAGGACCCTTGAGGGCCTTAGAGATGATGAGCAAGGCGGTGGAGTGACCATTAGAGGCTTGGGGCTTGAGAGATAGTCGCCGGAGATGACCGGACAAGGGAGTGAATGGAGGATTCTAGGGTTAGGCTCACAGAGAGGAGAGTAGATGAGAGAGTTTGAGGGCGGCGGTTTAGAGGAATTGATTTAGGGTTTGGGGTTTCTCAAAATTAAAAAGGAAAGGAAGAACGAGGGCCGCTGATCTGAAAGATCAACGGACATGATTTAAAATGGCTTGGATCGGGTATGGGTAATTGGGCCTCAGTCGGGTTATTTGACTAGAAAATGGTGTTGGGAATTGGTTCGATTTTGGCTATAATTAAAAGCTAAATTTGAATATTATTTAAATAGCGAGTTTTTTCCATTTTAATGTTAATAAAAAAATAGGTGATATCTGGAAAAATAATTTAAGGGACCAAAATGTATTAAAATAAATAATTAACATTTTAAAAATACAGGGAAAAACTTTATGCATATAAGATATAATTATATTTCAAAATGGGCTAACATTGCAATTATATAAATTTAGCTTTAAAAAAAATACTAAATATAATTGTAAAAAAATACAAAAAAATCATATTAGCCATATTTTGGCATAAGTATAGAAATCAAATAAATTAATTATCAAAACAATAATATTAGAAATAATTATTGGGGATTTTATGGATAAAGGGTGGGGGGAGGAATAAATCAATTTACACCCTTAAAATTATGGGAAAATAATGAATGCCTTGTGAATGCTTTTATATATATATATATATATATATATATACACTATTTTGAAGACTTTTGTGATGATCCGCCATGTCATCACGCTACATAGGTGCCACTCGGCACATATTTTTACCACATGGAAGGGTTACATAAGTTTGGGACTAAATCTTGGTAAAATATTAATTTCCTTGAAAAGCTCTACATATTTATGCACTTGTAGGAAGGTTCTGGAGAAATATGGAGATTTCTTATGGAAAACCTTAGAATCCTATGGATTTTCTAGGAAACTCCTTAGAATCTTCTAGGCTTGTAGAATATTCTAGAGAATGAACTTATTTGTAAATATGGAAGGACTTGTAGAATAACTATTATTTACATACCAGCCCCTAGGTGATTAGTATAAATAGGGAGCATTCATTTGTAATTCATCAACCTAGAAAACAATTCTAGTTCTCTTTAATACAAAGCTTCCTTTAACAATTCTCTAGTTCTTTCTTTCATTCTCTTAGCGATCTTGAGTGTAGTAAGGCTGACTTGGCATAGCAAAAACGTGAGCAAGTTATGCAAGATCGTGAGCGATTTATCAAGTGTCGCACGTGTACTTACTTAACAACTAAGGACGTGACACTTTTTAGCATATTTAAAATATATAGGAAAAATTTGGGTATCAACAGGGGATAGTTGAGTTGGTTCTCCAAATACATTGTCATATTGCTTAAGGACTTCACTGATCTCCCTTGGTACTTCAACTCCTTCCACTCCTGTAGATCTCAGTTCTTCTTCCTTGACATTTCTTACCTTTAACATAAATAACCTTGGGTTACTTCTATCAACCTTTTCCAATCCTTTAGACTGGACAACCTTGAATTTAGGTTGGATCCTTTTTAAGCTCAATAACTTACCTTCATGCTCAAACTCCATGATCAACTTTATGAATTTGAACTTAATATCGTCTACGGGATACAACCATTGTATTCCTGACACAATATCACTGTTACCAATAGGGAATACTAGGAAATCTCTTTGAAACCATGTACCCAGCATGAGCCATTTGAATCCCTTATATATTTTCTTTCCATCAGCTACCTGCACCAACTATGGCTTGATCTTACTGACCTTGCAACCTAAATTTTCCATAATGTCCTCATCAATAAAGTTGTGAGTAGTGTGAGCACGTGATTTTTGCCCTACATGTGAATTACTCCCAAAATTCAAAATAAAATTGTTTTTGTATCGTTGTGATATCTGTGGATTTTTGTTAACTTTCTTATGATTCGTATTTTTTTTGTGTGCATGTTTGTTCGTTTAAATTAAGAAAAAAAATATATTGTGTTTGCCTTCTTAGGATTTAATTTATAATGGAAAGTAGTCAAGTTTATTTGACAAAAAATGGGAAAAATCACAAAAAGGGACGTATTTTGGCTTTTCTAGTATTTAATGGCCCAATTGTGTGATTTGTATTTAATTGATGCTAAAATTGAGTATGTTAATTATTAGTATAACTTAATTAGTATTTCTCATAATTTAGTTGGTTTGGTAGGGTAATTATAAACATTTCTTTTTTTGTTTTTGTTGTTTTGTTGTTTTGCTAAATTAGAAACTAAAGAAAGGAGAAACGGACTGGGCCAAGTCAAAAATCTGGACAAAGCCAAGCCCAAAGAGCTGTTCTACCCAGTCCAGTTCAGGGGGCTCTAAGACCAACAAAACGACGTAGCTTCATATTGAAGCTGTGTCGTTTCAGCATCGATGAATCTCATCCGTAAAGTCATCTTTAATCCGATGGTTGAGATCGCCTCACCCTTACCCATTCCGGGTAACCCAATCTATGCCTGGACCGGCCCAATCTCTCACAGACACACAAATGACATCGTCTGGATAAGTGAGAAGATCCAGGCCATTGATCTCATTTGATCAAACGGCTAGGATTAAATCCCATCACCACTATATATACCTAATTCCCTACCCCGCCCCCCTAAGCCAGACCCCCCTCACCTTCAGCGTCTCTCTTAGAGACGAACTAAGCCTCCGCCGTCCACCACCGTGCGTCGCCTGCCGGAAATCGCCTCACGGCGGTTCCGGTAGGCCAATGGCTCCCAAATTTACACCATAGATCCCCCAAACCCCCTCTACACGGATCTAGCAGTCGTTAGGCTCGAATATTGCTTGAACGTTTTGAATATTCATTTGAAACTCGCCGGAACTTGAACATCCACTCCAACCAAGCCCAAACTCACACCCCGTCGTCTCCTGACCTCCCTCGCATCATAAACACCTTTGTTTTGGTTCGAATCAAGCCCGAACCGTTTAAGCCCCAAACTTCGGCCATGAACCCTAGATTTCACATTTCTTCTTAATTGAGGTCTAATAGACCTTAATTGGGATATTTTCATTGTTGAAAATATCTCAATTAAGGTCCAGTAGCCTCAAAAATGCAAGTCCAAGTCCGAACGATCCAAAGAATGTCTTGACTCCCGTTTCTACTGTCCGAGGTATTTCCTTCCTTCTTTTCTTCTTTGTTTTATTTTTGTACTAGTTTTATTTGTGTTGATTTCGTGTGTTCTATCCGTTATTGCGATTTTTCTGTTTTCATCTCTCCTCAAAGACCCTTTTGTGTTGGTCAATTCTGATTCTGCGTTGTTTATTTGACTAAGTATGTTGTCGAATGCGTATTCGCTGCGATTAGAATCGTCGAATAATTAGTTTTGTATTTTTCACCTTTGACCAAGATTGCTTGAATCACTGCTATATCGATTATTCGTTATCGATTGTATAAGTCGTAGTTAATTAAGCAAATGTCGTCGTAGGATCGACTGTTAGCATGTTGACAGAAATGTCATTAGGACTGTCTAATTACATCCGAACCATTGTTGGGATTGAAAGCTGTGAGTGATTGTGTAATTAAGGACATTCTGGATATAGCTGCTTGTAGTCAGGGACTAATGGGGTTAGCTGGTAGTGATTCAATTAATATTAGCATATTTCTTTTGGATTCTAAAAGTACTTTGCCCATAAAAGAGGCTAGTGGAGCCTGCTACAGCAGGGTATCCCCATTAGTATGTTGCAGACCAATAGTTTAGTTAAAATAAAACCCACACTCAGACAAATCCGAGTGGAAAAAATAGATAGGGGATGGGCTGGGCAGAAAAGATGATGGGCTAGGTCTTTCTAGTGGTTTGAGGCATCTTAAGTGGTCTGTTTTGGTTATAAATAGGGGATATACACATACACTAGAAAAGAGGAGAAAACAGATACACTCAGGGATATATATAGGGAGAGATACACTAAAAAAGAAAAAAGAAGATAGAGAACAGAATAGGGGTTCATTTTGAGAAATAGAGAGCTGAGAGTATAAGTTGAACATACTGTTCCATTGAACTCTTGTTCAATTTCAAGTTCAATTGGGTATCTGAGTTTGGTTATCACTGCTGGGGTGTTACAAGTTGAAAAATCATTGCATATATTGCTTGAAATCCTTATTTGTTGGTATTGGTGTGACTGTTTGGTTCTGCTACAATTGGTCCTGGGCTATCGACTGTTTGAACCACATTTGATTTTGCTGTTGGTGTACTGTTGCATTGTTGTTTGCTGTGCACCACTGTTGCTGACTCCTTCCTTTACTTCTTGTTTCGTTTGCTCCAGGTACACATTTTGTAAACCTCATGCTTATGGAAACAAAGCGAACACTGTTGAGCTGCCTTGCTGAAATTCTGTTTTAGCTTAGTTTTGTTTTATGTGAAAATGATTAAATCTGTATGTTATTTGTTTAGTAGATCAGTTGTAAAATTGTATAATGGGGACTGGTTTGAACTCGTGTAAATATTCGAACTTTGAATACATGAAACCATTAGGGAGCTCACAGTGAGAGGAGATTATGTGTGGTTTGTTTAACAACAATTGAATATGCTCGAATTGAATAACAGTGGCGCAAGCATAATCGTGTTTTCGGTTTGACGGATTGGTTATGCTTGTAATCAAAGGTGTTAATAAAATTATAATGACTAATTTAGTATAGATACAGTGAATTAGCAAAAATTTTGATATTACATTAATAGGTATTTGATTGTAATTAAAATCAGATTCAAAAGAAGCTACCAATAGCTGGCAAGAGATTTAGTAGAGCTTTGTTATTGGAAATACACGTACAAATTCAAACTCGGACGAAAACTCAAATATTGAGATTAGTTAAACTTTAAATGCCTGAAAAAATGTGTTTTAATGCAGCATATAAGTTGATCAATCAATAATAGTGTAATATAATTGTGCATACGCTAGTGTAACAATTGCGGGTTCAAATTTAAGAGTTGTTCATTCATATGATTCAAACATAGCATTACGGACCCAATTCAATCTCCCATATTGTCGAATAACCTCTAAGAGGCCTAAACTATAGTCACTTGCTAATCCTAGTCTTACAAGAAGTTGAAATCAATTTAGTGAAAATATAGTTGCTTTAGGTTTGACCTTAGTTAATAATAATGAGATGAGCCTCGCCGCATTAAATACACAATTGCAGGGCCCTTAAATAATTGTTATGAAAATTTTAGATTTGGAAGGGCCGTTTAATAAATTTCACGGTCTTTCCCGAAGTTAACAGAGACGATAGACTCTTTAGGCGCGTGTTTAATAATATTACTTTCCTAAATACGGGTGCGCATTTATGTGACCCAAATCTTACTCTCGGCGAAACTGAAATACATTAAAGTCACAGGCGTACTGGTTGCGGTGTGGCTCGAAATGTGTTTTCGTGACGTCGCAATTCTTCTATAATGAAAAAGCGGAACATAATAGCACATAGTTAAAATATATATAGAAATCAGATAAAAGAAAAAATTGCAGTTGAGCGACCGTGCTAGAACCACGGAATCCGGGAGTGCCTAATACCTTCTCCCGGGTTAACAGAATTCCTTATCCAGGTTTCTAGTTTCGCAGACTGTAATAGAGAGTCATAAATTTCCTCGGTTCGGGATTAAACCGGTGACTTGGGACACCATTATTTTCTCAAGTGGCGACTACGAAAAATTAAATAAATTGATCCCGTTCCGACTGTCCTTTAAGTGGAAAAACTCCTTCCTTGATTATTATTATATCTCTTCCCGGGGTCTGGCGACTCTGCTGGGGACTATCACCCAGAACTTCGGTTCAGGGTTTAAGAATTCGAGCTCAGTTAAATTGCTGTTTTTGTCTATATCTGACTTTATTATATGTTTAGTTAATGTGCTATATGTTTACCGCTTTGATACTATCTTGACTGTATATACAAACTGTTATATGTTTACCGCTTTGATATTACATGAACTATGTATATAAACTGTGCCGAAAACCCTTCACTTATCACCCCCGGGGATGTGCTCACTGGTTGAGACTCCTTATTCTGTTAGTGTCATACCCCGAAATAATAAAGAGGCTCGGAAAGTTTCTAAGCCGGCTGGCCTTTTGGTTCCCGGAAAGGAGCTCCTTCCTCAGCCCGAGTTGTCCGCTTGGGTACACAGTCTAGATCATGTACCGAGGTTTTGAACTTAGAATAACATAACCGCATACCGGATCCCTAGTAGGAAACGCTTATTTGCATCACGTTGCATTTGACTTAGGGGACTCAACATAGGGGTTGGGTCCGTCTAGGACAGGCAACCTGAAATGAAAAGACCATCCTGCTATACCATGTTTGTTTTAAGCATCTATTCGGACTTCCATGCTGACCAACTTTTAAATACTGAAGGAAAACGAAAAACAAAAGGAAACAGTATGGGGAAATAGATACCAACAAACCAATAATTTAGTTTGCTAATAAAAGACGACGGAAGGTTGACTTTGCCAACAAAAGGGTTTTCTTAACAAAATGTGTTCTCTTTGTCGGTCAATAAAAGAAAAATAGTTCGTTTTGACGGACCGAACTACGCGGGTTTGATTCTCACCGGATGTGAGATACGTAGGCAACCCCCGTCGGGTCCAATTTGCCCTTTTTCAAAAAATACCAAAATTTAAAATTTTGAAAAACAACCCAATCATTGCCAGCCAAAATGATCTTCTTCTTTAAATAAATGTGCAGGATGAGCACGATTCGAAATGAACCCTTTTCACTCATGACTAAAATCCCGATACAAATACGACTATGGTGGGATGATCTAGGCGAAGAAGGGCAGGACGAAGTTAAGAAATATTTGAAAGGTCTCATAGGTCTGCTTGAAATAAAGCCTCGAGGGGACATCATAAGAGCATTAGTCACATATTGGGACTCCGCGCACAATGTCTTTCACTTCTCGGACTTCGAGCTCACCCCAATTGTGGAGGAGATGACCGGATACATTGGAAACACTGATATACCATTGGGGCATCAATATCTAATCGCTCCCAGGGTTGTCGCCATACACCGGTTTTTAGACTCACTGAAGACAGCCAGAACGGTACGTAACCCAGATCTAGCACAAGGGTTTTGTACTTTAAGCTTCATCTATCAAAGGTACGGTCATGTGGGAGGTTTTGACAAGCCCGAGAACAAATTATGCAGCAAGGGTAATCGCCAGAAATGGGAGGAGCACAGACGAATTGCCTTCATGATAGCCTTCTTAGGACTCGTGGTATTCCCGAGAAAAGACGGGAATATTGATATAAAGGTAGCGGGAGTCGTCAGTACTTTGCTTGACCAAAGCGAAAGTACTCTTGCTCCTATGATACTATCAGACATATATCGAGCTCTCACAAGCCTGCAAAGCCGGAGGAGATTTTTTCGAAGGCTATAATTTACTGCTACAGATGTGGATGATCGAGCACCCGTGTCGCCGCACCCAATTCTTGAGATATGGGTTGGTTGAGAAAACTTGTATAAGCGAATTCTATACAAGGATTGATAGGACCATCTTGCCTGAAGGAACATTGGCATGG
Source organism: Nicotiana noctiflora (assembly GCA_032618575.1). NCBI lineage: Eukaryota > Viridiplantae > Streptophyta > Magnoliopsida > Solanales > Solanaceae > Nicotiana > Nicotiana noctiflora. Next base: position 480,296 of record JASVEL010007382.1, read on the forward strand.
AGGGCATACTTTGAGGCTCTCAACGCAAGTCAAATACAATGGACGTTGGGTTTGTGAGCACGTGATTTTTGCCCTACATGAGAATTACTCCCAGAAAATTCAAAATAAAATAGTTTTGTATTGTGCGTGATTTTGGTGATTTTTGTGTTATTTTTCTCTTATTATTTGCATTTTTGTGTATGCGTGTCTATTTATTAAATTAATATAAAATACAAAAATATTTGCATTCTGCATATAAAATTCATGTTTGTAATTTAGAGTAATTAAGTTTATTTGACGAAAATGGAAAAATAACAAAAATATGTGTTTAATGTCTAAAGTCTAATTGTGTGCTTTTAGCCCTAATTGTTATTTAATTTTGTGTTAATTGTTATAACGATTTAACTCGTACCTTTTATAAGTTGATTTATTTCTATAAGTTAATTTAGAATTTTTAGAATTTTAGTTTTATTTCAAGGAAATAAAAGAAAAGAAAAAAAATAAAAGAACAAACCACATTTGGGCCATCTTTCATTAAATAAGACTAAGCCCAAACAAAATACCCCAAAACCAACCCATACCCACGCCCAACCCGTTTTACCCGACCCGGCCGGCTCATAATCCAAACGACCCACCCTCTCATTTTCATTTTCATTCCCCAAACCTTAAATTAGAGACCCCCTTCTCCTTCTTCATCAACCAAGAGAGAGCCGCCACCCATGGAGATAATACAACCCGTCGAACCACCCTAAGAGAAACCAGCCGCCCGCCAAGACCCCTGTAGCCGCCCACCCCTCTTCTCCACCAGAAATCCGCCGCCGCCGGTCAGCCCTAGAAGAAAAGAGAACTAAGGAGTTACAGCCGCAACAACAGTAGAAAGCCAGCCGACGCCATTTTTCTTCAGCAGCGAACTGGAAAAAAACCTGCCGCCCACCTCCTCTCTTTCACCATTCTCATTCACAGAACCTTGGACAAGAGAAAGAACCCAAACTACCTCTTTCGTTTGAGTTTCAGTCACACACAAACATGCATCTACCATAAGGAAACACACGCAGCAGATAGTGAGAATAGAGGAAGTGAACGGACGTAATTATTGCTTCGTTCTGACTTCAAATTCGAATCCTTTCGATTTTCATGTCGAATTCTAGTTTTCTCCTCATTTTTTGATTCAGATTCCTATATAAGGTGTTAGTTGAGGTCATTTCGAAGCTATCATTTGTGTTCTCAGTATTGGGAATTCGTCGTTCGTCTCCATTCGAGGTCCGTTCGTTGGTTGCTGAAATGTGCATCACTAGTTTCTTCTTTTTCGGATTGAAGTTTGCTGTCAGATTTACTGTTTTGAATTTCTGCTGCACGCCATGTCGCTGTAATTATTTGAGGTCCGAATTTTCAAACTCTTATTCATTTTGTAGTTTCCAAGTTATATTTGTTTTATCCGAGTTTCAATTTGCTCGATTTTGGATATGAAATCAGTGTATATGCTTGAAATCAGTATTGGCATCGTGGTTATGGCAATTCGATTCTGATTCAGTTTTTATGTGTGTTTTAATTTATCTTCGTGGTTTGTTGACTTCGTATGTGTTAGTCGTATGTGTTATACAAATCAGTATGGCGGTAGGTTTGGTTTCTACTATCAGATTTGTGCATTTAAGTTCATTTCCAATTTAGGGTGTTATTAACGTTTCAAAGCTTTTCATGATTTTAGTATGAGTTGAATCCAATGATTGAAATCATTTTTGAGAAGAGTTGAATGAAGTACTGGACTTGATCTTTAAGTTATAAAAGTCGAAAATAGCTTCTAGTTCGGACGAAATTCTGTGGGATACTAAGGTGATGTTTGGTTTCCTTTGTTGTGATTTGTTTGTCTAGTTATCAGGAGATCTATTTGTTTTGTTACTGAAGCTTGGTGATCTGTCCAGTTGAATTAGGAATCAGATTATTCCGTTGTTAAGAATTAGCTAAGTTCTCCTCATTAGATGAATTGGTTATAGCTGGTAGGATAGTAATTTCAGAAGTTTCAGGGGTATTTTGGGGTTTAACAGTTTGGCAAATGGTCTAGCTAAGCGGACTGTCACTATAGTACTTAATTAACCATTAATTTAATATGTTAGTGGGAAACAAAGCAAAATGGGGAGGTAAAGGGATTGATTAAACAAACTCACCCATAACTTTTGTCACGACCCTAATTCACCAATTGTGAACATGTCGTGATGGCACCCAGTCCCCAAGACTAGGTAAGCCTAACACATTGCGGAATATATAAGTTATAAATACTTAAATAAGAAACAGCGAAAAAATAACATAAAAGATATGTAATCCGTGCCGCTTGGCACATACATCCGTCACACAACGAATAAAACACTACCAAGATCCGGAACCCCACGGTAACACAGACTAAAAGGGAAATACAACTGTGGCTCTTTGTGTAAAGAGTATCTAACAACGAAATGAAGAAAAATGTCAACTAGTAATACTAGAATAGAAGGGAAGCCTCCGGATCCGCGGACGTAGCAGATCATACCTCGAAGTCTCCCAGAAAGCTCCTAAATCACATGTAGTGCGCCTAATCTGATGTACCTGGATCTGCACAACAAAAGTGTGCCGAAGAGTAGTATGAGTACACCACGGCGGTACTCGGTAAGTGCCAAGCCTAACCTCGATGGAGTAGTGACGAGGAAGGTCAGGGCCCTACCGAGAAATAATAACATAAGGATAATAATAATAATATCGAGCAGTTCAAATAAGAATAAGACTGAAATAACAGCAATAAAGTAAATACTGAAAACTGAAACTGTCTACAATCAAGCTAATAACAAATAGCCAACTCAAATAAACGAATCCAGGATCTGTGGGAATTGAACCCACAGTCCCATTCTCAGTACCCCTGGGTCTCCGGGAATCGAACCCGCGGCCCATGTTTCAATAATATCTCAATAACTCAGGATCTCCGGGAATCGAACCCGTAGTCCACATTTCAATAATATCAGGATCTCGGGAATCGAACCCGTAGTCCACATTTCAATAATATCGGGATCTCGGGAATCGAACCCGTAGTCCACATTTCAATAATATCAGGATCTCGGGAATCGAACCCGTAGTCCACATTTCAATAATATCAGGATCTCGGGAATCGAACCCGTAGTCCCTACCAATATCACGCCGGGTCTGTGGGAATCGAACCCACAGCCCTGGGTCTCCGGGAATCGAACCCGCAGTCCACAAGCACAGCCAATAAAGGAATCCACAGAGAGAATAATTTTGCTTAACTATAACTTCACCGAAAAATAGTACCAATAATTAACAAGGAGTTCAAATAAAGCAATTAGGCAACTAAACCGTTAAGTGCTACCTAATCATGCTCTTCTAACCACTACCGGGTAAAAATATCAAATTAACAGCCAAGACAGAAATATCGCTCATCGAACATTTTAAATAAAGTACGTGTTCAACAACCGGCGCATGTACACGCCCGTCACCTCGCGTACAAGGCATTTAAACTATCACATAATATCCTAGGGGTGAAAATTCCCCCACACGAGGTTAGACAAGCCACTTACCTCAATTCCGGTACAAAACCGCTAAGAAATAACCCTTTTGCCGCAAATGTCGGCCTCCACAAGTGTAGTATCTGATAAAAATCAATAGAATCACATCAAAATAGGCCAATTGGGCATTACCCAATCAAATTAACTCAAAATACACCAAAACCCACAAGTTGCCAAAACCCGACTTTCGGTACGCTTATCGAAAAATCGCAAAAATTATATATTCGGGTTCCTTATCTCAATACGAGTCCGTGCATATAAAATTTATCGAAATCGGACTCCGTTTGCCCATTCAAATCAAAGATTTTCTAACATTTAGGCCTAGGGCTCAAACCCACCTTTAATCTTCCAATTTCGGTGAAATAATCATGGATTTCATGATAAACCAACGAATTAAGGTCAAGAAACTTACCCCCGATGATTTCCCGGTGATATCCCAGCGTTTCCCCTTCAATTCCCTCTCTTGGAGCTCAAAAATAGCGTTTTTGATTTATGGGTCGCGGCTGAAATGTTTCTGGACTTAAGTCACTGCCAGACATTTTTACTCTATGCGATCGCATGATCCCTGTTGCGATCGCATAGAACAAATTTTGACCCTCGCCAAACTACTCTATGCGATCGCATAGTCTTCAATGCGATCGCAATGCTCACCAAAATATACCTATGCGATCGCATGCCCCGCTCCGCGATCGCATAGAACAAAAGCCGGACCTGGGACCCCTCTTCTCTATACACTATGCGATCGCATATGACTGTACGCGATCGCAGAGAACAACTTTCCAGAACTATGCGATCGCATAACCTTGCCCGCGATCGCATAGAACAAATACTTGGCCTCTACAAAACCTTCTATGCGATCGCATCAGCCCATTGCGATCGCATAGAGCATTCGTCTGCAGCACACACCAGCAGTTAACAACATTTCTAAAATGCATGAAATAGCCCGATTGGACCCCCGGATTCATCCCGAGACCCCCGGGATCCCAACGAAAACCACCAACCTATTCCAAAACATGATACGGACTTATTCTAATCATCAAAACACGTCTAACAACATCAAAACCCATAATTCACATCGAATTCAAGCCTAAATTTCTTAAAACTTTCCGAATTGCATATTCGATCCAAAACCCGACCAAACGACGTCCGAATGACCTAAAACTTTGCGAACATATCCAAATTCACGTAACGAAGCTACAGAAATTGTCGGAATTCTATTCCGACCCCCTGGATCGAAATCTCACCTATCGTTCGGATTCGCCAAAATTTCAACCTTCGGCATTTCAAGCCTAATTGAGCTACGGACCTCCAAAATACATTCCGAACGCGCTCCCAACCCCGAAATCACCTAACGGAACTAATGGAACCATTGGATTTCCGTTCCGAGATCGTCTTAACACTGTTCCGGCTACGGGCCATTTTCTAGCTTCAAAGCTCTTATTTAGGGACTAAGTGTCCCAAAATACTCAAATTTTCAGAACCGACTCTCCCGGCAACCCAAAATGGCAGAAATGAACTTAGGGGAACAGTTAAGTTAGGGATTGGGGCGTAATTTTCTAAAACGACCGGTCGGGTCGTTACATCTTCCCACACTTAAAGATTCGTTCGTCCTCGAACGAGCATAGAAAACATACCTGGAGTAGTGAAAAGATGAGGGTACTGGCTGCGCATATCCTGCTCGGTCTCCCAAGTCGCCTCCTCGATCGGCTGGCCCCGCCACTGAACCTTTACCGAAGCGATGTTCTTTGACCTTAGCTTTCTGACTTGCCTGTCTAGAATGGCTACTGGCTCCTCAACATAAGACAGATCCTTGTCTAGCTGAACAGATGTGAAATCCAACACATGCGACGGGTCACCATGGTATCTCCGGAGCATGGAGACATGAAATACGGGGTGAACTCCGGCTAGGCTGGGAGGTAAGGCCAACTCATAAGCAACCTCCCCAACACGCCTCAAAATCTCAAAAGGGCCAATAAATCTAGGACTCGGCTTTCCTTTCTTCCCAAACCTCATAACGCCCTTCATGGGCGAGACTCGAAGTAGAACCCGCTCGCCAACCATAAAAGTCACATCGCGAACCTTCTTGTCCGCATAACTCTTCTGTCTAGACTGGGCTGCACGAAGTCTGTCCTAAATCACCTTGACTTTGTCCATAGCCTCCTGAACCATATCAGTACCTAGCAGCCTGGCCTCGCCCGGCTCAAACCAACCCACGGGAGATCTGCACCTCGTACCATATAGGGCCTCATACGGTGCCATCTGAATACTAGACTGGTAGCTGTTGTTATAAGCAAACTCCGCCAGCGGCAAGAAGTGATCCCATGAACCTCCAAACTCAATCATGTACGCACGGAGCATATCCTCCAAAATTTGAATAGTGCGCTCGGACTGACCATCAGTCTGGGGGTGAAACGTTGTACTCAGCTCCACCCGAGTGCCTAACTCCTGTTGTACGGCTCTCCAGAACCGTGAAGTGAACTGAGTGCCTCTATCCGAAATGATGGAAACTGGAATACCATGCAGCCGAACTACCTCCCTGATATAGATCTCCGCCGGTCGCTCCGATGAATATGTAGTGCTCACCGGTATAAAATGAGCGGACTTGGTCAGCCGATCCACAATAACCCAAATGGAATCAAACCTCCTAACCGTCCGTGGAAGTCCAGATACAAAGTCCATGGTAATGCGCTCCCATTTCCACTCGGGAATCTCAATCTGCTGCATCAATCCACCCGGACGCTGATGCTCATACTTCACCTGCTGGCAGTTGAGGCATCTAGAAACATAATCAACTATATCCCTCTTCATCCGCCTCCACCAGTAATGCTGTTTCAAGTCCTGATACATCTTCGCGGCACCCGGATGGATGGAATACCGCGAACTATGGGCCTCTGCTAGAATCGGCTCTCGAAGATCATCTACATTGGGCACACAGATACGCCCCTGCATCCTCATGACACCATCATCCCCGATGGTAACATCTCGAGCATCACCACGCCGAACTCTATCCTGAAGGACAAGCAAATGAGGGTCGTCGAACTGACGCTCCCTGATGCGGTCAAATAGAGAAGACCGAGAAATCACACAAGCCAGAACCCGGCTGGGCTCCGAAAGTTCCAGTCTAACAAACTGCCTGGCCAAAGCCCGAACATCCATCGCCATAGGCCTCTCCGAAGCTGGTAGATATGCTAAACTCCCCAAACTCTCTGCCCGACGACTCAAGGCATCGGCAACCACATTAGCCTTGCCCGGATGATAGAGAATAGTAATATCATAGTCCTTTAGTAGTTCCAACCATCTCCTCTGACGCATATTCAGGTCCTTCTGCTTAAGCAAGTGCTGCAAGCTCCGGTGATCAGTGTAGATCTCAGAAGGAACCCCATATAAATAATGACGCCAAATTTTCAAGGCGTGAACAATGGCGGCTAGCTCCAAATCATGAACAGGGTAATTCTTCTCATGCACCTTCAGCTGTCTCGACGCGTAGGCAATCACCCTACCGTCCCGCATCAATACCGCACCGAGTCCAACTCGTGAGGCATCACAATATACGGTATAGGACCCCGTACCTGTAGGCAACATCAATATAGGGGCCGAAGTCAAAGCTGTCTTGAGCTTCTGAAAGCTCGCCTCACACTCGTCTGTCCACCGAAAAGGGGCACCCTTTTGGGTCAATCTAGTCATAGGTGCTGCAATCGAAGAGAACCCCTCTACAAAACGACGGTAATAGCCCGCCAAACCAAGGAAACTACGAATCTCAGTAGCGGAGGAGGGTCTGGGCCAACTCTGCACGGCCTCCACCTTCCTCGGATCTACTCGAATACCATCACTCGACACCACGTGGCCCAAAAAGTTCACATTTAGAGAACTTGGCATAAAGCTGCTTCTCCCTCAGAATCTGAAGCACTATCCTCAAATGTTGCTCGTGCTCTTCCCGTCTCCGGAATATACTAGAATATCATCAATGAAGACAATCACGAACGAGTCCAGATAAGGTCTGAACACACTGTGCATCAAATGCATAAAGGCTGCTGGGGCATTAGTCAGCCCAAAAGACATCACGAGAAAATCATAATGACCATACCGGGTCCTGAAGGCAGTCTTCGGGATATCTGGCTCCCGAATCTTCAGCTGGTGATATCCAGAGCACAAATCAATCTTTGAAAACACATGTGCGCCCTGTAGCTGGTCAAATAAATCATCAATACGGGGCAAAGGATACCGGTTCTTCACTGTAACCTTGTTCAGCTGACGATAGTCAATACACATACGCATAGAACCGTCCTTTTTCTTAACAAATAGTACAGGAGCACCCCAAGGCGAAACACTGGGTCGAATAAAACCCTTGCCCAATAACTCCTGTAACTGATCCTTCAACTCCTTTAACTCAGGAGGAGCCATACGGTACGGTGGAATAGAAATGGGCTGAGTGCCGGCAACAAGTCAATAGCAAAGTCAATATCTTTGTCGGGCGGCATGCCCGGAAGATCAGCTGGAAATACATCAACAAAGTCACGTACCACATGAACAGAATCAATAGAGGGAGTGTCAACACTGACGTCCCGCACATAGGCTAGATAAGCAGCACACCCCTTCTCAACCATACGCTGAGCTCTGACAAAAGAAATAACACGGCTAGGGGTGTGATCTAGAGTACCACTCCACTCAATACGTGGAATGCCTGGCATAGCCAGCGTCACGGTCTTGGCGTGACAATCAAGAATAGCATAATGGGGCGACAACCAGTCCATGCCCAGAATAATATCAAAATCGACCATCCCAAGCAGCAATAGATCCGCTCTGGTCTCAAAATCACAAATGGTAATCAAACACGACCGATATACGCGGTCCACGGCCAAAGAATCACCCACCGGAGTGGAAACATAAATGGGGGCACTCAAAGAATCCCGAGGCACACCCAGATGAGAAGCAAAGTAAGAAGACACATATGAAAAAGTGGAACCAGGGTCGAATAGAGCCGATGCCTCCCTGTGACTAACCATAATAATACCTGTGATAACAGAGTCAGATGCAACAGCCGCAGCGCGATCAGGAATAGCATAGAATCTGGCATGTCCCCCCTCTCGAGGGCAGCCTCTAAAACCCTGACCCCTGCCCCTGGCTGGCTGGGCAGGTGGAGTGGCAGCTGGGGCTGGAATGATAGCTTGCTGGCCCTAAGAACTACGCGGATGCTGTGATGACTGATAAGGGGCTCCTCTCCTGCACCTGGGGCACTCCCTAACCAGGTGGCGAGTATCCCCGCACTCAAAACAAGCTGTGGGAGGACGCGGTGGCTGTGACTGACCGGCCTCACCCCCACTAGTCTGACCCCTAGAAGGACCCCGCGCAGGAGGTGCACTGGAAACTGGGGGAGCATAATAAGGCTCCTGCGGTGCTGGAAGACCTGGAGTGCTACCGGCTGCGGGCAATGCTGAGTGAACTGGACGACCGGAATATCCCCTGCCAAAATGACCAGCAGCTAAAGTACGGGCACCAGAGAAATGATCCAACTCACGAGACCTCTTGGCCTCCCTCTCCCCGCTCTCCAGTGAGCATACCCTCGATCCACCTGGCAATACATCTGGCTCCAGCTCTCTAGCTATGGCGGATCGGATAGGCGGAATAAGGACCCCAATAAACCTCCGCACTCTTTCCCGGACCGTGGCGACCAAGGCCGGTGCATGTCTGGCTAACCGATTGAAACTGATAGCATACTCCGATACCGACATGGAGCCCTGTCGCAACCGCTCAAACTCCGAGCGCCAAGAATCCCTAAGGCTCTGTGGAACAAACTCCCTCAAAAACAGATCTGAAAGCTGCGTCCAAGTCAATGAAGCAGACTCCTCTGGACTATCCAACTCATACGTGCGCCACCAATCATAAGCGGCCCCACGAAACTGAAAAGCGGTGAAGGAAACCCCGCTGGTCTCCACAATCCCCATAGTGCGAAGAATACGATGACACTCCTCCAGAAAACCCAATGCATCATCCGAAGCCAAACCACTAAACACTGGAGGGTCATATTTCTTGAACCTCTCCAATCTACGCTGCTCGTCCTCAGAGGCAGCTGGTCCACCTCCGGGCTGTGCTGGGGCGGCAGGAGGCATAACCAAAACATCTGGAACCTGTCCCACCGGCACACGCTGCTCCGGTGTAACAGCTGCGGGAGTCTGGGCCCCTCCCCCGGCCCGAGATGTAGCTGCGACGAGAGGAAGCAGTCCTGCCTGAGCTAAAGTGGTATACATACTCATGAACTGGGCCAGGGTCTCCTGTAGTGCTGGAGTAGTAGCAGCTATAGTCGGTGTACCAGGTGCCTGCGCTCCAACCTGGTCTACCTGTGGTACCTCAGCGGAAGCACGTGCGAGTGTTGTAGCTGCACCTCGGGCGCGTCCTCGTCCTCTACCTCGGCCCCGGCCTCTGACGGCGGCAACAGGGGGCGCGGGTACCTGATCATCGCGAGTAGCTGTGTCCTCACCATCTGTGAGAGAATAGAAAGCAATAGTTTAGATTTTTGATGCCAAAAATGTCGCACGACAAGGAATCCAAAGAAATGAAGAGTTTCCTAAACAGTTACATAGCCCCTCGTAGATAAATACAGACGTCTCCGTATCGATCAGCGAGACTCTAAGTAACCGGTCCGTGTCCCGTGACTCCTATGAACCTAGAGCTCTGATACCAACTTGTCACGACCCTAGTTCACCAATTGTGAACATGTCGTGATGGCACCCAGTCCCCACGACTAGGTAAGCCTAACACGTTGCGGAATATATAAGTTATAAATACTTAAATAAGAAACAGCGGAAAAATAGCATAAAAGATATGTAATCCGTGCCGCTTGGCACATACATCCGTCACACAATGAATAAAACACTACCAAGATCCGGAACCCCACGGTAACACAGACTAAAAGGGGAATACAACTGTGGCTCTATGTGTAAAGAGTATCTAACAACGAAATGAAGAAAAATGTCAACTAGTAATACTAGAATAGAAGGGAAGCCTCCGGATCCGCGGACGTAGCAGATCATACCTCGAAGTCTCCCAGAAAGCTGCAGAATCACCTAGTACGAGCCTGCTCTGATGTACCTGGATCTGCACAACAAAAGTGTGCAGAAGAGTAGTATGAGTACACCACGGCGGTACTCAGTAAGTGCCAAGCCTAACCTCGATGGAGTGGTGACGAGGTAGGTCAGGGCCCTACTGAGAAACAATAATAATAGGATAATAACAAAATAAACAGTTTAACAGATAATAACAATAATTTCCGAAATAACAACATTACGATGTTTACTGAAACTGTCTACAATCAAGCTAATAACAAATAACCAACTCAAATAAACAAATCCGGGATCTGTGGGAATTGAACCCACAGTCCCATTCTCAGTACCCCTGGGTCTCCGGGAATCGAACCCGCAACCCACGTAGTCCATATTTCAATAATCTCAGGATCTCGGGAATCGAACCCGTAGTCCACATTTCAATAATCTCGGGATCTCGGGAATCGAACCCGTAGTCCACATTTCAATAATATCGGGATCTCGGGAATCGAACCCGTAGTCCACATTTCAATAATATCGGGATCTCGGGAATCGAACCCGTAGTCCACATTTCAATAATATCGGGATCTCGGGAATCGAACCCGTAGTCCACATTTCAATAATATCAGGATCTCTGGGAATCGAACCCACATCCCTGGGTCTCCGGGAATCGAACCCGCGGTCCACAAGCACAGCCAATAAAGGAATCCACAGAGAGAATAATTATGCTTAACTATAACTTCACCGAAAAATAGTACCAATAATTAACAAGGAGTTCAAATAAGGCAATTAGGCAACTAAACCGTTAAGTGCTACCTAATCATGCTCTTCTAACCACTACCGGGTAAAAATATCAAATTAACAGCCAAGACAGAAATATCGCTCATCGAACATTTTAAATAAAGTACGTGTTCAACAACCAGCGCATGTACACGCCCGCCACCTCGCGTACAAGGCATTTAAACTATCACATAATATCCTAGGGGTGAAAATTCCCCCACACGAGGTTAGACAAGCCACTTACCTCAATTCCGGTACAAAACCGCTAAGAAATAACCCTCTTGTCGCGAATGTCGGCCTCCACAAGTGTAGTATCTGATAAAAATCAATAGAATCACATCAAAATAGGCCAATTGGGCATTACCCAATCAAATTAACTCAAAATACACCAAAACCCACAAGTTGCCAAAACCCGACTTTCGGTACGCTTATCGAAAAATCGCGAAAATTATATATTCGGGTTCCTTATCTCAATACGAGTCCGTGCATATAAAATTTATCGAAATCGGACTCCGTTTGCCCATTCAAATCAAAGATTTTCTAACATTTAGGCCTAGGGCTCAAACCCACCTTTAATCTTCCAATTTCGGTGAAATAATCATGGATTTCATGATAAACCAACGAATTAAGGTCAAGAAACTTACCCCCGATGATTTCCCGGTGATATCCCAGCGTTTCCCCTTCAATTCCCTCTCTTGGAGCTCAACAATGGCGTTTTTGATTTATGGGTCGCGGCTGAAATGTTTCTGGACTTAAGTCACTGCCAGACATTTTTACTCTATGCGATCGCATGATCCCCGTTGCGATCGCATAGAACAAATTTTGACCCTCGCCAAACTACTCTATGCGATCGCATAGTCCACAATGCGATCGCAATGCTCACCAAAATATACCTATGCGATCGCATGCCCTGCTCCGCGATCGCATAGAACAAAAGCTGGACCTGGGACCCCTCTTCTCTATACACTATGCGATCGCATAGGACTGTACGCGATCGCAGAGAACAACTTTCCAGAACTATGCGATCGCATAACCTTGCCCGCGATCGCATAGAACAAATACTTGGCCTCTCCAAAACCTTCTATGCGATCGCATCAGCCCATTGCGATCGCATAGAGCATTCGTCTGCAGCACACACCAGCAGTTAACAGCATTTCTAAAATGCATGAAATAGCCCGATTGGACCCCCGGATTCATCCCGAGACCCCCGGGATCCCAACAAAAACTACCAACCTATTCCAAAACATGATACGAACTTATTCTAATCATCAAAACACGTCTAACAACATAAAAACCCATAATTCACATCGAATTCAAGCCTAAATTTCTTAAAACTTTCCGAATTGCATATTCGATCAAAAACCCGACCAAACGACGTCCGAATGACCTGAAACTTTGCGGACATATCCAAATTCACGTAACGAAGCTACATAAATTGTCGGAATTCCATTCCGACCCCCGGATCGAAATCTCACCTATCATTCGGATTCGCCAAAATTTCAACCTTCAGCATTTCAAGCCTAATTGAGCTACGGACCTCCAAAATACATTCCGAACGCGCTCCCAACCCCGAAATCACCTAACGGAACTAATGGAACCATCGGATTTCCGTTCCGAGATCATCTTAACACTGTTCCGGCTACGGGCCATTTTCTAGCTTCAAAGCTCTTATTTAGGGACTAAGTGTCCCAAAATACTCAAATTTTCAGAACCGACTCTCCCGGCAACCCAAAATGGCAGAAATGAACTTAGGGGAACAGTTAAGTTAGGGATTGGGGCGTAATTTTCTAAAACGACCGGTCGGGTCGTTACAACTTTTGAATTAAACAAGGAAAAGATAAGTGTTAACGGGGAACAAAACACATGATAGTGGAGTTGATGAAAAAAAAATGCTTAATTAAAGGGGTCTTAATTTGCATAAGTAGAGGGACTTTCAGATTCTGAAAAGAGATAGAGAGAGAGACAAGAGAGAGTCCAGAGAAAAGAACACATAAGATTTAAGGGGTTGAATCTGAATTTGAGTGTCTCTTCTAGAATTTTAGCCATAGGAACCCTAGAAAATCCCAAAAAATACTTGTTAAATTACAGATCTGAAATTAGCATTTTCAGATTTGTTTTTCTTCTATTTTTACCTTCAAATTCATAGAAAAATCCAAAAATAATATTAGATTCGTCAAAAATCAGTAGGTGATTGTTCTTTGAGTGAGATTTGGTTTCAAAGCAAGTTGAAATTCTGAAAATCTTCCTGGGTTCTTCTCATTGTTGACTTCACTGCTGCTGTTGAAACACATGAACTGCTATTGGTGATTGTTTATTGCTGAAATTGCTTGCTAAATCGTGTTGCCGAATCATTTTGCTGTTATTGTTCATAGATCTAATGGATCTACCTTGATTTCAGGTACACATTGTATTTCCAGGTTTAAATAATGAAATGAAGAAGTTGTTTCTGATATACCTAGTCACCTATTCCGACGGAATTGCATTTCCATCGGATTTGTTAACTGGATTGTCTACTGGACGTTAATTGAATTTGTACTGTTGTGGACAAATATAGATTGTGATATTGTTTAAGCATTAATAATTTAATCATTAGACAAATTCTATAATGATTAGTTATCATGACTTATAATAAATTTGGATGAAGGTATAATTGGACAGTTATTTCTTCACTGTTCATAGTACCTGGACTGTTAAGTTGTTTCAATCACTTTAATTTTTGCTTAGCAATAGATTCGGAACTTGCAACATTTAGATAACCTTGACAAACAACAGCTCATTTACCAACTAGGGGTTTTTATTGTATTTTGAATCGGTAGTTCTAATTAATTGGACTTTGTTAGATTAATTTTCATATAAATCTCAATTGAACAACAACTCCAAAGGAAAGGCACAATTCACAATCAAAGTGAATCTGTCAACAAGTAGCGTGCAAGAAAAATGAATTACGTTTTGAAGTTAAATTGATCTATATTGTCAATATAATTATTTTAATCTAAATAAGAAAATCAGTAAAAAAAAAACAGTTTTGCAAATGAATTGATTCTGGCAAATTGAAGATTTATTTTCCTATACTATGGGTCGGACGTTAGCAACAGTAGACTTGAATGGGTTTGGCAAAAGATTTTATATTGGGCTTGATTACTATTATATGGCCCAAATCTGGAATAGATAGTCCAATTCATTCGTTCGGACTGTCCATTTCGATTTAAAACCATTAGATGAAATAAATAGAAAATATAGTCATGTTAGGATTGGCCTCTAATAAAAGTGAGATGAGCCTCGCCGCACTAAATACACATTTGCGGGGCCCTCAAATAAATTGCTATAAAATACTTAGACTCGGGAAGACCGTTTAGTAAATTTCACGGTCTTTCCCAAAGTTAACACGATAGAATCTTTAGGCACGACTTTAATAAAATACTTTCCTAAACACGGGTGCGCATTTATGTGACCCAAATCTTTACTCTCGGCGAAACTAAAATACATTAGAGTCACAGGCGTACCGGTTGCGGTGTGACTCGAAATGTGTTTTCGTGACGTCACAATTCTTCTAAAATTAAAAAGGGAACATTAATAGCACATAATTAAAATATGTAAAGAAATCAGATAAAAGCAAAAATTGCAGTTGAGCGACCGTGCTAAAACCACGAAATTCGGGAGTGCCTAACACCTTCTCCCGGGTTAACAGAATTCCTTATCCAGGTTTCTAGTTTCGCAGACTGCATTACAGAGTCATAAATTTCCTCGATTCGGGATTCAACCGGTGACTCGGGACACCATAAATCTCCCAAGTGGCGACTCTGAATTAATTGAATAAATCCCGTTTCGATTGTCCTTTAATTGGAAAAACTCCTTCGCGCCAGCGGGCAGGGTAAAAAAGGGATGTGTGACAGCTCTGGCGACTCTGCTGGGGATAAGTAACCCGAACTTCGGTTCGGGGTTTAAGAATTCGAGCTCAGTTAAAATTGCTGTTTTTGCTTATATCTGATTTCCTTATATGTTTTGATTAATGTGCTACATGTTTACCGCTTTGATATTACGTGAACTGTATATACAAACTGCTATATATTTACCGCTTTGATACTATCTGAACTGTATATACAAACTGCGCCGAGTCCTTTCTTTCTCTCACCCCCGGGGATGTGCTCACTGGTTGAGACTCCTTATTCTGTTAGTGTCATACCCCGAAATAATAAAGAGGCTCGGAAAGTTTCTAAGCCGGTTGGCATTTTGGTTCCCGGAAAGGAGCTCCTTCCTCAGCCCGAGTTGTCCACTTGGGTACACAGTCTAGATCACATACCGAGGTTCCGAGCTTAGAATAACATGACTTCATGCCGGATCCCTAGTAGGAAACGCTTATTTGCATCACGTTGCATTTGACTTAGGGGACTCAACACAGGGGTTGGGTCCGTCTAGGACAGGTGACCCGGTAATCAAGGACCGAGCATATTATATGTTGCATTTATTTATCATGTATTATTATGATGATTGGTTAAATTCTTGAAAACAAAAAAAAAAGGAAATAGAATTTTGGAATAGAAAAAAAATATTGACGAAATGCTGTCGAAAATTTGAAAATTTGAAAAATAGGAAGAGCAATTTTGTTGAAATAATTGGTCATAAAATAATCCGACCGAACTACGCAGGTTTGATTCTCGCCATTAGGTGGGATACGTAGGCAACCCTCATCGGGTCCAACCACACCTTTCAAAAATCAAAAATGTGTGTTTAATTTTGTCAATAAAATCAAAGTGATGCCATTTTGAAAAATAGCCGAATATTCCGAAAGGACGCCGGAAGGCTGTTTTGGCAAAAAATAGCCACTTTGAATCATTGTAAATAATTTTTGGGCACAACCTTGAAATATTTCCTCGCGGAAATGTTGAAAGGTCGTAGCCGCAAAATCGAGTTTGGGTTAGCACACCTTTCAAAAATCAAAAAAAATGTGTGTTTAATTTTGTCAATAAAATCAAAGTGATGCCATTTTGAAAAATAGCCGAATGTTCCGAAAGGACGCCGGAAGGCTGTTTTGGCAAAAATAGCCACTTTGAATCATTGTAAATAATTTTTGGGCACAACCTTCAAATATTTCCTCGCGGAAATGTTGAAAGGTCGTAGCCGCAAAATCGAGTTTGGGTTAGCACGCCTTTCAAAAATCAAAAAATGTGTGTTTAATTTTGTCAATAAAATCAAAGTGATGCCATTTTGAAAAATAGCCAAATGTTCCGAAAAGACGCCGGAAGGCTCTTTTGGCAAAAAATAGCCACTTTGAATCATCGTAAATAATTTTTGGGCACAACCTTGGAATATTTCCTCGCGGAAATGTTGAAAGGTCGTAGCCGCAAAATCAAGTTTGGGTTAGCACACCTTTCAAAAAATCAAAAAATGTGTGTTTAATTTTGTCAATAAAATCAAAGTGATGCCATTTTGAGAAATAGCTGAATGTTCCGAAAGGACGCCGGAAGGCTGTTTTTGCAAAAATAGCCACTTTGAATCATTGTAAATAATTTTTGGGCACAACCTTGAAATATTTCCTTGCGGAAATGTTGAAAGGTCGTAGCCGTAAAATCAAGTTTGGGTTACCACACCTTTCAAAAAATCAAAAAAAATTGTGTGTTTAATTTTGTCAATAAAATCAAAGTGATACCGTTTTTAAAAATAGCTGAATATTCCGAAAGGACGCCGGAAGGCTATTTTTACAAAAATAGTCACTTTGAGTCATTTTAAATAATTTACGAGCATAGCCTTGAAATGTTCCTTGTGGAAATGTTGCAAGGCCATAGCCGCAAAATCAAGTCCGGGTTCACACCCTTTTGCAAAATTAAAAAAAAAATGTCAAATTTTTTATTTTGTTATAAATAAGTCGGGTGGCGCTATTCTTGTTTAAAATAAGCCGAATGTTCCCCAAAAGGACGCCGGAAGGCTATTTTTGCAAGAATAGCCACTTTGAGTCTTTGTAAATGATTTTTGGGCACAGCCTTGAAATATTCCCTCGTGGAAATATTGAAAGGTCGTATCCGCAAGATTAAGTTTGAGTCATCACTCAACTTTGCAAAAAAAAAAAACACATATGGTTTTGCTGAGATGGCCACATTTGGCATTTAAACTTTCTCAGTCTTGTGTTGGCCTGTGTCGGAGCTGAACGATGCCCCATAGGCCCTAAGATGAAAAATTTTGAATTTGTAGTCTCTTAAATAAAATTTTGCAAAAATAGCCCCTTTGTCAAATAAGTCATTACATGGACAATTTTGTAAAAATAGTCAATTGACATTAGAAACTTCTCAGTCTGATGTTGGCTTATGGCGATGCCGAACGATGCCCCATGAGCCATAGGATGAAATTTTTTTTCAAGTTTATCTTTCTTAAATAAATTTTACAAAAATAGCCATTTTGTCAAATAAGTCATTACATGACTAATTTTGTAGAAATAGTCATAATTGGTGCTAAAAATATTTTTATTCTTGTAGAAATCTCCGGCACGAGGTGTGAAAGTTTTTCATTAGAGTTTGTAGTTGGAGTCGGCTTTTACAATTTTTTCAAAAAAAAAAAAATCAAATATTCATCTCTTTATTTCTTGCATTAATTCGCAAGAACTACGCTCGGTCTGATTCATGCGGGGTCATGATACTTAGGCAATCCACATAGGATTCGACCATATCCATAGCCAAAAAGAAAAAAAATGAAAAACTACAAAAAGAAAAAAAAAGAAAAAAAAAGAGAAAAAGAGAAAAATAGAGAAAAAAAAGACAATTTAGAAAATAAAGGAAAGTTGGCGAAGCACAGATATGAGAAGCTGGAATGACACATGAAACTGAAGCAAATGCATGATAGAAAGGTTTAACTGCCTAGGTTCATTGCATCCTTAATGTGCGTTCACCTGTCTGTCAAATGCCCTAACGCTAACGTGATGACTTCGCTTTGTTGTGTCCATTTACAGAAAGGTGGTTGGTTGTGGTTCTAAAATAACTCTTCCCTGTAACACAAAGTCAGAGGACAATGGCAGAGAATCTCAAGACTGAGTGGGTTGACACCGATACCCGACAACAGCTGGTTGAACGGAACCACGGGTTAGTAGAAGAAGTCAAAATGCTGAGACAACATGTGGCTAACATGTATCGGGCGTGGATGGATGGAAAAGCACCACCCCCGCCACCACCTAGCTTCCTGGACTCTGTCCTTACCCGTACACTGAACCCGATGCCAGATGATCCCTCACACTCTCCATATATACCCACCTATCACAGCTTTTCCAGCCACTCGAGTAGCTCAATTACTCGTCCCCCGGCTATGTTTTCACAACGCTACTCCCGTCCCCAACACCACTACTCTCCCCGGGACACCCAAAATCGTACTTCACCTTCCAGGTACCCAGCTCCACAAAAAGCCTACCAACCCCCACGAACATACCGAAAACCCCCTGGGTCAGGTTTCAAGGCCAAATAAGGCGTTTAGGGAGGAGAGGTTGCTGAAGCGAGAAAAGGCTCTTACCCCTATCGGAGAATCCTATGCAAGTCTGTTTGAAAGGTTAAAGCATGTCGGCCTAATTACACCGCTCCCCGGATATACTCCCGACCCACGTGCAAGAAGCTTCGATCCTACTGCACGATGTGCATACCATTCCAATGTCAGAGGGCACGATATTGAGAGCTGTCGTACCTTGAAAAAGGAAATAGAAAGAATGATTCAAAAAGGGTGGTTGATTATGATCAATGACGATGACAGAGAGCACACGAATCCTCTGGGGGGTGTATTGACCGAAGCTAAAAATGTTGAAGCAGATGGCAGCCTCGGCAATATTGATGCAGAACTTAGTGGCTAAAGCGTCGTGCTTGGTAATTGGGAAGACACTCCATCTTTTGGTCAGCTAGATGGAGCTTTGGTGGTTCGTTTTGTTGTCATTTCTGTTGCCCGAGTTATTTTCAGGATTGTCTTGTGGTCAAACTCTTTTGTCCTAGCAGTTTGCTTTGGTCTTGTCCAGTTTTGTTTCAGGGCTGTACTCTAGTTTGTTTTGCTTGTTTTGTCATTGAACCATTTCGTCATTAGTTTAATGAAGCTTTCGGTCTTTTGTTACTTTCGGTCATTTTATTTGTTTAGTTATTTTACCCTTTAGATCTGTCTTGTGTTCAAACGCCGAATCTAGTGACACGACATGCGCACACATAATTGTGGCTTAATTCTAAAAGTTAATCATGAAGCAATTGGAAGATGATCGGGTCATTTAAAGGAAATAAAAACAATTTGAGATTATTTGGATCCCGAGTCATGTGAAACCGGGGCAACTAAAAAGGAAACAGTTAAAGGCAAGCTGGCCAAATCGACGCGGGGTCGTTCATAATAATGAAGATGAGAGTGTTGTCCAACTGTGCCTTAAAGATATGACGAATGTTAATCGCGTTATTTGGACTTGGTATGTTCTGAAGATTGGAATGACGAAGGCATTTTATTCTGCTACCCAAACACTTTATCCTTCGTTAAACCTTCGAGCCTTATTTTGATTTCTTTCATACCCCTCCTTCGGAATTAGTTGCAAAGACTAGAAACACAAGTTTGAAAGGGATAAAGAAAAAGTAAAGAAAAAGAAAACAACAAAAGAGATAAAGAAAAGAAAAGAAAAATGTGTGAAAAAAGAAATTTGAAAAAGAGGAATTGGGAACTACGTTTGACCTGATTCCTCAAAGAGGATACGTAGGCACTTCACAGCTCGGTCATAGTGTAAATAAAAACCAAAAATATCCCCAAGCAAGAAACAGGGGCAGTAAAAAAAAATGTGTTTATGTAAGGAAAATATAGGATTCCGAAGGTTGTAATTTTGAACCCAATTTGTTTTATTTTGAGCCTTTAATACCCTTTCTTTCTAGCCCTGTTCAAACCCACATTACGGTCCAAAGAAAGACCTTTTGACCAATTTTCAAAAGAGGCTGAGTTAGGCAAATGAGAGAAGTTTCATCGGGACTTGACACTCTGATTCCCGGCGGAAAGACTCCGATCTCCAGCAGAAAATAGGAGAGTCTTAGCAGTAACACCACCAATCCCCAGCAAAAAAGTAACACAAATGAGAGAGTCTTAGCGGTGAAAACCTTCACAGGCACCATAAGGCGATGAAAGCTGAGAGAAAAATCGAAATGAGAGAGGCTTGGTAGTGAAAACCCCTCGGGCACTACAAGTTGAATGGAGATTGGAAATCAGATGGGAAAGCCCCAAGCGAAGATTACAAAAGGCGGTTTAACGATGGAGGATAGGCTATATGTGCATGTCATGTCCATTAGAGTTGGTATCCACGTTTGATAGGTTTACTTTATAATTTTTCTTTTTAGAGAGTCATCTTCCTTTTTGTCTTTTATTCTGTTTCCTTTTATCTTTCTTCTTTTTATCAAAAATTCCCCAATAGAGTCTGTTTGCAAGAAATGACTGCAAAATTTTCCATCAGCTTTCCAATTACGCAAGACGGGATTCTAGTTGGTACACCCAAGTGGTATAAGTTAGGAGGGAACAAGCGCAATGCCAATGTCCAGAAGGATGTTCCCCAACAAGAGGAAGTTGACAAAGGGGTAGACCAGCATCATAAAAGATACCTCCATAAAAAGTAAACGTTAATGACCTCAAGGCCAAGGCCAGTGAGATTCAAAGGTCGGAGAATGCCACAGAAGAAGGGAGGATATCCCCAGCAGAAGAGGTATTTTCAGTGACAAGGGTGAACAAAGAAAATGGTTCGCCAGTAAAACATGCAAGGTCTTCACGAAGGGTCACTATCATAGGAATTCGGGTGGTCAGTGGAAAACCACGTGGAAAGGTTCGCGAATAAAGAGTCGTCAAGGAAGGCGGGGAAGCAAGAAAGGAGAAAGCTATCCCCGACATGAATATCATCAAATAATAATATCCCCAGCAAGTTCTGATAATGAAACGCAGAGCAGGGAAAGAGGAGGAGAACCATCCCCAGCAGGAGCACCACAACCAGCCACCGCATTTTAAAACTAACCAATTTTTCTTTGATTTGAAACAGGAAAAAGAAGGGTTGTTGGCAGAAAAGCATGCCACGAAGAAGATTCTCAAACTGGGGCAGAAAATTTTCTCCCGTTGCGAAAATTTTCTCGAAACCAAATACCCGGTTGGGGAAAGAAGCTAGATAACGCAAGGAAATGATCTTTGAACCCGATTATCCCCAGCAGCTTTGAAAAAAAAAAAACAACAAGTTGTGATAGAGGAAATTATACCCCCAGCAGACAAGACAAAATGAGGAAGCTGGCATTCAGAAAGGCAAGAAGTCGGTATCATCCCCAGCAGTTCTCGGAAAAATGAAACACTGATTTCGAGATTTCTCCGGCAGCATTATAACCTACAAGTTTTTCAACGGAGCCAAGCGCGAGTCCCGAATGAGGTTTGGAAAGAGGAAAAAGGAAAAGGGATCCCCCGACAGTGTAATCCCCAGCTGATGACATTTCAATCCCCAACGATCCTGGGAGAGAATAAAGGTTTTGAAGAAAGTAGAAAAAGAGGAAATAAAGAAGATTTCCCTAGCAGTATTACCCCAGCAGGTAAATAATTAGTTCCAAAGATATCCCCAGCAGTCAAGAGAAAAATAACACGACCCAGGAGGAAAGCAATTCCAAAACAACGTAATTCAGAAGAAAGGATAGCCCAAGAAGCGATGCAGGAAGAAGAAAGTGGTGCAGGAAGCAAATGAAGGCGGCATGGATGGGATGGAGTTAGTGAGTTGATGTTGAAGTCAGGAGCCCGCCTGAAGAATGGAGTGGCGATTTATTTTCAAAGGATGTTGTTGAAGTCAGGAGCCCGCTTGAAGAATGGAGTGGCGATTTATTTTCAAAAGATGTTGTTGAAGTCAGGAGCCCGCCTGAAGAATGGAGTGGCGATTTATTTTCAAAGGATGTTGTTGAAGTCAGGAGCCCGCCTGAAGAATGGAGTGGCGATTTATTTTCAAAGGATGTTGTTGAAGTCAGGAGCCCGCCTGAAGAGAGGAATGGCGATTTATTTTCGAAAATTGATGTTGAAATCAGGAGCCCGCCTGAAGAATGGAGTGGCGATTTATTTTCAAAGGATATTGTTGAAGTCAGGAGCCCGCCTGAAGAATGGAGTGGCGATTTATTTTCAAAGGATGTTGTTGAAGTCAGGAGCCCGCCTGAAGAATGGAGTGGCGATTTATTTTCAAAAGATGTTGTTGAAGTCAGGAGCCCGCCTGAAGAATGGAGTGGCGATTTATTTTCAAAGGATGTTGTTGAAGTCAGGAGCCCGCCTGAAGAATGGAGTGGCGATTTATTTTCAAAGGATCTTGTTGAAGTCAGGAGCCCGCCTGAAGAGAGGAATGGCGATTTATTTTCAAAAGTTGATGTTGAAGTCAGGAGCCCGCCTGAAGAGAGGAATGGCGATTTATTTTCAAAATATGTTGTTGAAGTCAGGAGCCCGCCCGAAGAGAGGAATGGCGATTTATTTTCAAAAGATGTTGAAGTCAGGAGCCCGCCTGAAGAGAGGAATGGCGTTTTATTTTCTAAGTTGATGTTGAAGTCGGGAGCCCGCCTGAAGAGAGGAATGGCGATTTATTTTCAAAAGATGTTGAAGTCAGGAGCCCGCCTGAAGAGAGGAATGGCGTTTTATTTTCTAAGTTGATGTTGAAGTCAGGAGCCCGCTTGAAGAGAAGAATGGCGATTTATTTTCAAAGTTGATGATTGAAGTGAGGGAGCCCGCCTGAAGAATGGAATGGCGATTTATGATTAGAGTTTGTCGTTAAAGTCAGAAGCCCGCCAGAAAAGCAGAACGGCATCTCAGTTTCCAAGAAAGGATAGTGAACAATCGAAAAGTGGTAGAGTGTAACGGAAATCCCCTGAATCAGAAGGAAGGCAACAAGGATCAGAAAAGATAGAAAAGACAGAAGGAAAATAGTTCGAAGATCACAAGGAAGGGACCAATGGTCGGAGTTCGGCAATCAAGATAGGCCGAAATAACAATTGTCAGAAGAGAAGAAGCATGTGAAGAAACATCAAAGCTAGCAGGATGGCAAGGAACATGACAAGACCAAGTTGAAAAGATAGATAAGAATTTGCAATACTGTAACTTAGTCTAGCTTCTTATTTTTCGTTTAGCACGGTGTAATAAGGAGATCAGTTAAGCAGTAGCATCAGCGGCAACAGCAGTAAAAGCAAGATCACAACAGTCATGGTAGTCCCAGCTACCAAAACTTCCCGAACTACATTGACCTGATTCCCTTTTAGCCAGGGATATGTAGGAGACCTTCTGAAGCAAAGGTTCGGTCAAACTTTTCCAAACAATGCTTCATACGGAGTGCTCAAACGGGCAAAAATCGCTCGTATCCGCTCACTTATCTTTGCACGAAAACTCTTCGTGTTTACGCGCAAAGAGGGGCAGCTGTGAGCACGTAATTTTTGCCCTACATGAGAATTACTCCCAAAAAATTCAAAATAAAATAGTTTTGTATTGTGCGTGATTTTGGTGATTTTTGTGTTATTTTTCTCTTATTATTTGCATTTTTGTGTATGCGTGTCTATTTATTAAATTAATATAAAATACAAAAATATTTGCATTCTGCATATAAAATTCATGTTTGTAATTTAGAGTAATTAAGTTTATTTGACGAAAATGGAAAAATAACAAAAATATGTGTTTAATGTCTAAAGTCTAATTGTGTGGTTTTAGCCCTAATTGTTATTTAATTTTGTGTTAATTGTTATAACGATTTAACTTGTACCTTTTATAAGTTGATTTATTTCTATAAGTTAATTTAGAATTTTTAGAATTTTAGTTTTATTTCAAGGAAATAAAAGAAAAGGAAAAAAATAGAAGAACAAACCACATTTGGGCCATCTTTCATTAAATAAGACTAAGCCCAAACAAAATCCCCAAAACCAACCCATACCCACGCCCAACCCGTTTTACCCGATCCGGCCGGCTCATAATCCAAACGACCCACCCTCTCATTTTCATTTTCATTTTCATTCCCCAAACCCTAAATTAGAGACCCCCTTCTCCTTCTTCATCAACCAAGAGAGAGCCGCCACCCATGGAGATAACACAACCCGTCGAACCACCCTAAGAGAAACCAGCCGCCCGCCAAGACCCCTGTAGCCGCCCACCCCTCTTCTCCACCATAAATCCGCCGCCGCCGGTCAGCCCTAGAAGAAAAGAGAACTAAGGAGTTACAGCCGCAACAACAGTAGAAAGCCAGCCGACGCCATTTTTCTTCAGCAGTGAACTGAAAAAAAAACCTGCCGCCCGCCTCCTCTCTTTCACCATTCTCCTTCACAGAACCTTGGACAAGAGAAAGAACCCAAACTACCTCTTTCGTTCGAGTTTCAGTCACACACAAACATGCATCTACCATAAGGAAACACACGCAAGCAGATAGTGAGAATAGAGGAAGTGAACGGACGTAATTATTGTTTCGTTCTGACTTCAAATTCGAATCCTTTCGATTTTCATGTCGAATTCTGGTTTTCTCCTCATTTTTTGATTCAGATTCCTATATAAGGTGTTAGTTGAGGTCATTTCGAAGCTATTATTTGTGTTCTCAGTATTGGGAATTCGTCGTTCGTCTCCATTCGAGGTCCGTTCGTTGGTTGCTGAAATGTGCATCACTAGTTTCTTCTTTTCGGATTGAAGTTTGCCGTCAGATTTGCTGTTTTGAATTTCTGCTGCACGCCATGTCGCTGTAATTATTTGAGGTCCGAATTTTCAAACTCTTATTCATTTTGTAGTTTCCAAGTTATATTTTTTTTATCCGAGTTTCAATTTGCTCGATTTTGGATATGAAATCAGTGTATATGCTTGAAATCAGTATTGGCATCGTGGTTATGGCAATTCGATTCTGATTCAGTTTTTATGTGTGTTTTAATTTATCTTCGTGGTTTGTTGACTTCGTATGTGTTAGTCGTATGTGTTATACGAATCAGTATGGTGGTAGGTTTGGTTTCTACTGTCAGATTTGTGCATTTAAGTTCATTTCCAATTTAGGGTGTTATTAACGTTTCAAAGCTTTTCATGATTTTAGTATGAGTTGAATCCAATGATTGAAATCATTTTTGTGAAGAGTTGAATGAAGTACTGGACTTGATCTTTAAGTTATAAAAGTCGAAAATAGCTTCTAGTTCTGATGAAATTCTGTGGGATACTAAGGTGATGTTTGGTTTCCCTTGTTGTGATTTGTTTGTCTAGTTATCATGAGATCTATTTGTTTTGTTACTGAAGCTTGGTGATCTGTCCAGTTGAATTAGGAATCAGATTATTCCGTTGTTAAGAATTAGCTAAGTTCTCCTCATTGGATGAATTGGTTATAGCTGGTAGGATAGTAATTTCAGAAGTTTCGGGGGTATTTTGGGGTTTAACAGTTTGGCAAATGGTCTAGCTAAGTGGACTGTCACTATAGTACTTAATTAACCATTAATTTAATATTTTAGTGGGAAACAAAGCATAATGGGGAGGCAAAGGGATTGATTAAACAAACTCACCCATAACTTTTGAATTAAATAAGGAAAAAATAAGTGTTAACGGGGAACAAAACATATGATAGTGGAGTTGATGAAAAAAAAAATGCTTAATTAAAGGGGTCTTAATTTGCATAAGTAGAGGGACTTTCAGATTCTGAAAAGAGATAGAGAGAGAGACAAGAGAGAGTCCAGAGAAAAGAACACATAAGATTTAAGGGGTTGAATCTGATTTTGAGTGTCTCTTCTAGAATTTTAGCCATAGGAACCCTAGAAAATCCCGAAAAATACTTGTTAAATTACAGATCTGAAATTAGCATTTTCAGATTTGTTTTTCTTCTATTTTTACCTTCAAATTCATAGAAAAATCCAAAAATAATATTAGATTCGTCACAAATCAGTGGGTGATTGTTCTTTGAGTGAGATTTGGTTTCAAAGCAAGTTGAAATTCTGAAAATCTTCCTGGGTTCTTCTCATTGTTGACTTCACTGCTGCTGTTGAAACACATGAACTGCTGTTGGTGATTGTTTATTGCTGAAATTGCTTGCTAAATCGTGTTGCCGAATCATTTTGCTGTTATTGTTCATAGATCTAATGGATCTACCTTGATTTCAGGTACACATTGTATTTCCAAGTTTAAATAATGAAATGAAGAAGTTGTTTCTGATACACTTAGTCACCTATTCCGACGGAATTGCATTTCCATCGGATTTGTTAACTGGAGTGTCTACTGGACGTTAATTGAATTTGTACTGTTGTGGACAAATATAGATTGTGATATTGTTTAAGCATTAATAATTTAATCATTAGACAAATTCTATAATGATTAGTTATCATGACTTATAATAAATTTGGATGAAGGTATAATTGGACAGTTATTTCTTCACTGGTCATAGTACCTGGACTGTTAAGTTGTTTCAATCACTTTAATTTTTGCTTAGCAATAGATTCGGAACTTGCAACATTTAGATAACCTTGACAAACAATAGCTCATTTACCAACTAGGGGTTTTTATTGTATTTTGAATCGGTAGTTCTAATTAATTGGACTTTGTTAGATTAATTTTCATATAAATCTCAATTGAACAACAACTCCAAAGGAAAGGCACAATTCACAATCAAAGTGAATCTGTCAACAAGTAGCGTGCAAGAAAAATGAATTACGTTTTGAAGTTAAATTGATCTATATTGTCAATATAATTATTTTAATCTAAGTAAGAAAATCAGTAAAAAAAAACAGTTTTGCAAATGAATTGATTCTGGCAAATTGAAGATTTATTTTCCTATACTATGGGTCGGACGTTAGCAACAGTAGACTTGAATGGGTTTGGCAAAAGATTTTATATTGGGCTTAATTACTATTATATGGCCCAAATCTGGAATAGATAGTCCAATTCATTCGTTCGGACTGTCCATTTCGATTTAAAACCATTAGATGAAATAAATAGAAAATATAGTCATGTTAGGATTGGCCTCTAATAAAAGTGAGATGAGCCTCGCCGCACTAAATACACATTTGCGGGGCCCTCAAATAAATTGCTATAAAATACTTAGACTCGGGAAGACCGTTTAGTGAATTTCACGGTCTTTCCCAAAGTTAACACGATAGACTCTTTAGGCACGACTTTAATAAAATACTTTCCTAAACACGGGTGCGCATTTATGTGACCCAAATCTTTACTCTCGGCGAAACTGAAATACATTAAAGTCACAGGCGTACCGGTTGCGGTGTGACTCGAAATGTATTTTCGTGACGTCACAATTCTTCTAAAATTAAAAAGGGAACATTAATAGCACATAATTAAAATATGTAAAGAAATCAGATAAAAGCAAAAATTGCAGTTGAGCGACCGTGCTAAAACCACAGAAATCCGGGAGTGCCTAACACCTTCTCCCGGGTTAACAGAATTCCTTATCCAGGTTTCTAGTTTCGCAGACTGCATTACAGAGTCATAAATTTCCTCGATTCGGGATTCAACCGGTGACTCGGGACACCATAAATCTCCCAAGTGGCGACTCTGAATTAATTGAATAAATCCAGTTTTGATTGTCCTTTAATTGGAAAAACTCCCTCGCGCCCGCGGGCAGCCCCAAAAGGAGGTGTGACAGGGTTGGTTACAGATAGACAGAATCGTGTACATGCCAGCGGCTACGTCCCACTTTCTCTTAATGGGACTTAAGAGCATTCAACCTTATGCGCCCCATCGGGTTTTGAGACAGCTTGGGAGGTGCCAGATAGTACCCAAAGAAGAAGGCCTGAGTACCCAGGTTATTGAAATTGGTCCCGATGGTCAATTCCCAGAAGCAATGGTCCATTTCAGATCTGGAGCAAATGCCAATATCTGGAGGCAAACACTTGTGCGCAGGATCGAGCTAGAGGAGAGGTTGTACCCAGATATCTTACTTGGTACAAAGGAGAAACATCGGGTGAAAGACCAGCCAAAAGACCTCACCTCGGGGAATTTGCTGAAGCGTCACAAGAACAATGGGACTGGTTAGCTAAGGAAGAGGTTTACAGAACAAGGATTGGCAAGATAGAGCAACGGGTCCAAGATCTCCAATTTGAAAAGGATATGCAAGCTGCCGCTGACGAAGGAGATAAAAAGAAGTTGGCACAAGAAAATGACTTTTTGAGAACTCAAATCCAACAAATGAAAAGGGATGCTGACAGACAGTTGAGGAGTCGAGCAGACGAAAAATTGATAAAGGGTTTGAAAAATCAAGTTGCCGATGTCCAAAGAGAATTGGAAGAGTCAAAGACCCAAACAATGAGGATCCGTGCTAGCTGGAGAAAGGAGGCACATCAACAGGCACTCCACCTACAACGGGTGGAAGAAGATTACACCGAGATCATCACCAGTCTAAGGGAAGCAAACGTTATCCTCAGGGAGCGGGTTTTCAAGCAAGCCCGAGATGCCAGAGCAGACCTCGACCGTTGTCACGATTTGATGGCCCGACTGCAAGAACAAGTGGATAGGCTCTTAGACCAAGTCACCAACAATGCTCGAAGATTGGGGGCGAAAAACCAATAGATAGAATGGCTACTCAGAGAAAGGGACATGATCAAGGATAGAATTGGAGAAATCGGGCATTATGTCACCATGAAGTGCTTAGCTTGTGAACAAATGCCCCGCACCGCCCTTTTTGCTTCAGTTATGGGCTATATTCATTAGATCATGAGAGAGTTAAGGGGACTACACAAGGACCTCACACCAAGGCCCGCGACAAGGTCGAATGATGCCTCGCAGGCCCCTAGGAATTTAAGAGCATTAGACTTTTGACTAAAAATGTATTTTTTGAAATTTTGAGTCAAATCGGCTGGCATTTTGTAACCGTAAGAGTTTTGATATAAGAATTCCAGAATTTCGCCACAATTTTGTTACCAGAACTACGCTCGATCTGATTCACGCGGGGACGTGATACGTAGGCAATCCATATAAGATTCGACCACCACTAGAAAGAAAGGAAAAGAACATGAAAGTTAATAACAATAAGGTTTTCAAGGATAATTGAAAAAGGGAAAAAGAAAAAAAAAGAAAGAAAAAAAGAAGAAGAAAAGAAGCTGGAATGACGCATGTGATGAGTACATATAGAAAGGGTCATTTGGTTAGGTGCATTGCATCCAACGTGCTATGACAAATCTGTTAAACTCGGTAAG